>JAOXYM010000004.1:28191112-28202566 GCA_028567055.1 Leptatherina wallacei | reverse complement strand
ACACACACACACACACACACACACACACACACACACACACACACACACACACACACACACACACACACACACACTAGTATGATTATAGGAGTTTAGTCTATTTTTTACTATCTTTATGTATCTGTCCATCTACACCTGAATATAAATGTCTTCAGTCATACATATATATTACAAAAGGATTGTCTCTGTTAGATTTTAAATTCACCGGATATGCAAAATATGCGTGCATACATTTTGATTTTGTACATTGTGGTGGAACAAGGACTAAGTCATAAGTCAAAGTCAGTGTTGAACTACCGTACAAGATTTACACAGCAGAGCATAATATACCTCGCAATGTCAAGTCCGACTTGAGGTGAAATACTAATTTTAACTGTGTGGGCTCTAAGTGGTTCTACACTAAATCATGTTGTAAAAAGGCCTATAAAAGCAGCTGAGAGGCAGCAACGGTGGAGTGAAAAGGCATATCTGTCTTGTTTAATATCTGAAGGCAAGGAACATATTGATAAGCTAACCATATGGTTTATCTAAAAAAGAAAAATCCAGTAGGCTATATAGCGTTAGTAATATGGTTCATATCTGTTAAGTTGACATAAGGCACAAAGCTACAGCGGCTACGGCATGCTGTCTCATTTAAGCTCTTTCTGCTAGTGTTTTGAATGACAGATGGACAAACTGACTGACAACCAATGTACTGTGCCACACAGGAAATGCTGTTCCAGCCTCAGCATCCAGATAAAAGCCACCGCTCATATCACTTCTCTGTCACTCATGGTCTCATAGGCAAGACACACAACAAAGCTGTGGTAGTCTGGGAGCCTGGATCTCTTTCTGACAGCTTTGAGATGGCTCGAAAAGGTGACACAGGGTCAAGGTGTGTTCAGGTGTGTGAGAACTCAGACAAAGCAAACAAATACACAAACAAATTTGTTGACATTTGTGCTTCCCACAAAGCCGGTGCAGGATAAAGCAGAGAAAAAGGTCAATTTGCATTCGCTCAGTTAATATTGTCCTTTTTAAACTCGGTGGCTGTCACATCATAGCTGAGTGGCTGTATCCTAAACAGGCATTGTGGTAAACAGAAACACAGATTAACATAACAAGACAATCAAGGAAAGCATTCCAGTGTGAAGGTGAGAAGACATTCTATTAGGAAACAACAAATAAGCAGCACATGAAGCACTCATCCCTGTAAACTTGGATGAATTCAATCAATTTACATTTTACAAGGCCATTACAGGCACCAGTTTAATTGTGTGGAGATGTGCGGCGCTATAAGTCTTGGCAAGGGCACCATAGCAATGAATATGAGGTCACCATAGCAATGAGCTGTATATCTCACCTCTAATTATAGGCTGAAGAGCTGTGTTTTTCCTGGTAGTTGCTCAAAGTTTTAATACAATTCATTTCCTGAGGCTGGCTGACGGATTGCTTTGTGCCCGATGCCAAACATGTGATTTTAAATGCAAATTAAAAACAGCTTGTATGCCGCACAGGCTAACACGCTGACTCACCTCTGCAAACTGCAACCTGCTGAATGTGCTAGTGGGAGGGCTGGTTAGCTTGAAGTTCTTTTTGGGTGCCACCCAGGTCTCCATGGTCTCCAGCTTGCTTGTTGCCAGGTTAGTGGCATGGTGCTTGACCAGGTAGCCTTGAAACTGGTCTGAATGGAAGTAGAGATGCACTGACACCGGGTGGCCCAGGGGGATGGGAAAGTACCTGGCAGAGTGTTGAAAAAGTGAGAATCCATTAGCGAACCTGATACCTACTGACCTACCTACTGTACCTGTGCAACATTTCAAGGCTGATAGTGTAGAAGAGAAGAATAACAAGAATCACCTGGATAACGTCTGAGGGGAACAGGCCTTGGACATGCTAATGTGGCCGGATGCTAATGTGTGCTTGCAGTAAAGGTTAGTGGGGAGTCAATGTGCTCTGTAATTGTGTGACACGATGGGCATTAATTCAATGACCTTTAACAGAAATCCAATCGGTCAAAGACATGTGTAGACTGTGCAGATAGACTGCGCACAGCAATTTATTCAGATGTATTCAAACCTTAATGAAATTGTACAATTTTAATAACCTTGAAAATTAATATTTGGTATGATCCTCTTCAACACAGTCTGAACCCTCTTAGACAAACTTTTTATCACAGCCTTCAGGGATTGTTCTCCAAATTCTTTAAGGATTTTCCAGAGCTGTTCTTTGGATGCTGGCTTCCCCTTGTTCCCTTCTCAGTCAAGATGATCCCACACTGCTGCATTGGCTCCCCGAGCATTTCAGGATTGATTTGAAAGATTGATTTTTTTCTTTTTAAGTTTATAAATTCGTAATGGTCTGGGGTCTTCTTATTTATCTGAAGTGCTTTTAAATTACGAGCCCTCTGTGACCCTGGCGTCCTCTGATACAGGCCTTTTTATTGTTCCTGAAGTTAGAACCAAATCTTATATCAAGGCTTATTATGTACTTATCATTTATCTTAAATATGACATATTTAGGTAGCTTCCTCTATCCTGCCCCCCCCCCCCCAAGCAGATTGTTGCTATAAACTCTTACATACACTTTTATAGCTGTTGCTTTTATTTGTTCTTATTGTTTTTATATTTATTTGATCTCACTTCTTACTTGTTAACTTTTTTTTAACTCCAGTGTTTTCCTTATGGGGATCCTCCACACCGGGAATTTTACCTGCCCAGTCTGCAGAGTTGCTGCTGTCTGGGTTCTTGGGGGCCCTGCACCGCAGCCCCATGGTCACAGTGTCGACCCCGGCCGGCCCTGGTCTAGGCCGGTCCTGTGGTGGCCGCTTCTGTGGTCACAGGTGTCAAGCCAGATGTTTGTTTTTTCCCATTTGTCAACATCTGGATCCGGTGTGTGTCTTTAAATTGTTAAGTTATATGCTTGGGTGTGTGAAGGCTTGTGTTTTTAATATGCAAAAGTCGTAGATTTACTTTTTTTTGTGTGAAAAGTTCTATTTAAAAGAAAATTTGATTTGATCTGAATAATGTTGAGATCTGGGTTCTGAGGAGGATTCATCCTTCCATCAGTCCAGTTCTCGTGACATCTGGCATACCTCAGCTTTTGCTCCCTTTTTCCCTTCCTTCAGAATATCTGCTGGACAGCCGACCTTCCATGGAGACCATTTCTGAAAAGGCTACAGTTTACAGTAGATTAATGAAAGCGTCTCTTTCAGATGATATCAATCTGCTGTTCAGCTTTGTTTTGTTTTTTCCTCTTTTGGCCTCTTCTAGTCCAGTTTTTTTTAAGTTTCAGGACACTCATGGGCTGTAGGTTTGATTCAGATATGTTCTTCTGGTTTCTGGGACACATGTAGCATTTTGTTTTCATCTTCTAGTTTTAGAAGTTTAGTTTACTTCTTGTTTTATTTATTCCTTTAAGTTACTTTTGGCTCTTGTATGTATTTTACACCTGTTTTCTGTTTGATTGTCACATCTTACTTGACTTAATTATTTCTTCTCCCAATGCAGTATATCAGCTCCTTCATGTCCTTTATTCATTGCAAGATCCTTATTATATTTTGCTACCTTTGAACGGTTAGGCCTGGTTTTTGCCCCTCCCCCCAATGAGCACCTCCTGCTCAGTTTTGCATTTGGGTCTTACATCAACCATGGATTGTAACAGATGGACTGACTGCACCCATGCTGAGATATGCCCAGTTTTAGACTAACATCACATAGTACATAGTTAGGTGAGAAATACTATTTCATGCCTGCCAGAATGAGTTGTCAATGGCATTTTTTTGTTGTTGATGCAACTAAATAGATGACATGTGAAACATGACATGTCTCTGCAACACGCTGCTGATAAAGAAGTGCATAATGAGGCTATTTAATATGAGTTCTTTGCTAAGTTGTCTGGTTCATCCTCTGTTTGAGGCCTTGTTTTGCTTAATTAATTCATAGGTCAGAGTTAAGAGGCTTAACGAACAAAGAACATTCTTCAGAAAATGGCCAGGTAAAACAACTTGACTGAAAATTAGAGAGAGTTTTTGAAAGACCTTCAGAAATCCTGTAACACTATTGCACAAGAATCTTTCAAAGATTACAATAAAGTCTGCCTCTGGATGAAAAATATAAACAACTGAGGGATGGCTCGAGACTGGTAAACAAAGTTTAAGGAGCTCCGAAGACTACTGACTATGTAAATAATCATCTTCAATGCAAGTTATTGCTGTACAGTGTGCTGGTTGCTTCACAAAGGACTTGAGTTTTGAAGTGCAGGGAGATCCTTGGGACAGCAGCGGTCTAAAAATGCTGACTTATTGGCAGCAGATGCAGATCCGTCAAGAGTTTTGAACAAAACAAAACAAAAGAGCAAACACATTATAAGTTTGTTGAATAAAAGTTGAACTGGGTCACCCAGTCAGCTGAAGCTGAATGACGATCTTACCCCTCTGATTAGTCTGGCGCTTATTTGTGTGTCGCCTCACATGTGACAGAGGGTCGTCCCTCAGGGCAGCCAGCCGGAGTGACTTCTGGAAAAACAAAAAGGGGGCCACGGTGGGCACTGCTGGGAAACGCTCCACAGCTGCTCTCTGCATACTTCCTGACTCTATCTTGCCCAGATTTCTCAGCCGTCTGCTTTCTCAACTCCTCTTTAGTCCTCCTCCTTTAGACACACACAAACGGAGCTCGACACAAGCACACAGTGTTTCTGCCGACTCCCATGTGCCCATAACCTCATCAGTATTCCACTAAAGGGCCAGGAGTCAACCCGTCCTGGTAAATGCTACCCTGACAAGCAGAACAGCAAATATTTACACCCAAAAGGATTGCATTGCACCCCCCCCCCCCCCCACCACACACACTCCTGTTCCCCTTTTCTGTCTTTTTCTCCCTCTTTCTTCTCTCTTATATTTCCCACTTGCCTCTTCCTTTTCACTCTTTTATTCTCTTTCATTTACCCCGCTTTCTGTCCTCATCCCTAAGCTTTCACATCTTTCCAACAAGGAGACGAGGCTGCCAGTGGGAGAGGTAGTGAGAAGGGGCTGGGGCGTAACCTGCACAGAAGCTCCATTCAAGCTTTTCCTCCAACCGAGTCACAGCGAGCTGCTAAAAGCCCCAAATTGCTCTCTGTGTCTTTTGCTATAGTCTCACACTGGGACTGACCCATCCATCTGTTCGTAAAGCATCTGAATTCTACATGCAGGCAAGATATGAGGTCCCACACACACATACAGCATATGTCAGCAGACATGAGATATAAGACAAGCTTTTGAATAAGATGAATTTCCAAGTGTGAACTCCGCTCTGATGCACTTCGAGGAGAAACCTGATCGGGTTTAATTACTTGTCTTGATCAGTAAAGTTCCAGATCAATAAAACATAATTAAGACAGCTTCAGGCAGGACCTACATAGCCCCGCCACACACAGTGTGTATTTAATTATTGCGCTAGTAAAGCAGAGCATGGTTAAATTACAAGAATCACAAGGCAATTAGTTTTTATTTCTGCTTTTTTGATCAGCTTGATCTAAGTCCTGTCTCACTGCAGCGGCGTGACTCGCTGTGACTCACACACTCCAGGTGCTGATTCCTCAAATGTGTGAAAACTAGAAAAAAAATGTCAAATTTTCCAAACGTATTGGCACATTTTGGCAAAACAAATGAAAAATGAAAAATGTGCAATAACAATATTATTGCAGGACGAGGCAAAAACACTTAAATAATTATAATACCAAAACTATCTGTGAGGGGTGTCTGCTAGGGGTGTCAATCAGGCCCACAAAGTCCAATCTGGCCCACAAGATGAATGTGGTAAATGTGAAAATGATTTAAAATGTGAAATGTTCTAATAAAAGTAAAATTATTTCTTCATTCATCCACAGGAGGTTGTATTTATTTTGTATGTTTAAATGTTTAATTGTTTAAATATAAAAAGACAAGGGGGTAACTTCTATCTTTTTATCTTTCTCACACATGTGGAAACGTATGCACATTTAAAATCAATTCTAGATCTTGACAAGATAAGACAAGCATATTTCAGCTTCAGATTTTTTCGTAATTTTGCAGATCTCTGTAATCTGTAAATTTCTAAGCACATATAAACAGAAACTGAGGAAAAATATTGTAATAAACGACACTTTTTTTTCTTAAAAAATTCAGGTTGTTCATAATATTTTCTTCAAGTTAATACAATGTAAACATCTTGATAATACTTATTTGCACTAAGATAAAAGGGAAAATGCGAGTTTTCATTATTTACTAATTTATTATACAATTATTTTACTGGTCTGGGACACTTAAGATCAGATGCCTCTGAACTAAAATCAATCTGATGCAACTGCTTTAAACTAAAGACAATCATAACAGTTTGCAGATTTATCTATCTAAGGAAAAACCAAAGAAATATGGAAATTAAATTAAAGATGAAATTTTCAGAGATGAAGAAAGTGAAACTAGAAACGTGAGCCCTAGCCTTCTATGTGTTTTCTGAATCAAACCTGTAAGTTTGTTTAGCTTTTCCTGCAAGGCAGCAACTTGCAACGGACTAACATGCATGTGCAGGCAGATCAGCTGACAAAACACAACACACAGCTCAAATTACAAGAGTGAAAAAGGCTAAACAAGCCTGTGCTGTAGGAGCATCACTACACTGCTGTTTTTAAGTTTAAAAAAGGACCAGAAACAAGAGATCCATTTAATCTGAAATCCCCCGGCAAATCAATGTCAAATGAAAGAAGGAAGTCTTATTTTCATGCTCATACATCCAAATCCTGAAGCACCAACTGTGAATACAGATCAAATATTCAGAGGAAACCAATAAAACAATGATTATTTTGCATGACATTTCAGTCATTAAACAAATACATCTTTTAGCTGCTTTCTTTTAATGAAAAAAAAAGACTTTGGGAGTGTATGAAATGTCCTGTTATTGTTATGAACTGTTTCGTGGCTAATGAAAGAGAGCAACAACCTTGGACCAATCTTCGGTAACCTTGTGAGTTTATTCATAAATGGAGCGTTTATCTAGAGGTATTGTAGAAAAGAACCTCTCTATCTGTATTTCACTGATACCAGATATTTTCATCTGTCTGTTCGTCTAGAGGTTGTTCAAGACAGACTGGTGCGACCTAAATGATTCTTTTTACTACATACAGTAATGATATACGATATTGATATATCCAATAGCCAAAAATACTGTTGCAACTAGGACTTTGTGCATTAATGTTAAAAGGAAGTAATACAAACGCATGCAGACATGACAACAGACTGAGTTGGTTGCATAAACACACATGGATCACTTACTCTGCAAACACACACACACATTTTTCAGCCTGCTTCCTTGATTAATGGCCTTTTGCCTTTCAGACATCTAAAAATGTTTGTTTGAGACCCTCATTCTTCCATTCATACACGCAAATACACATATGTATGTCCGACTGTTTAAAGCTTCACATCTTTTTAAGGTTTGACAGATGGAAACCATAAAATTGTGCTTCCTTTCATTGCTTGCTTTTACCTGCAAGATTTTTATGGAACACCCACAGAGTAGCAGTGTGTGTGTATATGTGTGTGTATTTTGGAGGGGGTGTTCTGGCACTGGATGTCCTGCTTATGGGGAGGAAATCATCTCAGCAAAGCACGCTCCAGCTGAGGTGATTGCTTCTGTGTCGCCGTTGAAGATTCACCCCTTAACAGCAAGTGCACCGCTCTGAGCGACACTAAGAGTCAGTTTACAAACTGATTTCTGGAACTTTTCCAAGCAAAGCAACGCAGACTGGCTGCTTAGCTTCACTACCAACAACAATCTACTGCAAATTCATCTGAAGTTTTTCTCCATATACTGCTGGAACAAGTTCCCCTCATGCTGTTTTCCAATTAGCCTCTTTTCTCCTGACTTGTGGGAGGAAAAAGAATTAAGTTGAAGTCATTTATATGAACATAAAGATGTCACCTCTGCATATACAGTGTATACAGTTATTGTTACTGTAGGTGTTTGTTTTCTCATCTTGTGTTTTGAGGTGCGTTAAAATGCTCTTTTTAATTGCCGTGCATCTGGGTCTCATCGCTGCGTGAGCAAACCAAAGGACAATTAAACTACACTGCTTCTACACCAGATGCTCCTTAAAACATATGCTGATTAAACCAAAAGTTTAGTACATGATGCCAAAATGTTCCATCAGCCCATTTAGTAAGAAAAGCATAGAGTGGTTTCCCTTTCTCCTTTTAACCGCGTACAGTATGTTAACTGCACTCTGGAATTCATTCATTTCCACTAATAATAGACCAGCCTACAGGCCAGCTTTCAATGTTATGACCTATATAGGCTCATTATCTCGGGGATAAATTGACACAGTGTCATATTGTGTTTCAAAATGAAAAGCATTGCCCAGAGTTCCCAGTTGCTTATTTGGAGATTTCCATTGTCAACCCATTTCCACGACATCTGATCTATTGTGACGTTTTATGGGGAGGAAAACAAAAGGCCCTTTATCTGCAGTGCATTGTGGTTTCTCAGGCTAATATAGGTGTAGCTGGCTTTTTGACAACGACATAAAGTCAAGATAAATAGTGCGGTGAAGGTGTGTGATCATAGAGTGAAAAATGGGATCCATTTGCATGTATATCTGTGAATGTCAATGAGGATTACGGGTCATAAAACAGACCTGCAGCTGTGATCGTTTGGGTTCCCCTGCAGCGAGGCTGCAGCCCTGGCGAGGCCCAGCCGCGAGAAGGAGTGGTAGTACGTGAGCTGTGTGTCCAACAGGCTGGCCACGCCATCTGGCTCATCGTACACATTCTCCCAGTACGAGTTGAGCGCCTGTGTTCCTTGGGGAAATGGCCCGAACAGGTAGGCGTCCAGCTGGTTTACGATCTCCTGGTTCACGCTGGCCTCAAACTTCCTGGCAAAGAAGGTGGGCCGCACTGTTTGCTGCAGAGGCGGGGGGGGGGGCAGAAAAGCAAAGCAAAGGCGGGATGAGATAAAGAGAAGAAAAAAGGAGAAGATTAAGAAATGGTGGTGCGCCAGGATGTCAGTGGAACAAATGTGATGTGTGAGATGTGTGTGGAAGTGATATGTGGGCAGAGAGTGCAGATAAGAGGTGGAGTAGGGGTGGTTGAAGGTAGAAGATAACAAATAGAGAATTATTTTCCTTAGAGATTTGTGAATGGATTAGAATAGGCATTAAATTGAAATGACTGTCTCCTGCCTCTCACTTTTTTTCTTTTGCAGCACAAAGGCGGTGTTACACATTAGTGGTTCCCAGCCTTCAGGTCAGTACACCCACAAGGGTTGTGAGATAAGCTGAAAGGGTTGTGAAGTGATGGAATTTTTTTTACCCCATCAATATAGCATCAGATAATCAAGATTGACAGCATAGAAAATAAAAATCAATCAAGGGGGCTATATTACAAACAATGCAACATCAACATTAACAGTTTTAGCTGGAGAAGGTAAGCTGGCAAACACGCTTCTTTCAAACTGTTACTAACTGATGGCGACGTGATTTAATGCAGCTCCCTTTGAAGCTTTAAAAGGCTTTATACGACTGTAAGTATGACCCTAGACCTGTAAACAGACTTTGATATGTAAAATCAGAACAGTTCCTTTTAAGCGGACAGAAAATACAGAAAAAAAGTTTTTTATTACACAAAGTAATGCTTTCATTTCCTCTAATATTTACTTCTTTTTGATCAGATAACTAGACTCTTGAGAGCATTTGCTTCTGTGAGTTGTTTTGGGGGTTTGGGATGGATCAACACTTCATCAGACAGGGATAATTATTGGGTAAAGACTCAAGAGAACCTATAAAAATTCCCTTTTGGTGTTTGACACCTAGACTTTAGCTGCAGAGTCTTTAAGCCCTGAAACTTGTAAAGTTGAGCTGTGATGGATCAGACTTTTTTTTTTTTTTTTCCCAGGCACTTTCCCAAACATCCCAGTGGGGGAGGTTGCAAAAGGGTTAATCACACTGCGATACAGTTGCTATCGATGAGAGGATTCTTCGTGTAGAAATCACTCGGCGCATCAGCTTAATTACAGGAACTAAAGTCCATATTTATAGCCAAGGGTATTTGACTATGAAAGGTAAGAAGAAGGGAAAAACTGGAAACTTGTAGGTATTTTCACATGCACCGAAGTATTTCTGATTCTTATTCAAGGGTAATACAATAATTCCATCTACTCATCATCTTTTTCTCAACATTTATCTAAATCTCTCTCATCTTTTCCACCCACTTTGTCCCCGGCGAGCTGTTTCTGATGTGGTTGATGGTCCATCATAAAATCTGTCACCTCCAAAAGCTTGGCTTTCACACAAAGACATCTTTCCAGTTCCAGACAGCAAACTATTTATCGATGGTCACTTTGTACCAAACACATCGGTCATACCTTCTTATAAAAAAAAAAGAAACAGTGGCACATTTCTGAGAGTTCAGCTTCAAGTTAACTGTGGGATGCAAGAGTGCCTTCACGCCTTAACCAGATCCATTAACCCTCTGAAAGAACTGATCCATCAGAGCCTTACTCAGATACCTCGATCTGAAACGGGTTACTAAACAATGATGCACCGAGAGAAACGAGTGCACATCAAAGTCACTTAACAGCTGCAACGTGAATTCTTATTCTCATTTTACTTACCTGCACCATATCTTGCCAAGGAAGAGATCTCTCAATTTGATATAGATCGTATTAATAATGGGGTCTGGGTGGCTTCTAAAAAGACTGCTTTGTTCCCAGGGTCAGACTTTGCTGATACCGACCTGGGTGCCAACCAGACCCAACAGCATTGCCAAGGAACTTAGGGTAATGTGTTGGCACTGAACTGCCAGAGACTGAGGCGAGACAGAAGGTTTGGCAAAGGGAGGAGTGAGGTCAGTGTGATGGCTGCTATGTGCGGAACAGGACAGATGAAATGACTCACAGCATGAGGGATGTGAGTGTTAGTCTGAATGTTTGGAGTCACTTTGTACTGCGGTTTTCACTTTTTAAGAGAACATTAAAAGTCGAACGGAGAAACAAACCTACTCTGGGGTCCTGGAGTCAATGTCACTGATTCACTTCATTTTGAGAAGCTAGCTAAACCTCCTCTCCCTGACTTACTCCAGGAATATAGGACCCAATTACTACTGCTGTCCTTTTGTTTTGTTTTTTTACCCCCTCTCAGGGTCATGCTAATCGAGACATCATTTTGCACATATTGACTGTGAAAGCCGAGGGAACACACTGGACGCTGAGGTTGGGAGGACAGTTCTGGAGGGCAGAGAAGTTGAGTTTACTGACTGTACTGTGCACGACGGTGACACATGTTCACACACTGTTTAATGCATCTAATTGACATGGAGATCAGCTGCATGGTCTTGTGTTCCAGTTTAAACCTCGGAAAGGTTTTTATAGTTTGAGTTGAATTACTGAGGTCTTAACCCTTTGGTGCATAGTGTCCACTACAGTGGACATCAATCTGACAGCTGGTTTCTAGTATATTCATGGGTAG
>JAOXYM010000004.1:28152014-28162262 GCA_028567055.1 Leptatherina wallacei | reverse complement strand
AGGAAATGAAATTTGAAGGAAAAAGAGAGAGTAAACAAAACAAAACAAAAAAATGTTTCTCTAGTAGAAGATTTTATAAGCAACCAAATGATTATAATCTGTTAGTTTTGGTTGAAACTAGGTCGGGAAGATTACAGACTTCTACAGACAAAGATCAGGGGTATTTACTAAGACCAGAGGTTAGAGGTGAACTCACAAACTAATGGAGAATTTCCACTTCTTCTTGATGGACATTCCTGTGCTGGAAATATACAACTAGACAGCATACATCTACATCATATGAGCAGGGATTTTAAAGACAAGGTGACCAAAAAAAAGCCCCTGTCATTGCACTCATTACCACAGGGACACAAGTTTCCTCTTGTTTAGATATTAATAGCATAACTCTTACCACAAAGAAAACTTAAAACTATTTGGGGAACCATTAAGAAACTTTGTGGGGAGTTCCTTCAAGACCACAGTGTTGCTTCCCTTGGAATAAATTAGCACTCTGTTGTAAAACTCGCAGGTTATTGTGATTTCTTACTTTAGTTTATTTCCCCGCATCTCTGCTCACTCATTCACAAGCAGAACACTCAAAGAACTTACATAATTTTGTATTATTTTGATGTGTGAAGCCACTATGTAACCTTGTTCAAATTGTTTTGCAAAATCCAAATATGAAATGATTACCCTGAGGGATACTGGTTATTTTAGCTCATTAGCTTGCTTCTCAGACCTGTGTGAGCACGTAGAGGCTGACACTTCCCTTTCAATTTGGTTTGCTCTGTCGCAACTGTCTGGATTAAAACCATTAAATGCAAGTACCGCTTTACTCAGACTTACTGATTGTGCAAGGATAGAAAAAAAAACAGGAATGCTTTAATAATTCCATTTTTACGGGAAGTTTGTTTTTTTTCAAACTCCTTAAACTTGGTTGTTTTTGGCAATCCTCCAGATATAGAACTGCTTGTTTGATACTTCAGCTTCTGTGTATAATTACCTTCTTCTTGTACTACAAAAAGAAAATGAAGATCTCATGAGTTTTCTGGCCTCTGTAGTCAGTAACACTCCATGTTTTACTACATATTAGTATTCTTACCTCACGCTCTGGACCATTAAAACCCAGCTGTTGGATGTTTTTGTCAAATGAAATCTGGGAGTTCAGGATAATTTCATCCTTTGTACTTAGTATATG
Organism: Leptatherina wallacei; assembly: GCA_028567055.1. Lineage (NCBI taxonomy): Eukaryota > Metazoa > Chordata > Actinopteri > Atheriniformes > Atherinidae > Leptatherina > Leptatherina wallacei. The sequence continues at coordinate 28,161,085 of JAOXYM010000004.1, read as the reverse complement.
TCAGCCTGAATAAGAGCATCCGTTAAATGCTTGAAATGCAAATGACTCACTTAATGGGCATCATTTAATTTGCAATCTGCTCACTGTTTCATAAATGAACTGAGGTGACCGTTACATAAGAAAATCTGTATAATGCTGGATTGGCACGAGCATTCTTCTACTCTGGAACTTTAGTCTTAATTTGGATTAAGGAGGTCTAAAGTTGTTAGATAACCTCAAACAGCCCGAAAGAGTGTGAAAGGGCAACAAGGAAACTCACAATGAAAACAATGTTCGCTAAAATCCCCGAAGCATGTGACAAAAGTGAGGCAGTCTCACAAGGTTTGGTTTTTCCTTCTCCCCTTTAAAAATCATTACTTGGAATCCCAGCTAGACGGATTATTAAAGTCCCTGGTGACACTAGTTTAGAACAAGTCACATTTATCTTGGGATGTATGTGTCTATGTGTGTACCTATGTGTGTGTGTATGATTGTGGAGAAATAAATGATTTCTCTGGAGCCGAGAATAGCATTGAGTTTTTTTTTTTTTTACCTCTGTGGCTGTGTGCAGAAGAGAAAACTGTAGGGGGAAAAAAGTTCATAATCATACTAATCATGATCTGACATGCAAATGCAAGCGTGAGACGATCAAATACTTGACAAGTGTGATGCGCTTTTAGGATGAACAACGCATTTATGGGATATAAAAATCTGGAGTTATGCAAAAAGTGTGAAAGTGTTAGATTTCTGGAGTTTTATGTTTGTTTTAAACTTCAACTCTGCATAAAAAGATTTTTTGGTGACTGTTTGGTGTTCTAACTCTGGAGTGAGAGGCACTATGGCATGGCCAAGCATTATTATGGACTTTGTTGTGATGCAGGTTAGTTAAAGCATATACCTATAATTTTATTTAAAATAGTTGGTATTTTATTTCAGTATAATGTAGTAATGACAACGTTGTTACTTATCTGTTGGGTATGGAAGGGACACCTGTTTGTATTCAGTTCATTCGCACAATGGGTGGAAACAGTTCTATGAAAGGTATATAAATATATATATATATATATAACTTGTAACTTGTACAGTGTAAACAAATATACACAGAACAAGATGGTGGAAAATCAGGCTGATGACGAGAAGATTTTTCATGGAAAAGCCATATCCCAAATAGCAAAAAATGTTTGTCTTAAATTTGCCTGTGACTTATGGCATTGTCTAAATGTGAGAGTGGCTGACAAAACTCAGCCCCATAATCACCACATGTGGCCCAAAAGGAAGTTGCCATAAACTACGTCCAGGCAGGCTTCCCGTATTAAGACCACTTCTGGCCCACAACACTCTTGCCGTGATCCACGTTCAGGCCTACAACTAACATCTGGACCGCATGTGGCCCACAGGAGACTATCCAAGCCAGGCTGGGAACAGAGATATGGTCCACTTCTGGCCCACACAACACTTGCCAGGGCCATAAATTAGCCAAATGTAGCCCGGATTTGGCCCAAACATGTCTACTATCTGGGATATCACACTCAGTAGCTTCTGCAGCATGAACACAAAACTGTAATCCTCCATTCTTGTTAGCAGGGTTTGTGTACGCTGGTTAAGGAAGAGGTGGGGTTATGGTGTCATTGGTTTAGGAAAGATGTGAATGAGTTGTAAATATGGAGACATTAGCAAAGATTAGCATTTTTGGGCTCCCAAAACACAATATAGTATAGTACTAGATATTGTTCTGAAAACCTGTGATTACAGGAACATTCAGACTTGTATCTGCAACATTTTGCAACACATCAGGCTCAGCACATCATTTAAAGGGATATTGTTTCTTTATTTTTCCGAAGTGGGGTATATATATTGAGTAATATTAAGAGTTATACTGATAGCTACAGTTTTTTTTGTCACTATATTTTCTCAGCCACAGAGCATCCGTGTGAAACTAACCCAACACTCTGACTCTGACACAGAATAGAAATCAACCCCTATACATTTTCAAGTTTGAGTTGTTTTAGGTGGTGAAACGTTCCCTCTTCTCATGGCTTCTTTCGCCATAGCTTTTAGCTTTGCACGCCCATCATGAAACCTTCTGATTACCAAAACTGATTGCTGTATATTGCAGCTATGAGTGGCTACTCATAGGAGCTTTACACAGCCTCACTTTAAAAAAGATGTTGTATCCTTTCGAGTGATTTTGCTGTACAAATGTAACAATATGCTGTCATAAATAACCTTTAGATTTCTCGCTTAGACTATTCCAAAGTACCAAAAACAGTTTTAGTTTTTAGTTTTACATACCCTGTAAAAGGTAGGCTGCAGTTGGTAGTCTTTACCAATCTGGTTTAAGTCTTTGTTGGTGGTCTAAAAAGCTTCTTGTATCCTTCAACTGAACCTTCTTAAAATGAATATAAGTCAAGGCATTCCACAAAACAGTACTAGAATACAGGATTGTTGCTAACCTTACTGCCTCTACAGACCAGAGTCCTTTTGTAAGATGCAGTAAAATCAATACATGCTACTCACGCCTTAAAACCATCCTCAAACAACTTCCTGTCCTCTGTTCTCCTCTGCCTTCCCCGCTGGGTGAACCCTGGGAATTTCCAGATGACAACAGGAATCTAAATCATACGGGTTACGTACAGTATATTAGCACTATATCTCTCAAGTGCATGAAAGCCCTTTAACAAGCCATGAGGAGATATTGGCAATTCTCCTACTGTGTCCCTTTATGCCCTTCCCTCTCTTATAGCGGCCTCTTATTTCCCCTCTGTGGATAAACCCGAGAAACTTTACATCTCCAGCTTTCAATGGGGACAATCAGGCGATTTCTGAGCCGTATCTCACAAGGGCATGAAAAAGCTTTACTCCTCCTGCCGCACACCTCCCTGTTCAGCCATGAAATGACACCCCTATTTAATCAATTGTGAATCATGAAATTTTGCACAAGAGACCCCTTTTCTTTGCACTTGACAGTGATTGAACTGCACAGCCATGCAATTCCATTCACCACGGCCATGAGAAGAAAAGAGAGTGGGGGGAGGGGCTCTGTGCAGTCAGTGTGTGAGTGAGGGATGACGGTAATTTCCCTGTGACATCACTACCCCCCCCCTGCTGAATGCCATCGCAACACAGGGTCCCCTCTATGCATTGAGGCTGCATTACCAGACAGTACTGTGGGGTCCTGTGTGGGGTGCAAAGAGCCATGTGTGTGTTTGTCCAATTTTGTGAGCCAGAGATGAACGGGTCTTTATAAACATTTTACATAGGCCCCAAACAGACCAGGGGACAGGAATAACAGAGGGGGAACAAGGAAGAAAGGGGGCAAAGAGAAAGATCACAAGAAGAGGATATAAAGTGAAAAAGAGTAGAAAGTGGTTGGGGTGGGGTAATGCCTTTTTTCTACACGAATGCCACGGTGGGAAAGACATGTGGAAGGTATGATGGATATCTCTTAGCTGGGATGTCAGGCAACTCTTTGACATAAACACAGTGGGACCCCTCCATGTGACCCTGAGGTCAGAGCGGGCAAAGTCCTCAATGTCATAAGAAGCTTTGGATTTATGGAAGATTCATTCATCACTGGGATCTGTATGGGATACCTTTCAGAAGCACAACATGCAAATGACATGCAAATGTGTCACAGCGGTGCATTAAGGTTTCACTTCTGCAATGCAATCACAAATAATACCTGCAGGACAAGAAGCACACTACTGGGAAACAAAAATATATGGATAAGTGAAGAAATATTCTCTGATGCCCAAATGAACTGAAAACATTTTCGTTTGGAGTCAGTTGTTTATTGAAATGACTTAACCGTCTGTGTCTTTCAGTCTGCTTCTTAGATGGATTATATTAGTTGTGTTGACTAAAGAAAGCCTTCAAACATGCTGTTTTTAGCCATGCAAGTGGATCTATGGACAACAATTCAATTCAGCTTTCTCAAGTCAAAAAAACAATCTTCACACTTACTTTCCAGATCAACAGCATTACACGCTCTCTGGTTCAGCAAATGGAAATTGTTAATGTGAACGAAAGTTCTTCTAATCATGACCCACAGATATACAAAAAGGAAAGAAACATTTCTTAGCCGAGATAATAACTGTCCAGGACGCTGTGTTCATTTGTTTTGATGCATTTCCTCATTCATCTCTGCTCTCATGGGGGCGAATGGCTCCTGTTAATTACTTGTTTTTTATTAATCATGTTTTCCAGGTGAGTCTGATAATTCATACGTACTCAGGATAGGCTCACTCTCTCTTCGCCATTCATCCTTGTTAAGAGCTTAGCTAGGAACAGATGAGGACCAGGCAGTCACACTTAGCATTTTTCTGGGAAGTTTTACAAATTACAGAGACCTTTGTGACTTTATTAATTCAAAGAACACATGTAGCCTACCGGGCTTATAAGTTTGGAGCCTATCTGCTCTGTTTATGCCTGCGGAGGAAATGAATTTCAGTGCAGTCGCAGACAACCGGTGGGATGAAAAAGATGATGAAAATATGGAGAAGATGCAGGAAAAAACAATCACCCGAGGCTGCATGTATGTAAGCTTAAGCTTGTCTTACTGGATGGGGCCATCTGCACAGACAGCTGCAGGATATTAGGAAAGCGAGAGAAACTGTTACAGTGAAATGCGTGTGTGTGTGTGTAGAAAAGAAACTGATTGGTGATATGATGATATGATGGTGAAGAAGACAATTAAGTTACAGCAGATTTCTGTGTCAAGGTCATGTCAGATGACAGAATCAAAAGACATTTAGGATCTCTATGAGCAGACAGGCCTCTCTGCTGGCGAAGATTAGGGATTAATTTGACATGTTTTGAAGAAAGCTTGTGATTTATATTCATTAATTCATTTTTGTCTTTTTTGTTCAAACAGATTTGGATAGCAAATTGTGTTATCTGCTCTGGGCTAAAATCAAAAGTGAAGCTGATGTTACAACAGGTATGGTCGAGACGTAATTCTACAAACTTTTGGACAGTCTCTTCTCAAAGGCAGTCAAATTAAAACATCAGTTCTGCAAAGCTAAAAAAGTGGTGAAGGGACACTGAAGGGAAATCAAGATTTCAGACACTGTTTGAAAAACCTTTCTGTCATATTGACACAATCTGTGTGTTTATTCTGGGATGTGAGGATTCAGATATTCAGGGGTTGAAAGATAAAGTTGAATATCTCTTTAAGCTTATCTAACAATGAGATAATGCAGGTATGAAATCTTGGCATGAACTTGCATCTTTTGTGATTAAATCAGAAGTGGACAGGTTCAGGAACAGCTTTGAAAACCGTCAGTATACACAATGAGGATGCACTGGGGACTTACATTCTGTGGTGGTCGGGGCCGGATGTACAAAGCCCAATTCCAATGAAGTTGGGAAGTTGTGTTAAACGTAAATAAAAACAGAATACAATGATCTGCAAATCCTTTTCAACCTATATTCAATTGAATCCACTACAAAGACAAGATATTTAATGTTCAAACTGGTCAACTATTTTTTGCAAATATTAGCTCATTTGGAATTTGCTGCCTGCAACATGTTCCAAAAAAGCTGGGACAGGTGGCAAAAAAGACTGAGAAGGTTGATGAATGCTCATCAAACATCTATTTGGAACATTCCACAGGTGAACAGGCTAATTGGGACAAGTGGGTGCCATGATTGGGTATAAAAGGAGCTTCCCTGAAAAGAGATAAGACACAAGTCAACCTCGTATTGACTTGTAGTGGTTGGACAGAGTCCAGAGAAGAGACAGGATGCAAAGCGAAACTGAATCAGCCTTTGTTAGGCAGTGCCGCTGTGTGAGAATCCACCTACTGCTGAACTTGAATAGCAACAAATTTGGCCTGAACTGAGTCTGCATCATGCATGATCATTAAGCATTTGATTTATGAGAGGCTGTTGACCAGTTGCACAGATAAAAATAAAACACTATAAAGTGAGTCACTGTAGCCTTTTCGCTTGATCAAAGGTCTGAACTTGCTGTAAATTAAAGGAAGGGTCCAGATGGTAACTACAGATAATCGGTCCGTTCCACTTCGGGAAGACGCATAATTACAAAATGCAGGACATTTCATCCGTCCAAACAGAAATTATGTAGTCCGCATGCTTGTTTGGTTAGATTTAGTGCTGGGCATGATACTGGATCCCAAGTGGTTACTGGAGAAGCAAGTGGGGAAATGTTCTGATTCCATATTTGAACAAAAATTGCATAATTGTGATTAAATCATACAGGTATGAGAGAGGCCAAGGAGGGGGAATCATTGTAAAGCATCCTGGCAAAGATTTACCAGACTGACAATGAAGTGCCGTAGCATATATGCCAATGCAGGAACACACGCAGGCACTAGTTCAGGACGGATCATGTATACAGATGTCATATGCATGAATGCATGATGCATTACAGCAGGGGTCAGCAGTCAGGTTAAACTGTTTTTCAGCATTGTTTACTGTCATAGTGAAGATGCAAAAGATTTTTCAATATGTGTTTCATTTTATGTATTTACCCACATCCTCAGAAACTAGCAGCCTCCTTCAAATCTTCAGTTTCTGTTCCCTTTTTTATCTTTTACTTTTCATATAGATTTTCAGCATGGCTGTGAGTGTGAGACATAAATCGTTAGGTTTCGTTTTCTTTAATTTTTTGCTGCTTAAGTCCATTTTTTTTGTGTTCATGTGAGCTTGTTGGCAAAAATCAGTATTTAGAATATAAAAGGAAGACCTCAGCTTTCATTACATGGCCTAAATTGGTGGCTACTTGCCAACACTGCTTTACAGTAAAGCCAATATGGAGACTCATTATTTTCAAAGGGGGAATTTAAAGTCAGGTCACAATCTCATAATGACTTCTTCTCTGCAAGACAGAACCAGTGGAGGCTGTGTTTGCAGGAATCAAAAGATGTGTGAGGAGGAAGTTGTTGGTTAGGTGGTGTATCTGCAGAGAGAATTGAGAATGGAAATCTCTCCGGGTGTTGCATAAATGTTTATTGAAGCAGAAAAACTCTCAAAAATGCCTTTCAGAAATATGAATGGTTCAGTTGTTGCATTTACATTTACTTAATGTGTTTTGCATGCTGAGAAGTTAAACATTTGTTTTGAATATCATTTTCCAAATGATTATTATCAATTCATTTGGAAGTCGCATCATGTGGTCATATTTGCATTTGCACAACAAATACACATAAGTAATGAGCTCACTCCCAACAAGTCTGTTGTACAGTGATGCACTCTACCACTGCAGAGAAAAAGAAAGAAAGAAAGAAAATAATCAAACTTTAAAAAATAATTCCGTGTTTTTGAGAGGTGTAGTTTTTTAACTTTCAAAAGTCATCAAGATCTGCAGTTATCTGTCTGAAAGAACTGACAGAAAGATACAGATCAGAGGAATACAGGGAAAGCTTTTGAAGAGGGAGTAAATGAAGGTAAGAAGTTAAGCATCTCAGTGATAAGCAATAACAAGAACACAGATGACTGATACAATCTTTTGGTCTGACACCCGGATCATTAAAACTTCTAAATGATTGAAGGTAAGAGTCAGGCACAAAGGATCCTCAGGCAGAAAAAGATATTTCAGACTCTCAGCTGTTTTAATGTTTGAAGAACTTCAAATGGATCCAAGATAATAAAAAAAATAAAAATACTAGTGCGGTCTGTGAGTTTTTTTGGCACATTGACTACATGCAGTATTGTGCAGCATAATCTCCACAAAGGTTCCAAATAAGCCTAAAGAAATAGAGTGTGAGAATAGGTTGCGTTGTGTCGCGTGCCGAGACGGGAACATCATTTCCTGCTACTGTTGTTGCTTTTAGTTTTGATTTTGATTGTCTGAAAAACATCCAATCTAGTGAAGAAGGGAAGTGATGGAGACATAGAGAAGATGAAATCTGATCCCTTGCAAGTTAACATATAAATAATTGGTATTTCATTTGTTTGCATCAGTTGCTTATTGAGTGCATTTCTAATGAAGCTTGTACATTCATCAGTGGTAAAGATTTACAAATGGACCCCCCCCCTTTTTTTTTGTTTTAACTGCAGTTAAGTTTTGTGGCACTGAGTCATTATCATCACATCCACAGTTTGTCCCAACTCGTTCGAACAGTAACCACTCGATACTTGTCACATGTGAGTTGCTTTGGATAAACTGTCTACTAAATCAATGTAACGTAAGACACACACACACGCACCCACACACACACACAGAGAAGTCTCGATTCATGCACTGCAATAAAAAACAGCTGATCCAGCCCATCTTTGAGGAGATACTGTCAATAAAAAAGAAAGAGCTGCGTCAAACTGAACCGTACTGTGCTGAACCGTAATGTACCGTGGAATGAACAGTAAATCTCCATAGACCTTCAGCAAAAATTTCACATTTGCAGCCTGGTTTACAGAAAAGTTCCAATGTCTGCGCCTAGTTTTTACCTGTCTAACAGGAAATAGTCTGTTTTTGTTGAAGTTGTTATAAAACTTGTAGTGAGGTCTTATCATAAGCTGGGATGCTTTGAATGACAGTTGAGATACCCTGTGGACATACAGTTCTCACTCATCCTCCGTAAGTCACTTATGTTAAAAAGAAAAAACTAAATGCTGAACCTCCACCTTCAGAAGACCAAACAGTTGTTACACTCACTTTTACATCCATGATTCGAGCCTGCTTTTTTTTGTAGTATTTTCTTCGTGCTGTTTCCATGCCCCTCCTTTGCTCGCGGGAATTTTCTCCAGCTTCTGTGGTTTCTAACCACATTTTAAAAGCCTTGCATATCGGGTTAATTAGTGATTTTAAATTGGCTGTGTGAGCGTGAATGGTTGTCTGTCTCCCTGTGTTAACCCTGTGATGGACTGACTACTTTTCCAGGGTGCGTCATGCCTCTCTTAATCATCTATGTATAAATAGATGGAATAACTAAGCAGACACGGCTTAATTTCCATGTATGTCCCTATTATTAAAACTATAGTCCCTATACCTATCACTTGAAAGTCATTTGCAAATTATTTTTACACTGTCTCCATAGTGATAATGTAGAAACATATGACATCACTGCCATCATTAACATAATTCTCCTCTCAGCAGATCTCGCTGGATCAAATGTGTTGTCTGTTTGTCT
>JAOXYM010000004.1:28107010-28121492 GCA_028567055.1 Leptatherina wallacei | reverse complement strand
CACAAAGTTCTGGATCATTTACTCCCATGCCACTTGTCGGTATGGCAGCTGGGCCCATTATGGCAGCTGTGGTCTTTCACCTTCTTATAATCTTGTTTCAGTTTCTTTAACTTTTCCTGAATTTGTTTTCGTGTGCGAGTCCTACGCTCAGCTCTGCCAGCTTGTCGGCTATCCTTCCGTACACACTGTCCTTTCAACTTGCCGACTCAAAGTCGGTCTGAATGTCGTCCTCAGCTTGGTTAAGCCCTTGAAGTCTGTTGTCGCAGATTTCCGATAAACCTGGTCTGATGTTTGTTTATTTACTTTATCTCACCAACTTTTATTCACTCTTGTTATAAGTTATGACCGGGAGAAGTTAATATGCACGCTGTGTTTAATCCTCAATGAAACTCGCCCAGGGAGATCAAGTCTGGGAAACACGGCCCGTTTATTACTCGGCAGAACACGTGCAACCAGGGAAACAGGAAGGTGACATAAGGGCCCGGGTGGATTTTGCATGCAATCAACACAGTTCCGGGTCCAATCACTGCTACACAGAACTAGACTGTAACAACTCTGATTAATGTATTCATTATCTATATGCTATATTCATTAGTCATCATTATTTATTCATTGTTATTCATCTATTTAATATTTAATTGTAGTTTATTCTATTCCAGTCTTTTTTTCCCTCATTTTTTTTACAGTTTATTTAGTTTTTCTGTAATTTCAAATAAATTCAAGCCTTTCAGAATTAAGTTTATAGAAGTCAAATAAATGTGTTTGCGTCTGCACATTAACGTACAATGAATGAAAGTGCGGAACGCTGCGAGTACAAGTTCTTCGGCCCACAACCGAGAGAATTCAAGGGAATCTGAAAAGTTCTACCCTTCTAATATGTGCCTTTTTCAGGAAAGGTTTGGGAGAGTGGGAACATTTTCCTACCTGAGTAGTGTCAGTGGAAATGCATTGAGGTTTTTTCAAATGAAAAACATCTGGCTGGGGAAAAGGGACAATAGAATAAGACAACTTCTCTGTGCAAAGTGGACACATGGCCTTATTTTTTTTCTTTCTTTTTTTACTACTCTACATACATTGTAGAATCCAAAATACTTTCTAAACACCACGTTTCATTATTTGTCGTCATGAATGTCCTTTCAGGTTGGCATTGCTCAGTTTCCAAACTATTTCCATACCAACGCAGCCCCGGAAAGCATTCACACCTGCTGCTTTCCTTGCAAAAATTTGCTTGGGGGACAAAAATCTTTCCGAATGATTTGCCTATAAGTGGCCTAAGCATGGTCAAAGCATTGTATGCAAAAAGTGCCCTGGTTTTGAGTTGGCAGGGCAAAAGTATGACAATGACATGATCTGGTACTCCTTACATCAATTCATCATTCAAATTACTTTATAGTGTATGAATTGTGTTAATTATATATATATATATATATATATATATATATATATAGACACAGTATATAAAGCAGCTAACGTGATGCTTTAGTTATCCCTTATCCCTATAAAATATAAAAGAGTACTGAAATGTTCTCCATTCTCATCTCCTGAAGAAGAGTTGATATAATTGACTATGTGAGTCATTTTGCTGTGTTTTCTGTTTGTGAGTGTTTGTGCAGCCTTTTTAATGTTGTGACACCTGTTGATTATCTGAATGGCTATTGCTTGGTTACTCAACAATAGCGAAGAAACAGTAGAAGAAGGATAAAAAGAGCGTTGCCTCCGCTGTAAACAGATGGCATGCATACAGCACTAAGGAGACCTGCAGTATTCAGCATCTGTGCTAGAGGGTGAGTTTAGCTGCTATGGATACAAACTATACAGCACAAAATCTACACAGTTAGGATTCCTTACTGACAGCTTAGGGAAATAACATGACAGTTTGGCATTATGATGGTGATAAAAATGTTTTTCCATTCCAGGAAGAAGTATGGTGTCATGTATACAAATTACACTTCAACATTAAAGTGTCTTGGGTTTTTGATGAGTCTCTTTCAAGTCTCAGGTGCACACTTCTTCCTTTAGATCTGAATATGTTCGTACTTCTCTCAGACTAACGATGCAAAGAGGCTCACAGTTACAGCTGGATAGACTGATGGGCAGGTTGTTCTTTTCTCATCTCATTACAGGTTTTACAGAATAGCACTTTATTGATGTAAAGATTGGGCCATTTGAACAGCAGATCGGTGTATCTTCTGGGTGTCTGGACCGTAATTACATATGTTCAAAGGTCTGTTTAAAAGCAGAATAGCTCCCTCTCTAAGATGATTTACTTTTGGGGAGAACCAATCTAACTGCCAATTACCACCGCAAAAGTGTCTTTGATTTAATACAAAAACCAGACAGTGACTGGTGCATGATGTGCTGCTGGAGCTGCACTGCCAGGACTGCAGTGTGAGAAAGATGTGAATTTGACATTAGGAAAAGGTGAGAAGAGGATTTATTACAAAGTAAATGAAAGCCTTTCATTACAAATGAGAACACCGTCCCTAAAATAATGGCTACCACTCCAAATGTTACACCAGACACTGCTGTGCTTTTGGACTACTTTTCTGCAAATTTCGTGCGTCACTGTCAATGAAAAGTAGCAAAATGTTCAAATGATGATTAGCAAAACGGACATTTCTTCGCTTAAAGTGAAAGAGATGGTATCGATTGCAGATGAGCCGATTGAATGCATTATTTGGTAGAACTATGAAAAGACAAAACGCAATCAAGCTATACTCACTGAATGCTTATCATGGCTTTGGCATTATGAGCCAGCCAATAGAAACACAACCTATTATGTCTGGAGAGGCTGGCCATAACAAGCTGACTCATTAAAATGTGTCGTAACATGACTGTTGTGGACGGGTTATGAATGGTTATGTGTGTGAATGTTCGGTGGTGGTCAGAAAGGCTGTTTGCGCACATTGGCAGCTACATTTCTGTCAGTCTGCCCCAGGTCAGATGTTACCATCAACAGGTGTGAATGAATAATTGGATTCACTGCATCTTTGGGTGTCCTGGAAAGCCCTATATAAATCTAATCCATTATTATTATTGTTTGGTAGATGAATGCAAAAGAAGGACGAGTGAGATTAAATTAAAACTGGATTTGTTTCTTTCCATATAATCATCATCCAATCAGTGGTTCATCAAAGATCAGTCACCAAAGATTGTGACTTTTGTGCTAAAATTTAGTTATCTGGAGATTGCGTGTCATTTTTCATGAATGTGTTGCGAAACTTCGCATTCGCACAGATCATTATCAGCTTCGCACTTGACAATAGTTTTCTCACTGAATGCCGAACCAGTGATGTTTTTCACCTCCCTTTTCCCCTGAATCTCCTGAAGCGTTAATGTCATGTCTGCATGTCTGTGACCACATCTTTACAGCTTTATTCATCGCAACCGGTTTGAGGAGGTAAGAGTTAGACAGTCCACCCCCTCTACTCCGCAGGGTGTGTCTCTTTTGAGATCAGACGTGCAGCTTTGTGCTACCATGCAAACATAAATTTGTATACAAATATCTCCTGAGGTAGGTTAAACTAGTGATGTCACAATTACAGATTTTCTTGGTTCGAATATAATGAAAAAATAATCACGACCTCACGGTTATCACGATTATTGTGCTTTAATTAATTCCCTAACACTATACATGTGTAACAATACACAAACACTTCTCACAGGTCTTTCAGTTTTAATTAGAGCAGTTTAAATTAACACGTTAATGCAAAGAGATTAATCTGTGGTATCAACGCTTTCCTTTTTGTTAACACAACAAGTTATCACTCATGTCTTATTAAAAATCCGAATTTGGCATAATCTCAGCAAGGTAGCTGATTTTGGGCATCTAGGTGCTTTGTTAAAAAAAAAAAAATTCCTCCTTATGTCTAAAGATTATAACCGTTTCCAAGCCTTCTGTGTAGAGGAAGGCCGCAGGATGACCCATTGGTTGTACCAAATTTGGAATAACTTTGTTTTCGTTTGTGTGCAGGTTGCGCTGATCTGCCATTATGGTTCAGGCATGATCTTTTATGGGAAGTGGCAATATTTAGGGATCTTTATGATTAATTGAATGAAATGAAGTGAAATTACATAATCGCGACATCCCTAAATAACGCCATGAGTAAGCATACGGCACCTACCCTGACAGCTCACACTCGCACAGATTGCAAACCAAGCAGACCAGGCTGGTAATTTCCCTCATCTACAATCCCGTCGTGGACATTCAGTGCTGAATGTTCCTTTTTTGTTTAAAGACTGCACCATAGACAGGAACACTGAAGCAATTTAACAGCCAGTCGGCAAAAGTAGATGAGTCAAAACCATGTCATAGTTCCTCAGACTTACTGGCTTCATAAACCCCGGGACTCACTGCCAGCCTGTTCCTCTGTGTTTCTTGGTTTTTAAAGGTTAATGTTAAAAATTCCTGTTCATTTAGACTTCGTTTGAAAAATGTAAAAAAATAAGAGTATTATGACTTTTTTTATTCATCAAATTATTTTTGCAATGGGGGGCTTCTTGTACTGAATGTGCTCATTGATGCTACATTTGATGAATGGGAATTTGGAACTTCCAGCTTTTGACTGAAAAAAGAAATAAAATCAAAGAAAATGGGTCAGGAGTCAGGAACTCTTGAATTTTAAGTCATGCGTGCGAAGAGCAGCTTACCAAGTCAAAGTACTTTCAGAGCATTATTAGCTCCCTTTGTTTTTATATCAAACTAAACTCTTGATGAGAATTTGCTGTTAATCGCTAAAGCAAAAGGGTTTTGACTTCCCCCTTCAAGGTACAGCGAACTCAGAATGATGGGAATTTGTTGGCGGAGATTATTGATTGTGAGGCTGAATATGTACTCTGAATTGGTGTGATGTAATTAAGGTTTTGTGTTATGTCAGAGTTCATGAAGGCAGGCAAAGCATTTTACAGTAAATCCATTGTTCATTCCATCCTCATTCATACTTAGTGGCGGTAAGCTACTTGTGTAGCAACGGCTGCTCTGGGACAGACGGATGGAAACGTGGCAGCCAATCCCAGACCACTACCTAACATTCATACACTAACAATACCGACACTGGAGGCAAAGATGCCCATGGACATAACGACAGACCGACAGGGATAAACCGTCAACCTTCCGCTTATTTGAAGACCCACTCTACCTCCTAAACCACTGCAGATTAGTAGTCTCTTCCAACACCCTAGTAAATGCTTTCAAGCAAAAAAGTGTTCATTTTTCAAGCAACAAGTCCTCCAAAACCAGTGCATGTACAAACAACCTATGTGGGCATAATTCTGAGTAGGGGGTGGGGTGGGGGGGGGGTCTCCCTGCACCAGTGTATGCACATATTTTGTGAGAGTACTGGTGTGTGCGTTGCTGTGAATAAGCACAGTGATTGGACACAGTGAGATGGTTTTGGTGGTGTCTGGGAATAGACAGTCGCAACAATGGATTTTAACTCAGCTGCTAAATGCAACACATACGTGTCAGGCATTGTTACTTGTGATGTTTCACAATAATCCCTGTGTTCTCTTCTTCTTTATTTCAATACTTAGTAACATTCATTCTGGTGGTTTTTTAAGGCTCTTGTGGCACATGAGTTGCAAAGAACTGAGTCACTTTAGGGAAAAACTAGGAAGAGCATTTTATGTGACAATAATAATGTATACAAATTAGTAGATTAGCAGCTCATATATCCTAAGCATATCACGAAACTGTGCAGAAAGGCAAGTAAAATGCACAGCACCAGATGCTTTCGCCACAGGAAACCGTTTGGAAAACTTGACGCTATGGAAAACGTGTACATGAGGGGTAATGTTACGTGTATTACCATGACTAAGGGGATAACTCTTTACAACACGAGTGAGTTGGACACCCACTGGGCGCAAAGGGATCATCACAGTATAAGACTGCTGGGGGATAGATGGAAAGAAAAAGCTGACGACCAGATGTGAGGCTTGGAGCCTGACCCTTTTCCAAGCTTTACACAGTCTGCTGCTGAGGACAAGTTTTCACAACCATCACAGGGATCCCCTTTATAAGCTTCTATTAATATTAATTCTAAAATAAAGTGACGTGAGGAAAAAAGGCACACTAATAAATGAGCAGAGAGTTATTCGGTGGATGAATGTTCAACAGGTTGACAAAGCCCCGTGAAGAGAGACAAACTAACACCGACTGAATCCAGATATGTAAGGCGGAGGAGATGTGAACAACAGGCTGAGAGAAGAAAATGTCTACTTTCACTCACCAGCATTTCCCTCAAGAGAAACAACAGGAGACAAGCACTAATGACAGCTGTAGCTCCTGCCTGCTGGGATGACACATCCAAAGCTATGCATAATGTTCCCATCCAACACAAGTTATCACATAGAAATTCTGCTATTGTCATAGCCTAGCTCCTGGCTCTTTCTATTCTGGATCAAAGTGCTTTTCTCCCCTCTCTCAGATGCGCTGCCTCATATAGCATCAGTTGGTGCTTATGCGTCACCCTTAGGCTGGACAAGGCTGCCTTGCCAAGTCACACACACACACACACAGACACACACACACCACCCACAAGGGAAGAGAAAATGAAAATGCAGCAATTAAGTAGCAGAGGAAATGTGTATGTGGCCAACAGCAATGGGTTGAGGTTGCAGTGTCCGGGGGGTGGGGGGCTACGGAGCTGCACAGAGCGAGTCGACAGTCTGACGGACAGCCAGCAGACGTGCTGACTGTCTGACTGACTGACTGCCTACAGACTGAGCAGGGTGCCTTGAGGGGACAGATGAAAGCCCTTTTTCAAAAGGTCGTGTACAAATCCACCATGTGCTTTAATATGGTTGGACAAATTGGTGTTGATGCAGCATGAAAAGATTCTGACATAACTACATCATAGATCATGTTATGTAATTCACTACAATATGTGCAATTCAATAATTCAGAGTAACACTTGGTCATAATACCATAATGTGCTATGATATTCCTTAATCTGCCTCAGGATCAAAGAACAGTACAGATCGATCTATCAAATATAAACTCACTGAGGAGCAACGGTTGTTTGGAAGCTTATCTAAAAGTCAGAAAATAGATATCTGACTCAAATATAACCCGTCCTTGGCATGACTTTGCACTGCAGAGATGCCGGCAGGTGGGACTCGGTGTCCCACCACTTGAAGTGAGTGAATCACTGTCTGCATTGGCTCCAAGTGACTGACTGTCACACAGAGTATCTACATCAAAGTGGGTTACCTGCTGTGTGGTGACTGAAGAGTCATCTACACCTGAATGGCTGGCAGCAATACGAGGGAAAACTGCTGCTCGGTTCCCCTCTTGGTAAACTGTGCCCAACTTCTTTGCTGCAGCCCTATTGCTCAAGGCCAAGTAAGGAAGAATCTTAGTTTTCATTGATTAAATACAGGTTGTAAAAATGAATCACATTCTGCATGAAACCATTCAACGGTTAATTTATTTGTTAGTTAAGTCAGCGGGGAAAATTATAGATTTTTGTTTTTCAGAGGGGCACTTCTAAAAATGTCAACACGTAACATTAAATCTGCTTCAAAATGAGCCCAGTTCAACCTGATTTATTAATTATATGATGGTGTGTTTTTGGGCTCCCCTTTTTCACACACAACAGATCTTTGTGCACTCATCAAAACAACTCTGCAAATAAGGTTATTTTCATATTTGACTATGCTGAGACAGTCCTGCTGAGCTATGCAGATACAGTTGACTTGGGATAACAAATAGACCATGACAGGTATAGGTTACCCCCAGACTGCCCAGGCATCTCCACAGCTGCTTTTATGTGAAATATCTTTGCTCTTCCTTGCTGTCATTCTACCCTGGAGTGAACTGTGTGCCGAGCCCAGATTTCACACACTAGCATTTTAAACAGGGGTCTGGATTGGAGTGCGTTCATTCAAACGGCGCAATGCAATGTGGCTCCCTGCTCATTGCAAACATCCAGCCAAAGCTATACCGGACTGACTCTCAGCCGTGGAGAAGTAAAAAGGGGGCTCGCTTTGCATCTCTTTGGTTTCAGAAATCCGATCACATTCCTACAAGGAAGCCTTCACTTCACTGACAACAACCAAACATTCATTTAGAGGCCCTGTAGAGTGCTTGTCTACAAAAAAAAAATGTATATAAAACGTAAACTGGGGATGTTTTGACCTGCCTGCCAAACCGCTCCATCCCCGGTGAGGCTGTATCTTTTCAGAGAGAATATGACATGACTACATCGGCAGCGCGTCTGTCTTACTGTCTTACCGGCTGCTGGATGTGGCGAGACGTCCCCCTCCCAGGCGGAGGAAGATGCTGCCCTGGCTGCCGCTGGACTCCGCGCTGAAAATAGTCGCTGCCAGCGGCTTTGTTGCCCGCGACCCTGTCCCTCTTCTCCCGCACGTTGGAGCCTGCGTTTTCTCTTTCTTCGCCGGAGTCGAGGGTGCTGAAGTTCCACACAATCAGAGTCTGTACCAGCAGCACCGTGAGGGCTGCTATCAGGGCGGACCGCGACCGGCGGGCCAACCTGCGCGCACACAAGCCGCCAACCATCTTCACACCGCGCTGCACGGAGCTGGAGGACGCGTCTGGAGCTCTGCGCAGCTCGACGGGAGGAAAGAGTGGAAGTAGAGGGAGGTAGAGGAGGAGGAGGTGGTGGTGGTGAAGGAGGGGGGAGGGGATGGAGGAGGAGGGGGAGAAGTTGAGCTTTTACGGTGGCGGAGGCGAGGAGGAGCGTAGAGAAGGAGAGACACAGGGCCACCGTGTGGTGGAACTCACTGACAGACATGATGCTCCAGGCAGCTCCCTCCCTGTGCGATAGAAATTACAGTCTAACGTTTAATCTTTCCAAGGAGACATTTTGATCATGATCAGACAGGCGCCTGAAAATGTTGAATATCTTTATTAAAAGGCAAATATAGTCTTTTTACTGGGCCTTTGGGGCTATTTGACAGACACTAATGCCAATAGGGGCGTTGGCACCCTGGGCTCCAAGATATAGCCTGTTATAGCCTCGGGCAGCTTTTAACTTTTTCATACATTTCAGTGAACCTTATGTTCTGCCTCCCTCTCTGACTTTAGCAATGATAGTACCTTTTTTTCTTCTTCTTCTTCTTCTTGATTTTTCCTAGCAGAAACATTCCCTTTGCTTGGCAGATGTGTCCCAGCTGTGGCATGGAACTTCTGAATGGAGCTAAGACACACGCGTAAGTTCTATAACTTCTACCCAGGGCCGCTGCTAGCGATTTGGGTGCCCTAAGCACACCACAAAGCAGTTGGTGTGCTTCTATATTTTGCAGCTTGTATCACAATAATTGAATGTGTGAAAACAAGTACAAGAACTAATCAAATAGAATCTGCCTGCCTGCAAATACAGATGCCCAAATGGCCCAAAATGGCTAATTAAACTGAATGATAATTTACTAATCCCCAAAAGTTAGTGCATAATAGAGGTTACACTTTTTACATGAGTTTATTGACCCCCTGCAATATTTCCTAATTCCTGTCACCTGGGATATTTTATTACTTTTTTATTGTATAATTGTAAATAATAGGCTGCTGCCCAAAATAGTCTGATATTGGGATTTTTTTTACTTTGAACTTTTTATTGAAAATTTTCATTGTACTTCTATTTTAACTTTTTCTACCATGCTATTCATAGCTGTAATGACGGAATTTCTCACAGGTTATCTTATCTTCTCTTCTCTTGTGGAATTATAGCTACTGATGCTATGCATTATGGAGCATATATTGATACAGACAGCATAATCTCCAGTGACTGCTTGAGGTCTTTTATTTGTAGCTTGGCAGTAACTGAGCTGACAGGTTCACCTGCTGCATCTGCAGGTTATATAAGTGAATTCTCAGCATGGAAAAATCACAGCTGACTACAGTATAATGTCTTCCTCCTAAAATCTGGGGTTTTAACACCTTAATAATGTCCACTTAAAAAAAATACTTGTTAGGTAAATGTATAAATTATGGAAATAACAATAAATCACATGCTTTAATTTAGTGACAAAGAATTTTGTTGACTCAACTAAATATATATATGCTAGGTCAACTTGATGTAATTACCATGGTTCAGTCCAACTCGATTTGTTTGTGTAAATGTAACATATAACCATGATCTGATTTGATTTTCTTGTGCCATTTACAGTTGTATGATGGGAGTATAAAGTTGTTGATTAAATGGTATATTTATAACTACTGTACATCTAAAAATATTCAGATATATGAATTAGTTGTGCTGATCAAAAAAAAAAAAACAAAGTTAAGTGTATTAATAAGAAATGCACATTTTTACATGGTGTCACGTTTGGAAAAGAGCAAACACAGATCAAACTGGATTTGTTGGAGTAAAACTTTACATTGTTAAAAAAAAATCGTAATATTCGGGCAGCAGAAAAATACCATGAGATGAAAGAAAAAAAATATTGTAAAATCAGAGAACATTTTCATTATAAAATACAGTTTATACCTTTACTTTTACATGAAATCTTTTGTTTTATTTTGACTTTTTAATGTTTCATAAAAACATGAAACATTTCTTGCAATGCTGTTGGCTACAGTCGAGCCAACAGCAATAATTCAGGGAGTGGGAGTTTTTGAAAAATAACATCTTTTCATAAATAATCCCATAAATTAAAGAAGAGGTGGTTAAAAGTTGAAGTAAAACTGAATAAAATATCCTATTTTCATCTGTGTGTTATAATCTGACTGACTGGATATGTGAAAGATTAGTTTATTTGAGTGTTGTCCTTTTTTTTTGTTCATCATGGTTTATGGGGTGGTGTTGATCTGACATCTGTGATCAGCAACTGGCGATTGCTTGAGCATCTCCTGTGAGCTTTCAGCAGCCTCTCTGTTTTCTTCTTGTCTGCCATATAAACAAGATTGAGGGAAATTGCAAATAGAGTTTGAGACGCCTTGAAGTTTTTTATATTTCATGTCACAGTCTCTTCCTCAAAATTGCTTTTTTTTCAGTGAAGTAATCTGCATATAAATTTCCACAATGGCAAAGCTAAAATTGGTTATTGGAATGTTTTGTTGATTTAATAAAATTTGATTTAAAAAACTGAAATATCCAATTTATTTAAGCATCTATACCCTTCACTTTGCTCTTTCTAAAAAAAGAATTTCTGAAGAAAAGCCTTTGGCAACAGCAGTTCAATCACAAATGTCAGTTTCAAGAGTGTCAGTGCATGGCTGATTTCAGGTCTCGCCAGGTCGGCTTTGTTGGGTTCAAGATCAGACTGTGGCTGTGACACTCCAGAACTTTCATTAAGTTCACTGAAGACTGAGTAGTTGTCTTTGGCCTCTCAGAAGTAACTATGGGCAGTTTCCAATCTGCGAAAGAATGCATAAAAATATTGTGGAATACTTAAAAAACAATGTTCCTCAAAGCTACAGAGCATAACATCATCAAAAGATCAGACAAACTGGAGATTTCTCTGTTTGTGAGGGACAAGGCTGAAGACCTTTTATTGGATGTCTGTGGTCATAGGGGCCCTCAGACAATGCTGCATCACTCATCCGCACCATTGTGTCTGAAATTACTAAACGGGTCTAGAATACTTCCAGAAACCACTGTGGGTTATCACAATCCTCCGTGCCATCTGCAGATGTAACTAAAGCTCTATCATGTAAAACAGAAGCCACATTTGAACCTGTTCCAGAAGCACTGTCGTGTCCTGTGGGCCAAGACTCATCTGAAATGGACAGTTTCAGACTGGGAAAGTGTTCTACGGTCAGATGAATGCAAATTTGACTCTTTTTGGAGGGGGGGGGGGGTAATCACAGACACCGTGTCCTCTGTGCTAAAGACTAAGGAGACCTTCCAGCGTGTTATCAGTGTTTGTTCAAAAGCCTGTATCTGATGGTATGGGGGGATAAGTGCATATGGTATGGGCAGCTTGCATGTTTTGGAAGAATCCATGAATGCTGAAAAGTACTTAATGGTTTTAGAGGAACATCTGATCTCACCCAGATGATGTATATTTTGAAGGCTTTGTGTGTTTCTGCAGGACAATACTAAACCACATACTGCAGCAATTACAACAGCATGGCTTCACAGGAGAAGAGTCCAGGTGCTGATCTGGCCTGCCTGCAGTCCAGATCTTTCATCTATAGAGAACATGTGGTGCTTAATTAATCAAAAAATACATGAAAGATGACCACAAACTCTTCAACAGCTGGAAACGTATATCAGACAAGAATAGGACTGATTTCCAACACCAAAACTCCACGGGTGATATAAGCAAAACATTGTTGAGAATAAAGTATTGACTCATGTGATTTGATGTTCGTTTAGTTTAATTTTGTTCAGATTTAAAGAATGCCCCAAACCCTTGGAATCCTTAAATTTTAACCTTAAATGAGGTTTTATTGGTAAAGGACTTGGGAACTAACTATTTTCCTGGACTACTTTTACTGGACCCTTGCTGATGAAACAGGAATGTTTTTGTTGCAATATCATCTGCTACTGGAGTACAGTATGGTTTCAAAGATATTTGAAGATTTGCGACTTGTCAGAAATAAGTGTTTACTGAATCTGCAGTTATGTTTGTAGCCTGGAATGGTATCATTCACATTTCAAGAATATTAGCTTTCCAATAGTGTATAACGTGTAGGTATTTGGAAAGGAGAATGAGTTTAATTGCATATTTATTTGTCACATCCCGCCCACAAGACGTCTGGTACCAACTGGATAAAGAGGAAGCTGACTGGCAACAGCTCTGGGAGTGAGGTGACTCAGAATACTGGGAGTTCTATTCATTGGGTTGCTGTTGCAACACTTCAGGTCTGTTAACACTGAAGAAGAAAAAAACCTGACTACCAGAGCCAATTATGTTTTGCACAGTGACTCGTTGATTTGAGTCAGGTGTGTTGGAGCAGGGATACATGGACCACCTGCTGGATGCCCTCCTATAGGGACTGGAATTGAGTACCACTGCGTTAGAAAAGTTTTAGCCAAGCTGACTCATCCAGTCAATTTG
Organism: Leptatherina wallacei; assembly: GCA_028567055.1. Classification (NCBI taxonomy): domain Eukaryota; kingdom Metazoa; phylum Chordata; class Actinopteri; order Atheriniformes; family Atherinidae; genus Leptatherina; species Leptatherina wallacei. The sequence continues at coordinate 28,108,529 of JAOXYM010000004.1, read as the reverse complement.
TACCTGGCAATATCTAGTGACTGTAATTGAAATTATACATTTTACCTTTGCATACTCTTTCTTCTCAATTCCTCACAGCTGATGGTACCTTTGTAAGCTACTGATAGTGAACATTTGGTATCAGACAGGTGAAGATTTCAGTCATCCATGTTTGAAGTCTGTTCTTCCCAAATTGACCCATCATATGAAATGTGCCACCAGGGGAACCAAATTTTCTCCATGTGTAGCACAGCATCGAACATGCATACAGAGGAGTGTACAAGCTGCACATTGGCCAGCAAGACCACCTCCCACTGCTCCCCATAATTGCCTACATCCCATTACTAGAAAATCCAAGACAAAAGCAAATCGGCATCCATACACACCCACTCTCAGCTACAGGGCTGCTTCATAAAGACCTCTTGCAGTTATTTTTGCAATAGTGAAATTGGAGTGGAATTTTGTTAGTGAGATTACATCCTGTATTACTATAACGCCCGTTTAGAACTATTTTACCTGTCCATATTCTATCTTTTCTTTCATGTTTTCATGTTGTCTTGCTACAGTTTTAGCACTGATCATGTGAAATGCTACATATTGCTACATATTCATACCTTATGAATATGATAGAGCAGTTGATTGCCCGTTCCATCAGATCACAAGTTCAGCAGGCTGAGGACCCTCTCCCGTATGCATACAGGGAGAAAGTGGGGGTTGAGGCACCTTCTTCCTCCTTCATAGACTCCACACACACCTGGACCAGGAAATCAGCACTGTGAGAATTCTTTTGTTTGACTTCTCTAGTGCCTTCAACACCATCCAGCCCCTCCTCCTCCAGGACAAGCTGACCAGGATGCAGGTCGACGCCCAACTTGTGCGCTGGGTCATGGACTACCTCACTGACAGACCACAGTTTGTCAGGCTGAAGGACGGCACATCGGACACTGTGATCAGCCGCGCAGGAACACCACAGGGTACTATCCTGTCCCCCTCCTCTTCACACAGCTGACTTCCAGTGCAACTCTGAACTGTGTCACGTCCAGAAGTTCTCGGATGACACGGCGATTGTCGGCTGCATTAGGGAGGAGCAGGAGGGGGAATACAGGAATCTAGTAAAGGGCTTGTGGTGTGGTGTCTCCAGAACCAGCATCAACACTTCTAAGACCAAGGAGATGGTACTGGACTTCCACAGGACAAGACTGCCAAGACAGCCTGTCCTCATAAAGGGGCAGGAGGTGGAGTTGTCGTCCTATAAATACCTTGATCTGCAACTGGATGACAAACTGGACTGGTCTGTGAACTGTGACCATCTTTACAGGAAGGGGTAGAGCAGGTTGTATTTCCTGAGGCGGCCTTTAACCCCTGCAGAAAACTGCTTCAGATCTTCCACCAGTCTGTAGTTGCCAGCGCGCTTTTTTTATGGTGTGGTGTGCTGGAGAGGAAGCACCAGGAAGAGAGACACATACAGACTGGACAGAGTGATCAGGTGTGCTGGCTCTGTGGTGGGGATGGAGCTGGAGTCTGTGGTGGAGGTTGCAGA
>JAOXYM010000004.1:28023386-28035317 GCA_028567055.1 Leptatherina wallacei | reverse complement strand
GGGGAAACAGTTTCAGCCATATAATATCAGAGCGGGCCAGATCAGAGGAAGATGGACCAGAGGAGGCCAGACCAGAGGAGGCCAGACCAGAGGAGATTAATTATCATTATACGCATGTATATATGTAAATATAAATGAGTGGGTTCTTTGTTTTATTTATCTTATATATATTTTAATTATGTGTATACTGAGTTCTAAATAGCTTTCTGCAACATAAACGTTTCCCCATCGAGGGATGAATAAAGGTCCAACAAATCTAATTCATTGATATGTCTTAGTTATTAGTAGTTTTTTGTTTTATTTAATCCAATTTTATTGATTAAAAAAATCCATAGTTTTATTTTTTTCCCCACAAAATTTTTAAATGTTTGAAATTTGATTTGGATTGATACATAAACAACATGGTACTTGATTGAATTAATGTAAAATAATAATAATAATTTAAATAAAAACAACTGAATTTTACCAGGTTCCACTCTTCTCCTTTGTAAAACTAGAAATATCACATAATTGATTATGTTAAAGAAGTTTAAGAGCTTATTTAGTTATGATGAAGTACAAGAACTTTTTGTTTTTTAAAGAACTTAGTTACCCTACCGATTACTTGATTTTAAAAGTAACTAATTTAGATTACAAGTTACTTAATTATATTCAACATCTGCCGACAACAACTGCTTCAATATTCCCTTTACTGGAAGTGCATTTTTACCAGTAACGTTAATGTTTCTGACATTTTAGTCTGAACTTAAAAAAAATTTCCTGAAAAAAATATGGTTTTATAATAAATAAAATAAAGACAGTCTGCCTTGACTTCACTTAGCATATGATAATATATATAAGACATATCTAACTGTAATGAGAAACCTTACCATTTATAATCTACATCGTTTATAAATGTACACAGTGTGTATAAATTTTCCGTGTTAAATTCTTTTAAACATGGTTTTATAAACGTTGAACCTGTTATTCACAGCATTAGAGCAGTGAGGGGCTTTTATTGAACAAAAACAGTGTAAAACACCACATGTAAGCTCTATTATCTATTTCTGTGACTTTGGATGATATCATGTTGTAATGGCATGTTATGAATGAAACACTGGAGTGGGGACGAGTAAACCAGCGGTTGTACCTCATAAACAGAAGCTTCAGCAGGGCATTTGGATTTCTTTCAGGCAAGAAGAAAATATGTTCTGTGTGGCAGCCAAGCGGCAACCTCCGGCTCAGAAATGTGAAGCCTATGCGGAAGTGCCAAAAATTGCACTTCAGCCCTAATCTACTAGGTGCTGGCTCCAAAACAGAGCAAATCACCATAGACTCCCATGTTAAAAAGGCCAACTTCACAGCAGAATTAACCATTTAAGGTTTAATAGGTCAAGTTTACCTTTGTGACAACTGTGGGGGGGAACTCATTCCTTTAGACGCTGACGTGTACAACGAGGACATCCCAGCCATAACTCTGCTCATAAAATGTAAACAGACCAGAATCACCTACGTAGGTCATGTTGAGGTGATGCTGTGTGAATGCTGCATCGGATCTACAGCATGGTCATGGTGCTGTAGAGCATCGTGTATACCTGGGGAGGCACATGGGGGTGGGACAGCAGTGTGATGTCTGTATAACTGAAAAATAAATCAAAAAATTGTTGTTGTTGTTTTGTCGGTTGTGTGTTTATATGATTACGAATGTGTGTGCATGTGGGTGTGTGTGGGATTGAAGGGAGACGTACAGGTAGAAATGTTTGCATGCCTTAATTTGCATAAAGAAATAGATTTTGTTTTAGGGGGATTTTTTTCTTGTTTCAGCAGAACATTATGCACCTGTTTTTTGTTTTTGATAAATGCATATTGGGACATTATGCCACTATAATCACAATGTATAGATGTGTGCAAACACCTGTACTGTTTGTTTGTGTGTCTGTCCTTTTTATGTTGGTTTAAAATAAATAACAGAAATTTGCAAAAAAAAGTCGGTCTGAAGTTGGCAGAGATGGCAAAAGTCAAATACCTATGTAAAAAAACAACTTCAGTAAAAGTAAAAAGTACTGATCCAAATATCTACTCAAATAAAAGTAAAAAGTACAGGCTCTGAAATGTACTCAAAAGTAATTTTAAAAGTAAAAAGTATTTCTATTGCATGATTCACTGGCTTCAAAGTTATTAAACACACGATCATTTATGGATTCTACTTTAGCAATGTTATTGTTTTAACAACCACTACCTGCCTAGTATCTTTATGTACTCCATCATATACCTGCCTAGTATCCTAATGTACTTCATCATATAGTACTTTAGTATTGTACACTTAAGGTTAACACATCACACTTCTGAACACTGAATTTTGGACAAGAATTACCTTCTAAACTATGGTGTCACAAATAATGCTGCTCATAGGCTCAACTCTTAATCAACCTTTTTAATAGCACTTTTTTTTTATGAACACATCAGGTAACAATAGTTTAACACTGTACAGGTGTGTTATTGTGAGCGGCTCATCCAGGAACTACAGATGAAAATAAGCTTCTCTAGCTAGTTTCTGCTTTAATAAACACTGCTATCTCCCTGCTAAATAAATAAAAAATGTATAAAGAAAAAGTTTCACACTGTGCATTCAGTGAAGCTCAATGAAAAACACTTCACATTGGCTACAGTTACATGATGGTTTTTAATTCAGAATTAATTATTACGAATTGAGAATTGGCAGACTGATCTGCATCCTTCCTGTGTCTTTCAAAACCCAAAACAGTTCACGCAAGTTGGTGAAAAAATTTAAAAAGAATATAGGCTTAGGCTATAAATTAGCAAACCTTTTGGGGAAATGTAAGGAGTAGAAAGTACTGACATTTATGTGAAAATGTAACTGAGTAAAAGTAAAAAGTCATCAGAGAAATAAATACTTATAAAACATACAAGGTACCTGAAAAATCTATTTAAGTACAGTAATGGAGTATTTGTACTTCGTTACTTGCCATCTTTGGAAGTGGGACAAGGGGTAACCCGCATGCAATACTCTAGGAACACAATCCATATCTTCCAGAGGGGTTGTGCTGCGTATAGCTGAAATGGAACGAGCCCATTCACAAGATTTCATTACTACCGCCATTGTCTCTATCCAGCGTCTCTTCAGACCAAAACAATGGATCAGACTGGATGAATGTTAGCCCCGCCCACTGACTTTGATGGGTCAGGTTGACAGATAAAATAAATTCATTAAACACTGCAACACAGGACCATAAATTAGTATTAATATCATATTAAATAGTGAAATAATTATATTTGTTTTTACATACAATGAATTGCATTTTAATGAATTAGTGATACATTTAATTTTATATTTACATATTTAATTACAATTTTAATAAATTGACACATTTAAGTAATTGTTTAATTCCAGTTTTAATCAATTAATGAAACATTCTTATTTGAATTAATGACACATTCAAGTAATTAATTAATGACACATTTATTCAATTATTTCATGTATTTAATTAATTAATTGTGGCACTTTTATTCCTCCATAGTAGAGTGGGTAAGCTTTGCATAAATAAATAAAACAGAAAGTGGAGAAACTGTATATCGCTGAAGACAAATGGATAATGTGTGAAAACAAGTCTGAATATGTATTAGGTGTTGATTTTTTTTCTTTTTTGCCCAACATCTTTGCCTTCCCACTGAATTGGATTTATTTTCTTTTGTTTTTGCCAGTAAAGGAATTTCACCTCAGCCAACAACTTTATTTACATCTCCTTCAATTCCCTCAACAATTGAAGCTGCAATGCTCAAGGCAAATGCAAGGACATGTGCTTGAGCAGGGCCTTGCTCTACAAGAGTGTGTGTTTATGCATACCTGCATGCACCATGCGGGTGTTTTGAATTCTAAAAACTCAACACAAAGATAGAGGGCCATGTTTAGAGTTGCTGAAATGTGTAAAAGGGTGATCTAGTACATGAAGAATCATTTAGAAGCATGTCATAAATACCACTCTATGCAGGCCTTTAGGTGTTCAGTCTGTCTTGTGTCCCTCAGCCACAGCTCGAGGTCAATTCCTCCCTACAGCCCTCTCAGAACTTTACAATTAGTTGATTGAACCTGCCACCAGTGAGCCATCTGTCTGGGCACACGCTGGAACTGATGTCCTCACCTGCCAGAGGCAATTAACTCTAAGTACGACTTTCTCCGCTCATGCACCACAATTCTCCTCCCATCTGAGTATAATAAGGTTGAACTACGTTGAATTTGAAGAGGGGGTGGGAAGCCTGCTCGTGGCCCCTAAAGGATGATGGGTAATTACTTCCGTCAGATTTATACTGGCAGTCATGCGGAATGGTGGACGACTGTCTTCGACCCTTTTGGACAGAGAAAGCGGTAGAGTTTTTTTTTAGGCCACTGTAGGTCAACTCAGATTGGAGGGTGGGAAGGAAGGAGAGGGCAGCAAGTGGCGTGTAGAAAAGGTGAGGTGATTAATTGGAGGAACAGCTCGGGGTCAACCTCCATTGTTGGGGTGGTGGATCAAATGAGCGTGGCATTGAGTGCTTCACCTGGTGCATGGTTCACCTCTGTCCTCAGCAGAGAGGTGAAGTTATATTTTCAGATGGAGCAATGGGAGGATGAGGACAATGGAGACAAAAAAGAAAAAAGAAAAAGAAAGTCCCTGTGTATCAACTGACATTTCAATTAAATTCCTGTCATAGTTTCCGGGAGTATGTGGACTTTGTATCGTAAATATTCTTTTTCTTGCCAAAGGATTTGAGTTACTTTGAAAAGTGTAGGAAATGTACGCAGCTCAAGTTTTACTGCACTTATCTGCTGGTAGAAAATAAATGTCCGCAAGAAAAAAACTGCTTTCAGCCAATTTTACATTCACAGAAAATGATAAAACAGCTGAAAATTCAGGTAAAGCTTCTTGATCGCTCCAAAAGTAAAAACAGACAGCTTCATCCTTTTTATTTTTACCTTTTTTAAAACAACCCCTCGGGCTTCTGTGAATGTTACTGCAGCGCTTCCCCATTACAGCCGGTCTGGAACATGACAGATCTTTGAAGCCCCACCCTGGCTCTTCCCGGCAATGTTCCTCTCCTTCCTGCCTGAAACAAGGAGCTCTGAGAGCAGTAGGATGTTACAACACTGTATTTCAAAGCTATTGTGTAAACATGTTTGACAGTGGTATATGTCTTTGGACTATCCTCTCTTTTCTTTCTCCTACTTTTTCCTCCTGTGTCTCTTTCTATTATTCAGAAATGTCATTTTATATGGTGTTGCACGCCCCTGATGTCCTTGAAGAAAACAATGAAGATCTACAGAATGCTAAGAGGCACATGGGTGTTTCATTGATAGCAGCAGTGAGCTATCAATCTTTTAAACGGATGGCCTATCTGTTGCATGGCTTTGTCCTCGACAAGTCTACACTGCATAGAGGTGACCTTTTAAAGATAATGCACAGTAAAGATGATAGTAAATGTGTCATTTATTTTAAATCAAATGAACTTTACTTGAAATGGAAAAACTGCATTTAGATCTTTTTTTTGATTATTGCCACTGCTGCAGATAATTAACATTACTTGGTATATTTTCAGGCTATTTCTTTTTTCGTGGAAGCTAATGAAGACTTATGTAAAATAAATGATTATGTTATAACCAGCTGCCCATTGTTTCAGCACCACATCCTGCTTATCAAGCATTCCATGTTGACTTTCACCGCACAAGAAAGAGCAGCCATGTCAATCCTCATTCATTCTTCCAGTGAATTAGAGGCAAAGTAGATGATAGGAAATTAATGTCTGCAAGGAGTTACTTAAATTATTCAACAGTAACAGGATTATGATGAAATATCCCTATAAGGACTTCTTTCTCTTTTTTTCCTTTGTGCTACCACCAGTTTTTAAATTAGATCCTGTGTAACACTATTGCTGGTTTTGGTATTACACCTTGATAATCCTTGCCATGCACAAAGTTAAACTTTTGTTTTCAGATTTATTGTTTTATCTGTAGCAAAAACTCCAAAGAGAGAATATGTAGATGCCTCTGATCTTAAAAGTTACAGACCTGTATCCAATTAACTATTTTTAAATTTTTTTTTTAGAAAAGCTAGTTTTTAACCTACTGAACGTTTTTATGAAAGACAACTGTATCTTTGAGGACTACCAGTCTGGGTCCAGGGCAAAACACAGTACGGAGATTGCACAGATCAAAGATGTAAATGACATCAGAAATAACCTGGTATCACTGGTGTACTCAGATGTAAGTCACTTTGAATAAAAAAGCGTTTGCTAATTGACTGTAGAATAGAACTGAGCTGGCCTCCCTGGTAATGTTTTAAACTGGTTCAGGTTTTATCTCACAGACAGAGAATTTTTCATAAACAATAATTAAACAAATTCCAGGAGATACAAGCTGATGTATGGCGTTCCCCAAGGCTCAGTTTTAGGTCCAATTCTTTTTAATCTCTACATGGCACCCCTTGGGGACATCACCAGGAGAAATGGCATGAAATGAACTTCCATAGTTACGCTGATGATACCCAGCTTTATATCGCCGTGTCCCCTGGTGACACTCGCCCTATAGATGACCTTTTTTACTGTATCATAGATATGAGGACATGGATGACAGAAAACTTCCTTCAGCTCAACCAATACAAAACACAAGTTTTAGTTATTGTTCCTGAAACACACAGAGGTACTGTTTCTAGAACTAAAATTACTTTCTTTTAATTCATCTGAAGTAAAGAAATTCTTTTTTTATTCAAATTAAAAAAAATTTTTTTATCTCACAGTAAAAATATTACAAAGACAGGCATTTTTCATCTCAAAAATATTTCCAGAGTGTGGCAGTTCCTCTCTCAGGCCAATGCAAACACACTGGTCCATGCTTTTATCACTAGAATAGATTACTGTAATGCTTGTCTTTCTGGTCTTCCTAAAAAGACTATAAATCCTTTTCAACTTTTGCAGAACTTAGCTGCTCATCTGCTGACGAAGACCAGAAGGAAAGCTCATATTATGCCAATCTTAAAATCTCTGAATTGGCTTCCTGTGTGCTTCAGAATCAATTTTAGAATACTTTTATTAGTTTTTGAAGCTCTTAAAAGTTTTAGTCCTGAGTATTTATCCAACTTGCTTTTAGTTCATGAGCTTGAAGTTGTTATAGTAGGCTATAGACAGTAGTAGACATAGTAGTAGACTGTAGAGTAACTAAATCATAATTTAATGTCCAGATATGCTTGTGTGTTAAAGCAGTGTGATGTTCCGTCCAATGTTGAATGATATATAGTTTTACATCTAATGTTGGATCCGATATCTAATGTTTTCTGTTTTGGAACATTACATATGAAGTAAAAAAGAAAAGAAAAACATTGTAGATTTCAGCTCATCTCTCTTCACCAACCTCCTTTTTTCTTCCCTTGACTGCTCCTTCCACTTTTCCTTTTCTCTTGACTTGTTCCGTCTTTCTCCATCCACCACAGAGCTACCAAAAAGACAATAAAATGTTTAACATTAAATTGCTAAAAAGTGCAAAAAAATTCAACATGTTCAACAATGATGAAAGCATTCAGTCTTCCTGGCTATATGGAGCAGCGGTTCTTAAAATGGAAATGTGCTGAGTCTCCACAACTTTTACTTTCCTCTCACTCCAGGAACAACTCACTTAACGGCCGAGGTTTCAACAAACATTCATTGTTTCTACCAGAAAATCCATCTTCAAAATAATGGTGTGATTTGTGTGAGAGTCCAAAATAACAAGTGTCACCACAGTACTGCAGAAGATACGTGAGATAAATAAGATATCAGAGGATAAAAAGCTTGGGTCGTAAATCAATTAGGATTAAAATCAATATAAAAGTAAAAAATAAACCACGTATGACTATTTTGGTGTTTCTTATGCCATGTTTGGGATGACAGTTTTTTCTTAAACACATTCTGCCCTGGTCAGAGTAAAGCAGAAGAAATAAGGGTACAGTAACCTACTGAGAACTACTGCTGTAGAGCATGAACAATAATGATCAGATATGATAAATAAAGACAATGGTTCTCAAACTTTTTACATCACGTACCATCTCAGAATATATCAGCCTTTCCAAGTACCGCCTTTATGACTGATATTAAAGGCAGAGGCAGATTAGTTCCAGATGTAGACTTGTTAAAGGGGTCTATCATCAGAACAGACATTTAAACGGATTTACAACTCAAGGGTGACCCATCAACAAAATCCTGATAACCCAGAGGACTGTGAGATTTTGGTTGGTTTAATCATTTGGATTTGGTCTTTGTATACCACATAGAAAAATATTTTCCATAATCTGTTTGGTATCAGTTTTTCAGCACAACCAAACCATGGTCTGATCATTTTTTCGATCGATCGAATGATCTGATAATTTTATCGATCTATCCCTCCATCCATCCATCGCTCTTTGACAGGCACCAGATAAGAACAAACATTAAAAACATAATCATACCCCCCCTTGTACTTATTTTTCCGGGCTAGTGGGGCTTTGAAGCAGCGACCAGATGGTAAAAGCTGGAAGGATGGGTACAGAGGATGTGTGCGGTCCTGTGTAATAGGTATGGCTTTCCTGGTAACTGCCTGAGTGTAGAGGTCTATAAGGGGTTTGAGGGGATCCAATTATGTTGCCAGCCAGCCTTACCATCTGGGAAAGTCTAGTTTCATGTTTAATGGTGAGTGAGTTATACCAGGATGCCATATTGAAGGTTATTATGGATTCAATGAGGGATTTATAGACCAGAGCATCCTTGCTTACATTAAAAGACCTGAGCTTCCTAAGTCGACTGTCTGATGGTAGTCAGATAATGCACTTGTATCCATCACATGGGCCACCAGAGCCATATCATCATACTTAAAAAGTGCCATTCCTTCACTGCCACAGAAGATGTTGCTGGTGTATACAGAGAAAGAATGGGAGACAAAACACATCCTTGGGGGAGCCCTGTCTTCATGAATAGCTTGGTAGAACTAAAACCGTTAACCAACACTTGCTGTGGCCTACCCTACAGAAAGCTGCTAATCCACAGGACCAGTGCTGGGTGAACCTGTAACTCCATGAGTCGGTGCATTAAAATGTTGTTGAATACCGAAGAGAAGTCCATGAATAAAATCCTGGCGTGGGGATGTGACGAGTCCAGCTGCTTTCCCACAGTGTCCAAAAGAGTCAAACATGCATCCTCCACTCCAAGCTTAGCCTTAGCCTATAGGCAAACTTGAGTGGGTCCAGCAGGTCTGACACTATGCTTGAGAGATGAGTGCACACAAGTCTATCGATACATTTACATAGGACAGATGTTAGGGCAACAGGTCTAAAGTCACTGTAGGTTATAATGGAGCCTGATGACTTGGATATCAACCTTTTAGGACCAAATCTCCAAGCTTGTAACGCCCCGTGTATAGGGGGTGGAGTGCAACATGACAAAATTACCCGTCCCGGTCCTCAATCAAGGTCAAACAACACTGACAATTAACCATTTATTTACAATAAATAATATTCAAATGATAATCAACAACAGATCACTGAATAAACCTGTAAAGCAAGATCGTCAGTGTGAACCAAGGCCAAAACAACAAACAAAACAACTAACCAAACCAAGAGAGAGTTAACTGAACCCTTTATGAAAGGAAACAAAGAAAACACATTTACTAACTGTAACTCCCTACATTGCATAAATAGGAGAAAACACAGAAAGAAAAATGGCAGTTCATCCCTGCAATTTACAGCTCCTTCAAATGCTGTTTTTTTACACAGGGCACAAAAAATACTCGCACAGAGTAACTCACTTCAGACCAAAACACGCACAACAAAACCTGGGTTTGAGGACCGGGCGGCCTGATCGCTGCTGCTGTCAAGATGCCGCCACCAGATCTCAGGAACACTCAGTCTTTTAAAGCTGCAGGTGTTAGCAGGGACCAATCGGGAGGTGACTGGTGGTCAGCAGGAGCCAATCAGGGGACGCCACACACCTTAGAACAGCCAACTGCTTTTGGACTTGTAGATCCTCCCAAAGATCCTATGTGAGAAAGATGACTCACCCAGAAAAAAATATTAGACCAAACCAAAACAAGATGCATGTAAGAAACCAAAATGTAAGAAACCAAAATAAATACGGCAAGGGCCGTAACAAAGCTGTTTGTTCATATCTGCCAAGTAAAGTCCTCCCACTTTGGTTCTGGTTCAACTGGTGTGAATACAGACTGGTTCTGAGAGTCAAGAGTGGAGCCGGAGCCAGAACCAGAATTAGAACCAGAACAGACTCCCACACAGCCCACTTGTACTTTTGAGCAACCATATGATTTTTTTGAAAGATTTTTTATCATTATAATTTGTGAGGGTTTAATGCATGATTGGAATCCCAAATTTTTCTTTTTCAAAACTACTGGGACTGCAGTCCCAGATACATAGACCAACTTATATGTAAAACATCTCTTTATTAACAAGATGAATTTGAACATCCACTGACAAGTTCATGAAATGATTAACACACAGCTGTAGTTTAAAGTGCTTTAATTGATTTGACCTAAAAATGGGACTTGATTTAGCAGTGACTCAGATTTCAGCTTGACACCAGCCTGTTAACGGGCACATCTTACATGCAGATGCTGACCCAGGGTTTCCTAGGATTTGAATGAAAAATGCATGCACTCTTAAAAAACACAGCTTATAGTGTGCAGGAATCTATAGGGGGTAGCTCAGAGAATGGATTTTTCTTGTTCAGGTTTTCCTCTGCAGTGCATTCCATTTTTAACTTTTTTGCCTCTGTATGCGTGTAGTGCAGAAATTAGAGTATGCCTTTTGTTGATCTTTTGTATATCATTGCAGCCAAGTACATAGCATCCAACATTAAATGGAGAAAAATATCCAACCTCAGTTTCTAAAATGTGGTCATTTAGTTAAGCTTAAATTGGCAGGTGGAAATGGTGCCTGGTTGTAGATTGAGCAAACTTTTTTTCTTTTTAACTAACATCAGAAGACATTTCAAAGATACACTCTTCCTCGCCCAACGAAATGTTCTTCATTAAATTAGTTTTTTTAAACTGATTAACTCTACCGAATATCAAAAGAAGTTTAGAGAATAAAGCAAACCAATTCTTTATAAACAACATAATCCAAAGAAAGTAAAGACTGACACGGTTCGTAATAAAAGAACCTCAAACAGTGGCACATTTTGGAATGCAAAAAGTTAAAAATGTACTTAAATCTGTGTGTCTGGAGAATAAGAGTTCTTAAATCAATGGACCAGAGCACAAGTTTGTAAATGCAGCCATCTAACATTTGTCCTAATCACTGACTGTTATCCTCAACTTTCAGTGCAGGACTTCAAAGAAGTAACTGTGTCCTGGGAAGCCATGTTCTAATTATCAACTGCTTCAGATAATGGCCAATTAAATATGAATACATATGGATTAAATGAACATGAATGGTACCTGACTTTAACCTCGAGTGATTGAAAAATTAGAGCAGACCTGTGAATTATTAAATTGAATGTTGAATGAACTGTGTCAGGCGGATGCTATTGATGGTTAATAATCTCCAAGTCTTACAAGATTAATTGTAGCAAGGTACATATTTATTTTCCTTGAAGCTCACTCCCCCTAAACCACTATAAGTAAACATGATTTAAAGTGCAAATTATTCATACAGAGTAAAAGCCAGGTTTAGTTAACTGGAAGAACACAACATGAAATATTACATGATGTCATTATTTATTTAACAATAACTTAACAAAAAAAGCCGTACAGTGTGCCATGAAGTACGTCCTTACTGCTCCAATAGGAATTAAATGGGTGAGTAGCAGCCATGTGATTCTAATCACTTGTAGTTAATAAATGGATCATCAGCAAATTAGCTCCTTTTTAAAATCACTGATCAGATGCATTGATCAGATTAAAGACTGGATGTGTCAGAACTTTCTTCAGTTAAATGAAGACAAAAC
>JAOXYM010000004.1:27879403-27898249 GCA_028567055.1 Leptatherina wallacei | reverse complement strand
AGATAGATAGATAGATAGATAGATAGATAGATAGATAGATAGATAGATAGATAGATAGATAGATAGATAGATGCTTTTATTGATCCCCTAAGGGAAATTGTGATGACTCAGCAGCAGTATAAAAAACAAAGTAGCAGCAGGACAGTGAATCAACTGTGTATCAGGTAAGGATGCAGTTTTGTGATTATATTCGTCTTATATTATCTAAACAATTTGATTTCCGTCCTTCAATTGCCTGTGTTTCCTGTGAAATGATGCAGGGCACGTCAACATCCTAGAGCCATAATGACATCTTAAAGTCACTTGTTCAGTCAGATCAACAATTCACACTTCAACAGAAACCAATACAATGACAAAGATGAAAAGACAGATATCGAATTCTCAGAGTTTACACTTTAATACTTCTTTCTTCTATATATTAACTATCAATCGTGTCTTGAAATATATATTTTTTGTGTTATTGTTAAGTGTTATTTCGTATGCTACTTAATGCCTTAACGAATTGATTGAGCTCTCATACTGAACTTGATCGTTAAGACTTTAGAGTTGTGTATGTAGATTTCTTAAGACAACGAATAATAAAAAACGAGAAATAACAATCTTTCGCCATCGCGTACAAACAAGCTTTCCCTTTAGAATTGGGTAAAGTACGGGAGAAAACTGTGGTCCTCCTTTTGATGAGGCACCATCGAATATCAGAATTAACGTGGATACAGTTAAGTAATGATACAATGAATCTACAAGCCAGAAATCCTCACAGATAAAGCCAATAGGGAAGCTCGTGAACAAAATGTATGTTCAAAATTGGATATTTTAGACAACAGCTGCGGTTTTAAAAGCCAAAATAATCGAACAGAAAACGATACTTTCAATAGTCTGGTATGGAGGGGAAAACGCTCTCTAAGTAGTTAGAAATCTAAAGGCTAACGCCACTTTGCTCCGTAGACATATGCACAGCTGGCAGGGTTAGCTAACGGAATGTAGCATTAATCCACTTCCTGTCCCGTCTTAAATGGAAGCTGAAAAACGGACGACCAACTTTCGACTAAAATCAAACTGGGCTCTTACCTTTTTATATCAAGTAGGCTTCGGGTCTAGACAGGAACTAAATAGACTGTTGATTTGAAGACAAATTACAGCATTTGGAAGTAAAAAACAGACGGACGTAGAGGATAGAAAGGAGTCTGTGAGGGGATCGCTCCCTGTCAGCCGGCTTCTGCACTTTACAAGAGTGACGTGTTACTCTGAGTTCAGGCGTTTCCTATTGGTTGTTTTTTTTTCTCCCTATGACGCTAATTCAACGTAAAGCGTCCTCCGCAGCGGAAGTGCGAAACTCTGGGAAATGTAGTTTATGATATTTCGACTGCAACTGTACCGTGTGTGGGAAGACGAGATATTTTCTTCTACAGTATGATAGCTTGTGCGACCTTTTCTTTTTCCTTCTAACTGTTTACTTGCTGCATTATCACTTATCTATCCACAGTTTACAGGGAGGTATTTCAAAATAATATTGCTGGAAACTGAAATAGGCCTAGCTTAAATGGACTACAAGGCTCTGAATGTAAGCAGCAGATATGAAAGTTTAATATTTCTTCCCATACCATTTTGTCTGTACAGCACGCATTTTGGAGGGGAACTTTCCTTTCCCTTTTTTTCCCTTCCCTTTCTTGTTTTAAGTTATTGTCTATTGTAAAACAGAATGGATTTAGTTTTATTTTCCTTTAGGGATCTTAATGACTTATTTATAACGATGTAAATTTGACAAATAGTTCTCCCTATGGAGGGAGAAAAGTGCCACAATGAAATGCATACATGCAGCATTGAATATTTAATTACATATATACATAAAACAATAATTAAATATGATACAAAACGACACAACATCAGATATAAAAAATCCAAAACAAATAAAAGACAAAAAAACAAAACAACTTACCAACCATCACCAGAGAAGTGAAGAAAAACATTCCAACAAATAAAAGGCAAGTCAAGTCAAATTTATTTATAGAGCATATTTCATGTACAGGACAATGCAAGGTGCTTTACACCGCAGAAAAGTACATTAAAACAGAAAAGAAGAAAATAAATGACAATGATAATGTAAAATCAGGACTAAGAAAGGACAGCAGATGAAAAACATGATCAGGAGTGAATGCGTGCGTGCATGAATGGTTGTCTGTCTCTCTGTATTGACCCTGTGATGGGCTGGCGACCTGTCCAGGGTGAACCCTGCATCTCGCCTGATGATTGCTGGGATAGGCTCCAGCCCACCTGCAACCCTTAATTGGATTAAGCGGTACAGAAAATGGATGGATGGCTGGATGAATTCAAAGTGCTTTACACAAGATATTAAAAGCAACACAACAGGGTGCAGAAGAAACATTAAAAAGTAAACTTTAGAAAAAAATACAAGAAATTAAATAAAGACAGAAACAGCTAAGACAAAATTCAAGAAATAAAAGACGGTTGTTTTGGTAAAAGGGGGCAAATACAAAAATTTTTAATCTTGATTTAAAGCAGCTGAGTTTCAGCAGACCTGCAGTTCTCTGGGAGTTTGTTCCAAACGTGAGGAGCATAAAAACTGCATGCTGCCTCTCCGTTTTTAGTTGTGACTGCGAACAGAAAGTAGACCAGAAAACCCTAAACCATGCTTTGTAAACTAACAACAGGATTTTGAAGTCAATTCTTTGACCAACAGGAAGTCAGTGTAAAAATCTGAAGACTGGGGTTACATGATCTACTTTCCTGCTCTTAGTCAGGACTCCATCAGCAGCATTTGGGACTAACTTTTTAGGGAGACCTGAAAGGACAGGGTACTTTATTTTCCACTTTAAAGGGATCCAGCTTAATAACAGACTTCTTTAAGTCTCCTTTGACATCCCCTCTACAGTATTAGCCACAAAAAAAATCACTTTTCTGTTTTTTTTTCTACTAAAAATATATTTGGCACTCATCAGTTTCCACCCTGATATCTCTGACTAAGTCCTGTATCTCAGACCTTATGCTTGGGATGAAACGGATCATTAGATGGCGCTGCAACCGAGCTGTATTTTTGGTGAGGGGCAAACCCCTGGAGAGAGAGAGAGGGAGAGAGAGCGAGAGAAAGGCAGAGTGGAGCCGTTTCCTCTCGACGTGATTCTGCTGTGCACAGCGGACTCTCCTCTCTCGCAGCAGAGAAGCGGCAGGTGTGTTCCCACTATCTTTTTTTTTCTTTTACTTTTTTCTGCCACATTCCGGCCTCAATTTGGACAATATAGATCCAGACTGCAACTCGCACTGCACAGAGTCCTTCTCGGCAGTAAGGATGATGCAGTGATAAAGAACACAGCATCTTCATCCGCCGGCATCGTCAGCTGTTGCTCTAGAAGAGAGTGGAAGAGTGGGGAGCAACAGAGAGGCCAAACTATGCCCCTGATTTCCAATCGGTAACCGTTTTCCACCCCCTAAGTCGACCGGGGAGCAGAGGTTGTTAACGAACCTCCAAGTCTTTTCTGCCCTTTTGTCGGTGCCGGAGGAGCCGTGCCAATGGAGAAGGCGACTCCACCGCCCCAGCCCCAGCTCCAGCTGTCGATAGCGAAGACTGAAAGTCCAGCCGAGGACATCTCCGGTCTGACAGACGAGGAACTGCTCAAGTGGACCAAGGAGGAGCTGGTGCGCCGGCTGAGGCGGTCTGAGGCCGACAAGATGAGCGTGATTCTGGACCACGGGAATCTCATCCGAGAGGTCAATCGCAGCCTCCAGCTGCACTTAAACGAGATCAGGGGGCTGAAGGTGAGGGGACGCGCATCGATAAAAGATGAGATCATAGGTTTGGAGCGCACCTGAGAACGCGCAAAATAGAAGGGATGCTCTGCTGTATAGAGAGCCCCACTGCAACCACATTGTCAGATAAGATTAAGTTCAGCAGGCATTGTGAAGGCCTAGGTTATGTGGTGTGGGTGTAAATACCATACCTTAGAGTCGACATTTCAACTTTAGTTTGAGGGTTTTTGGAAATGACAAGAGAGGTAGTTTCAGCTTGTGAGTTAAATCAATGACAATTTGTGCCCCTTTCCACTTAGTGAAACAAATCTAGTCTCAATAAGCTTAATGAGGAAGAATTTTAGCCTCCAGTACAAAAGAGGAGGGAATATCCCTCTGCAAACCCCTGTTCACAGAGCTTAAATCTGGCATCTAGATCTCCCTCTGTCTGCACATGCCTCACATTCTTAAAAAAATCCTCCACAAAAATCTACAGCCTGCTGAAATACTATTAGCCTGTAGAAAAATGGAGCATTTGCTTTGAAGTTGCATTCAGCCTTGCTCACTATCAGTAACCTTTACCCACTGCCTTCTCTAATAAGGGTAATACGGCACACTTTCGACAGTGTTTACAGTTAAAGTCGAGACCCTGCCCGAGGTAGCCTCAACACCACATAGGCATCATTTACCTCTCTCAATGACCTTATCACCTCCACCCATTCAAGCGGCCTAATTACACAGGAAAGAGCCAGAGGGGTTGACAGGGAAAGGGAGCGGGAGAGGGAAGGCAGGGGGAGTTAAAATGTTACAGAAAGAATGAGGGAAGCCTTTTAGAGGTGAAGAAGGGGTGTTTAATGTTTTTTTTGTATGTGTATAAAAGGTTCAGGGTGTGTCATTTGTGTTTCATAATCTTGCCTCATTTCTGTCCTGGCTTCTCCATCACTCAGAGGATTCTAATCTGCGTTATGTATTTGACATTGGATACTGTGACTCTGCTCTTTTATGGGAAAGACAGAGAGGATTAGGATTTCATTTTATTATGATTGCATAGAGCATTTGAGTGATATCTGAAAGAGCAGTCAAACAGATCCAAATTGGACCATGGCTGCAAAACTTTGTTTGGTTTACAAATGAATAGAAGAAAATGTTTTAGTTGGTAATAATTCAAAAGCAAATTGGTGCTGTTTTAAGAGGTTTCATGGGCTTAATGGACTGTTTGGCTCATTGTTTGTCTTCCTGTTTTTTCTCCCCTTTCCTCTTCAGGATATCAACCAGAAGCTGCAAGAAGACAATCGTGAACTGAGGGACCTGTGCTGCTTCTTAGACGACGATCGTCAGAAAGGAAAGCGTGTGTCCAGGGAGTGGCAGCGTCTCGGGCGTTACAGCGCCAGCATCATGCGCAAAGAGGTGACCCTCTACCTCCAGAAGCTGAAGGAGCTGGAGCTTCGACAAGAAGAAGTGATCCGGGAGAACCTGGAGCTGAAGGAGCTCTGCCTGCTGTTGGATGAAGAGAAGGGTGGGGTGGTTGGAGGAGGTGGGGTGGGGGGAAGTGGCGGTGGAGGGGGTATAGGGACGGGAGGGTGCCGCAACTCCATAGATAGTCAGAATAGTTTGCTGCTGGTGCCGGGTCAGGGGCTGCTTATGAGAGACGTGGGGGACGGGAGCAGCACCTCTAGCGCAGGGAGTGCAGACAGCTCCGATCACCCTCACCATAAGCAGGCTCACCTCACTGTGGGAGTGGGTGGTGTTGGGAGTAGTGGGGGGAAAGGCAGCCCTGAACTTCTCCACAAGCCCAGGTGCAGCAGCATCAGCGGACTAGGAGGAGGAAGTGGAGGAGACAGGGAGGTGTCCAGTCCTGAGCACCCGGCTGGCCGCCACCGAAGCACAAGCCTGGAGTATCCCTACACGCTGCCTCAGCTCTGCCGGCCCCGATGCGGCTCCATTTCTGTTCCTGACCACAGTAGGGTCATGCGGGGCCTGAGCCCAGAAAAATATGGAAGGAACATAAGCCGAAGTAGTCCAGAGCAGCACCCCAAGCACCACAGCTCTGATCTCCTCCTCGGCCAGAGGCAGCACTACCTGGGCCAGGGAGGCAGTGGCGAGCTCTATCAGAGGCACCAGAGGAGCAGCATTAGTGATACAGGCTGTGGGAGCCCTGAGGCCCGGCATGCACATTTTGGGACCAGTGAGCACCATGAAAAGGGCTGCATGGTCCAGGGTGGCAGCCCTGAAACTCATAAGCACCAGTACAGCATGAGCCCAGACCACGTGAAGTTTGGGAGCCCCATGAGAGAGGGGCAGAGGAGGCCAGCTGGAGATGAGCTGTCACCACATCATCGGAGCATCTATAATGGCATGAATGGTGAGTGCATGTTGTATTTTTCTTTTTTTTGCCTTTCATTCAGCAAATGATGAAAATGTAGCTTTGAATGTAAACTTTTATATGCAGGTAACTATGCTGTGCAGCATCCTTTACACATATCCATATTCGTAACATAGAAAAAGCCTAAACATGTCATTTCAAAGGATAAAAATAGTTTCTCCCTCTCTAAAAACTAACACTTCTTAAGAGATTTGCTCGGCAGCATGGGACTGGGAAACGGAGCACAGTAAAAGGAATGCTTGAAGAAAAATGGAATGTCCTTCACATATTCAGACTTGGTAAAGTCTATTTAAGTCTATTTATTTAATACTTCTCCTCATTCTGACTTCTGCAAAAATTTACAGTACTATTGATTCTTCTTGTTTTTTTAGCTTCTCAAGAGAAATGTTGGTTGGCTCAAGAGATAATAGAGAAAATATAAGCTTCAGGCACATAAATTTTAGGGGAAAAGACTCAGCACAAATGACCCATGCACCGATTTGTGGACCTTATTGCAGATCTAACAGCACAAGGACACATGCGCTAATCAGACAATGATTTACCCCAAATCTTTGCTCTAGCCGCGTCCTTCTCAGGGAGATCAGTGGGAGTTATGGACGTCAGAGAGGAGGCAGAAAAATCAAAGAACCAACTTGGCTGCTGTTTTAATACCCAGCAGTGGCTGATAATGATTTCTGGAGTCCGGGGGAAAAAGTGCTGAGTGGGACGGAGCTCTCAGATGCTAAAGGACAAATTCTTCAAGGTGAAATATCAGCCTGACTTTGCAATATGAGACTGAAATTATAATAGAAATACAAACAATCTGCACATCGCAGAGTCCACCAAACATTGACTGTGCAGGAAGGATTTCAAGTGCTTTTGTTATCAAACGATGAATAATTTAGTTAGCAGTTGTATTGATAGAAATTACAGAGGAGATAATAACTGATAAAGAGTGGATTTTGCTAGTTTAGAATGACTGTAAATAACACATTTAACACATAAGTTACACAGGAAGCTTCATTTAGAAGTCACAGGCACTGCTTATTCTGGAGCTGTGCAGTCAGAGAAAGCACCCCCAGAAAGGTGGTGCAATCATTATTGTCAGCTTAGAAGAAGAAAGTAAAAAAAATAGAAGGATATGAGCATATACCCAACAGAGTTTGGACAAAAACTGCATGAATGAATACCAGGACAAAAAGATACAGCACTGCATATAGATGCAATGCAGACATTTGCCTTTCGATGTGCAGGCCCCTTCTGAAAATTGCAGTGCATGTGTGGAAAAGTCTTCAGAGATATATCAGAGTCCCATCATGAAAATGTGATGTTTTGACCTTATCTGAAAAATCATGGATATTAAAGGGTTTTTCCTTGCTGACATTATTGTTGGATGGTATCTGAAAGCAGCACATTTCTGACATAAACTTCTGATCTGTGTTGCTTTTCACTGCGGCTAACATGGATGATTTGACAGTCCTATTTCCTGATGTGATTGGTCAGAATTGTGAAGGGACAATATTTACATACAGTCTCCTTCTAATTCTTTTTTCATTTGTGACTCAATATTTGTGGCATTGCTCCTATGCACAATGCAGAAAAAAGCACATTAAAAGTCCCTCTAGGGAGATTCCCCTAATTGTATGAAACCAAAACATTTTTTTTTAAAAGAAAACAGTACAATCATTGCAGCCTCAGAAATGACAGTCTAGTAGTAAACATACTCTCTTTAGCCATTTTTAATCTCTTTGGATTGCACCAGATTATTTTAAAGTCAACCACAACTTTGATTTAGATGGTCATTCTGTTTCTATTTTAGTTCTCTGTGCACCCTGTGGCTATAAGAGAGCTCAATCTTGATGTAAACTGAAACCCATATGATGTCGGCAAAAGCCACACCACATTAATGCCTCACAAATCCTTAACTGGAAAATGTTGTGAGTGCACAGGGCACTCACTGGCCCCTGGGCTTGGTTGTTTGCCAACTGCGGCATAACTGTTGTGAACTGATGCACCAAATAGCCTTTAACCAGGGCCATAAAACTTTCATTTAGCCTTATGTACTGTATATGTTGCTATGGAGTCATGTTTGGATAGCTTGTTATCTGTCAGAATGGCTGCTTTTCTCTATCATGAGCATGTCCCTACAGGGGTCTCCAGGATTCCACTGACCTGACACAGGTTTTTAACATTAAGTGTCACAACATGATGTTTAATCATCACATAGCTTGAGGTTGGAGATTTTACTTTGAATTCTTCTCAGCTTCTGAATCTAACATAAACATATCATCTATCGGTTACTGATGGATTTATATACACTGAAAGCTACTTTAACTAAATACTGAGCAATTTATGAAGAAAATAAAGAAAATAAGGAGGAAAAAAAGTTGATTATAGATCGTCGTTTGTCAGATTGGAAAAGTATAGAGAGCAGATTCGTGTTCTTGTCTGTGTGTGACATCCATTGACTTAACCTTACAGCCTTGTCCATTTTTGGAAGAAGAGGGAATTAAATTCCTGTTACGATGTCGTACACTCCACTCGCTTGGATTATCCTCTAAGCCCTTTGCACAGTATTATTTCATTTTTTATATATTTGTGTACGTGGGTGTGTGTGAGATTGGGTATGTGCTAAGTGTCCCATCCAGGGACACTGTAAAAGTGTGGCTTTATTTTTTGACAAATGAATGTTTACTGTTAACCTGCCACTCAGAAGTGCAAATGCTCAGGCTGTTTAAATTCCTGATAGAAATCCAGAAGGAAAGCAAAATAACACTTTGACCTCTGCAGCCTTTTCATGCAATCTGCTTTAGCATCTTTTGTGAAGCTTATCTCACACATTCTGTCATTTTTGCAGGCGGGATTAAGGAATTACACCACAATGACAGAGAGTATGCCTAGTTTTGCTTTGTAGAAACATCATGGTGAATATATTCTTTTTATCAATGATCCTGACTAGAAGGGCAATTAGAGTGTCGAAGCCATTGTTAATACAAATGCCAGAGCTCTGATTTAAATTGTTTAAAAGCAAGTAATAAGTAGTCTCCTGACCCAGACTGAAGGGCCAAAATCTGCTAAGGATATAGAATCTCTTCACTGAGAGTCTTTTTCAAGAAAGAGGAGCGTCTTAATCATGTTTTCTGCTTTAGCAATCACAAGTTCTGCATATTAGCTTAAGCTGCTCAGATGATCGGAAGGAGAAAAAATAGGCCGTGTGGGAAAAGACAGATACTAGACTGTGTGATGATTTTTTGCCCTTGTGACGCCAGCGATGAGTGTACACAGAGTACACACATGTAGATGCAAAGCGTTTACTTCAAGTGGTAGATTCAATTTACAGTGACAACGGCTGAAACTCTAAACATTTGGGATTTTCCTCAGAGGTTGGAAAAAAAACTTGACGTGCCAGCAAAGGATCACTGATTGAATCACTCAAAATGACACCTAGCCAAACTAGCATATTAGCTAAATAATGTTAATTCTCTGAATGGGTTGAAAACCAATTCTTTGGAAGTGGTGCAGTGAATCCATCTTATGATGCTTTAATAGGATTCAAAAGCTACTTCCAGCATGTCGATTGTCACCAGGTAAACTCTGATTCAGATAAAGGAGCTGTATGGAGCCCACGACAAGCAGGGGCGAAGCTAGAGGGTGGCCAGGGTGGCCATCTCTGAACTCTGATTGGACTTCCCAGGTTCCACTTCAGATGATTGACAGGTCATTGGAGGAGAAACATCTTTCCAGACAAGCTTGGAACACCAGTGTCACTACACCAGTTTGAAGTCAATTTTAAGATGATTTCCTAATCAGTCATCCTTTAAGAATATTGACATTTGGTTGCACATTTTAAAGAAGAGATTTTGTCCCTGTGCAAGTACCACTACTAATGTTATGTAAAGCTAATAATCTGATGTTAGCCTGAAGCTACAAAACAGTGCTAATCTAGTTATATGGTAGCACTAGATTTGTTTTCAGATAATGTGGGGAAACCATATCATATTTAGTTTTTTAGTGAGTACATTTAGGGACTACACTTAAACTCAGTTAGGCAAGATGTTTACTTTGGAGTGGAAATAAACTAAAAAAACGAGTACCTCAGTATCCAAGTTACTTAATGCTGTCAAAGCTGGAACGACATCCAATTTAATCCAAACAGAAGACTAGGGTGGTAATTGACTTTAAAATAAGCTACAGTGGGAAAATATGGATAAATGTAGCCTGTAACCTGATTTATTGTGTATAGGAAAATATAAGCATGAAGTGAATGGGAGATATTTCTGACTTTTTTGTAAGGACACAGATCAGGCTGTGACAGACCCCACCCCTTACTATCACATTATGCGTCACATGCACTCCAAAACAAGTACTTTGCCTTTCTATGGTTTTTAACTTGTTGGAATTATTTCCACTTGGTGATCCAGATAATTAATGTAAAGGTGTTTTATTTCTTAGATCTCTTTGATGTGAACACAGTTATTACAGCAGTGGATGTGAGAGCTTGTGTTAGGGAGAGGAACACAATCATTTCCTTTCTTAGAAAATGACTCCCCTATAAAAGTCTAGCTCCGCCACCGATGACAGGGTTGTGCTCTTTAGCTCCACCAGGAATCATCCCCCCAAAAAAAACAAAAAAGAGAGACTGAGAGATTAGCTTCCTACTGTAAAAAAAGAAAGAAAATCTAGAACTTGATTTGTCATGAATCTAAAAGTTGGTCTTTCTGAATTCTCATCTCAAAGTATTTGTCAAATGTGACTAAACTAAACATTTGGTAATAATTTTTTTCCCCCTTGCCTGACAAACTGACAACAGCAGAGCTTAATTGGATAAATGTCAGCTGTAACAGGGTGTCACATTATTATATCAGTTCAGTCAGAACATTAGCCACACCAACCCCCAATCTATCATAAACGTCTGATAGCCTCTGTCATATACAAATACAGCGTAAAGTTCACTTCTGTGGATGCTGACATTCAGTGACATCAGAGAAACCTCCTCTGGGTGCAGCTGGGTTGACTCAACTTGGCTGGAGTCTCCCATTTAGAGTCATGAGACTGACTTAGAAGTAGAGGATTAGAAGTTTTTCAGTTCCAAGTTGTCTGTAAGCCCAGTGTTGGGCTAAATGCCTACCATTGAACAGCTTAGAAATGGCTGTAGAGTTCTAATTAATATGCCTTATTTTTTATGGTAATGTTTAGAACCAACCATTGTTTCACAAATGCAATATCTGTGAAACAAATGGACTAGTAACCAATTGGGCTGTACCCTGCTTCTCGCCTGGCAGCAGCTGGGATGGGCTCCAGCAACCCTGTGGGACTGACTCAGATTAAGTGGATATAGAAAATGGATGGGTTGTAAAAAAAAAAAACTGTTTCAGTGTCAGTTTTTGAAGAGATGAACAGTTAAATTGATTCTTTTCAATTTGGTGTTCATGTTTTTGTGCATGAGGGAGATTAAAAACAGACAGCAGAGTCCACACTGCCTCTAATTCAGGCCCATTAATGATGTTTCAACATGTGCTGAGGTGTACCGGCTTGAGGGGGCTGCCGTGTTAAGTTGTAGATGGCCAGGAACAGTCAGTTAAACATGTGTGTTCTTATAGATAACAAGACCATCCACACAATTTTTACATATCCATGTCTTGTTTTACACTTTTTGTTTTACTTGTGATCCCAAAAGAATCCATAAATTCTGAGAGTAATCGTTCCCCTTTCCCTATACATAAAGGATTAGATTGAATTAGCAAACATCATCTCCCTGTTCTCATCGAATCTGTTGATATTTATAAATGTAGCATCAGCTCAGATTCTCCAGCTCCTCTGGCTGTTGTTTGGTAAGTGTTGTGGCCTGTCAGTGCAGCAGGAAATCATCACAGAAGCTGTGGCTTCAGATGATGTTTTTCCTCTCCAGTGACACTGAGAGGGCCTGGCTATCTCTTTCTCCTTTTCCTTTCTCTCTTTTCGGTCTTCCTTTCCTTTCATCCTAATTGGCTGCCACTGTGAACAGCCAGCTGTTGGACAGAGACAGAGCTGTGATTACAAAGCGCTCTTTTGGAGGAAGTTGGAGGATGTGCTGTTTGCCAGGCTGATCCGAGGAAAGAAGGTTGAGGAAGTATTTGAGTGGATTACTGGCTGTTTTCTTCCTCTCTCCGTCTCTCGCCTTTTTCTGTCTTCCTCCCTGTAACGGATCTTCTTTTCTTCCTCTGACTCCACTCTGTCCTCTTCTTCCACACTTGTCTGCCAAGGCGATGGATGGAGAGATTCCTTGACATACTCGGAAGTCTCACACCCTATGCAACACGAGGAAACTCGAATGTTTGTCACAGCTGCTAGGCGTCAAAGGATTTAGTGGAGCATTAGTCTGGTGCTCAGTATTATTACTTGCTCCCATTCCAGCTTAACCTCTCATGACTTCACAAACTTACTTATGTGGCATGATGCTGAATGTACTGACCTGTTTGGACACACTTCATATGTCCTAATGTATATGCCAAATAACACTACACTGGTGTTTTATCATTTGAATTTGAGCCCATGAAAAGTATTTGGTTCAACATTCTAGCGATACCTTGAGTATGAGGCCATCAGAGACGTGTAATTCTCAAGTTCAACGTCTCAATCGTAATCCCACAAAGGGGAAAATGCTGCATTTAAGTGTTATCATGGCATTTGAATTTATAATCACATCTGAGACCAATTATCCCAAACACCTTTGCGCATGGACCATCAAAGCTGTCGTTAACTGAGGAGTGCATGATTAAGCATTTTGTTTATCTACCCCTGGTGCATATCATTGTCATTTTTAATCAAGTCGCTGTCAGCTTCTCCCAAAGATGGCTCCCCGTGAGTAGAGCACACAGCCCTACAATACCTCTTTTTGGAATCCTACTCAAGCAGTTTTAACTATTTTCTTTTTGCCAGGCCTCATATATTCAGCTAAATGCTCATGATTAGCAATAATGTCAGTAGTAAATGGAGGGTAACAGGTGTAAGAGCAAATGAATGATTATATAGTTAACATTCACAGATGCAATGCAGCGTGTAAAATAACTCATCCCATTTAGTGAAAATGTTGAACATTTCCAGGATCCTGGTAAACAAATCTCCTCATCAGCAGCTCCCAAAGTAGCTATTTGAGTTATGAAGGAGACTGCTTGGCATGTGCTAGCATCGCTCCAGCTGAAACCCCAGAGGTATGTGACAAATGTTCCACAGTAGCCCCAGTCACGCACGAGACACGCAAACCCACTGGATTGGAGGACAGCCTTTGTACTCTTACGCCGCGCCAGTGGGGAACAGCCCACTGAGCTGAGAGGAAATTAGCTTGCGAGGCCAGGTAATTAACTGGAAGTTGAGTGGTTGCGGTGCACAAGGGCAGAACTGGGCCTGAGGGACTCTCTGTCAGCCCTGAAGTCACCAGCAGTTACCACATTCGCATGACTGTGTTGCATTTACCTTAGCTGTAGTTGGTGCCATGCAGAGAGCTGGCAGTGCGAGGGGATCAGGTGAGTATGTGGGAGTGAAGGAGAAGAGCTGATTTGGACTAACGTTTCTGAGTGAATCATGTTCAGTTTGCAGGCTGTTAGCTGGAGACTTGGCAGATTTGGACTGAATTTTTTGGACTTGCACAACCTTCATGAATAATTTGATTGCTCCACCATCCAAAAGTAGATGTGCTCCAAAACTTTACATGTTTCAGCAGCAAATACTGTTGTCATAAGATGCTTCCACTAGCTCTGAGGAAATGACGTTCATTTGAGGTAATATTTTATTTGGTTTTGATTCCAACTTTTCTAAATCTGCCCATCATGGCATTAAGTTTTTCAAAATAGCTTGTTATGATCTCTCTGTCACTCCCTCCGGGATAAATACCACACCCATAGTTCTTGCTCACTGATGAATTTATTCAATTACACCTTAGCAGGCATAAAGAAATCCATCGTTGAACTGTCGACATACAGAAATACATATAGCATATAATTTAGCATAACAAATTGCAGAAAAAACGTACATAATAAAACACGTAGGTAAACATACCTCGCTGGTTGCACTTAACCAAGAGAGAATGATGTACTTCCCCCCAAAAAAGAAAACAAAATCTTCTTCATATTTGACACACATTATCTTTCAACATGGCAAAACCTCTGCATCGTGTTTCAAGAGAGCAGGTGAGCACTACAAAAAAGGTTGATGTGCAAATGGGAAAGTTACTTTGGTTCCCACCTAATGGCATTACAAATCAATATCCAAATCAATAAATCAAATAAATAAATAAATCAATAACAGAAATAACCAAAAAAGGATTAACAATGACATAAATAATACAGTATATATGGCAGTTAAACTCTCCTTTGTGATGCTGTGATCTTTGTTGCTTGTATGGTTTGTCCCTCGGTCAGAATGATCCCATCCTCTTGGGTGACTGAGGTGGCCACGACACTACTGATAACTCACCATTGTTCTCTTTCTTCTCCGAGTAGTTTTTTGCACAGCCTAGAGGTGTGCTTGAGGGTGTTGTCTTGCTGCATGACAAAGTTGGGATCTATCAAACAAGTTTCTGAAAGTACAGCATGACATTGATAGGCAGGGTGATTATCCACTTTGTCGCAGGAAGATAACCCCCCAGTCTATCACTAACCCTCCCTGTGCTTCACAGCAGGAAAGAAATCATGCTTCCTTTTTCTGATGATGAACACAGAAATGATGGTCTAAACCATTTAGCATCTGCTAAATAAACGCAATGCAAAGTAAATATAACTTTGGTGTCATCTTATTGTTTTGATACCTAAAAAAAACAACAAAAAAAACTCTTGCCACAGCAGTCTCCTACCTGGAGCCGTCTCTGATGCAGACATCGCAGTTAGACATGTGTCATTAACTTCAGCTGTCAGTTGAGTCACAGTTAAGCATCTGTCATACAGACTAGACACAAAGACAGACGCTCATCCGCTGCAGTTATATTGGGCCTCCCACTGGAGGGCAGATAAGAGTGTGGCCCTAGAGGTGTTGCTGAGTGAGTGGCTTCTGAATTGCTCTGGATATTCTCAGTTTTTAAACAAGAGCTCTGTACGTTTACCCTTCTTGCCTCAAAAGTAGATGGGTCAGTTTTGAGGGGATTTCCTAAAGATCCGATTCAATTGTAAGCCACGTGTGAAAAATTCAGTACATCTCAAGGTGCATCAAAGTGTGTTCTAGACTCAAATGACTACTTTACTGCACAGAGCTACTTTTTTTCTTTTAAGAAAATAAGTAAATAAATAAACAAGCAGTCAGATATGTCTTAATTCCTTTTGCTTTCAATAATTAGATAACAATCATTAGTGTGATGATCTCCATCTTTTCATCATCAGTGTTTAAGCGGCCTACCGCTGTGCTGCTCATACTGTACGTTGCATAAGTCAGTCACCTGTGAAGTCCACAAATCACTTGTAATGGCTACTAATCCATTAGTCAGATTCTCAATATGGTCTTAAACAGCTGGAAAAATTCAGAGTTTCCTCTAGAATTTTTGAATGCTCGATCCTAAACTATGAAATTTGCCCCAAGATTTGGTGACTGCCCTGTCTTAGAGTTGGAGAGACAGTTGCTCGTTGATGGTTCTGGCCGTCTGTGTTGGCTGAAGTTACAGGCATGATTTATGTTGTCGCTGATATTATTGGGAAAAGTACTTATTTACTGCCAGGCGTGTTTTTTTCACACAACACTGAAAGTGTGCCTTAAATGAAAAGAAAAAGAAACTCTGCATGCATACATGCATACATGCATGCATGCATGCATACGTACGTAGAGAAACTCGGGATCACTAATGTCACTTTTTGGGTTTTTTCTTTCTTTTTTTATTTTTATGTACGATTGTAACGGCAGAAAAATCCCCTGTGTTGGCTGCAAATCCTCAATGAATACATCAATGATAAGAAGACATGAAAGTAATAATTTATTTTCAACTGATTTCTGATTGTCATGAAGAAAAGCTATTGTGGTTTGGCAGAATATACTGTAACAGCAGTATTGCTTGTTGACCCTTTTAAAGCTTTAGAATCTATTTTCAATGAAAGGAAAGTAGCTATTACACTTCAGAGACACTTGAGAACCAACAATGGATGTGGCTGTTTGTAAGAATCACTGATACATGTTGTTAGAACGTTATGAGCTGGTGCTTTATTATTCATAACTATATATCAATAAAAGCTGTAAAGCTTAAAAATTCCGTTGTTAATGTAGGAGAGAACTGCATATCCAGGGTTGTTAAAGAGTAAAAGATTAGAAACTAGAGAATGTCACCGCCTCACTAAAGTTTATTGTATTTGATGTGAAACAGTGTCTAAGGCTGCAGTTTGTTTCTGGATAATGGAAAGCTGTTTATGAAGTAATGTGCTCATGCTCTGGAATTCAATGTTTCATCTATAAAGAAAGATTGTGTTATGTTTCCTTTCGAAGTTGCGTACTCTTGCGTGCTGCTCAGCTAGCCTGTCAGTTTTGTATTTTATAACTGGTCCAGAAGCAAATGGGATGTTTTGCTGCTTCCTCAGTGTGATGGCTGCTGAAGCTCAACCATCTGCTGAAAGAATAGAAAGTGAGATAACTCATCAGGAATATACCATGTCAAAAAGGATGTACTCATCCATTTCCTGGAGCATGAATTGTGCATTATGTACATTTGATGTAATGGTTTTCCTGATGAGAGCGACAGTGAGGCATGTACAGTATAATGTTCCCTTTACTGCAGATGGATTGGCTGAGCCTACTGACATGAGATGATTGGCATTATATTTATGTCATTATCTCTTACTGGGTCTCTTTCAGCTTTTGTTCTGTGAGATTTCCTTTCAGAGATATTGGGATCTATTACATTACATCCCGACTGCTCCAGACTTACTGGCTCATTCCACAGAAGAAAGGTACATTTAATTACCTTTTCCATCCAGCAGTGGGAAAACTTTAGCTGCAGGCAAAACACATAATTGGGAAAATTGTTGAGTTGCTTTGATTTGTAGTTGATGGTTTAATGATTTCTTTATATGATGGATTTGTGATTCATTCTCCAGTCGAAGCACATTTATGCTGATATTTCATTAATATTCTGGACGTGCAGTCTTATAATGCCCTTTATAATTTAGTGCTGAGAATCCTATTTTCACTTCTTCTATGTGAGAAAAGCTCTGTAAGATGTATGTCAGGTTTTAAGAGTAGAATGGAAATTCTTATCCACACCTAGATGATGGGTTAGATGATGTAAGCTTATTTTCCATGCAGGATGTTGTTGCATTGTTCGGAAGGCTGCCCACACATTTGTCATATCTGATGCAATGTGTTGCATTGTTTTTACTAAATACAAAAGGCTTTAATGTGGCACAAACACAGAAGGATTCCTGTTTTTTGTTTTCTTTTGTTTAAGTCAGGAAAATAGAAAAAAAAAAACCTTTGAAAATGTGTAAACAAGTTTCAGCCCTAAGACACAGGTCATCGAGGTCCAAAGGCTTGTGGGAGTTATCGAGACAGAAGTCATTAAATGTGGTTTCTTAGTGTCAAACAGAACTGCAAAGCATCGTGGGATGTTTGTTAGTCCAACCATCCATTACTGCTGATGAAATTTGCATATTCCGTCTCATCATTCCCACCCATCTGAGATCTGATCACATGCAAGCACTGCAATCCTCAACACCCCATTGTATGCTCAGTCTGTTATATTATTCATCAGCATTGTGGACCGATGGGTACTGACATGTTAAAATAGGACAACAGCAGTTTATCTTGCAAGTGTCTGCTTAAATATTTGATTTACCTTTGAGAATGGATGTAGCAGCGATGCTCAAAACGGAGCGTGAAAGCAACAAAGGAAGAATTGCTGTCGAATCCTGTGTATCCATAAATCTTTCTGACATATTTAAACAGAAGAAATCAAAAGATGAGAGGAAAAAACTAAATACTAAGTCATTCAAAGATTTTGTTGAGCCTACAGTGATTTCACTATATAAATTAGACATCTCTTCATGTGTTTAGATGTGGTTGCATAAGAGGAAACTGTCTTTGATGTAGACATGCTCATCTTTGACCCCTGTGACCACAAAAGCAGAACTGCTGCATGCAAAAACTCATACACGGCCTTCGTCGGTTTATTCAGACGCAATTATTCGACTTTTCCACTGAGGTTCATGCTCACACGTGCCTATGGTCTATTTCAGCCACACAGCGAGCCACGCTGCAGACACACCGGCTTCAGGTTGCCGCTTCTTCCTGCTGTCATCACTTATTCTATTAGTTCTTACGCCTTAGTCAGACACCTCCCATTAATTACTGCAGCGTGAGAGGTTTTCTTTTCTTATTCATGGTTTGTCCACTCTGCAAAAATTTTATTTATACCCAAATGGCAGCTCAGATTAAATAAATGTTGCTAAAGCAACACTATTTAAGGTATCTGTATAACACAGCCAAGAATATGAATATGTAAATATTTTCAGGCCATAAAGGTGTAAACTTTGATAGGACAAAAGCTTGAAAGATATATTTCACCAAACATACACATAGACACACCAGTAGTTTGCTGTAAACTGTTTGGCCAGCACATAATGTGTGCGGTGAAGTTAGGTCATGAGGAGAAGATGATCTTGTCACGGCTAGGTGGAGCCGTCAGGCAGAGGGACCCAAAAGCAGATTCTGCAGGAAACGGAATTAATGACAATGTTTATTGAGAAATATGTTAATAGTGACAGTGGAACCAGGAGATCTGGGGGTCCAGGAGGAGATCC
>JAOXYM010000004.1:27866902-27879057 GCA_028567055.1 Leptatherina wallacei | reverse complement strand
TCTATCTATCTATCTATCTATCTATCTATCTATCTATCTATCTATCTATCTATCTATCTATCTATCTATCTATGATTGTATTGTTTTCTGCTTCCTGTATCCATCAGGGGGCAGAAGACAAGTATCAGATTGTGTACATCAGAGTTTTGAGCAAAGTTTTTTTTACCATAAAATGATGCAAAATGTCTCAAAAACTGTATGTATCAGTTCAGCCAAACTTCATGTTCATTTTGTGGTTTTTAGAGTCATAATGCCACATTTCAGAGCACATATTATTGTTTAGTAGTTTTTACTCATATGATGTAATTATCTCGGCCAATGAGGCTATGTGGTTGGTCCTGTTTGTTTGTTTGTTTGTTTGTCTTATTTGCAGAATTTACAGAAAATTTACTGATTAACTGAAAAGATTTAGTCATTATCTTACTCAAAATAAGCTTCTTTTTTTTGGTAAACCTCTTAAAACCTAATGTCCCCCAATACAAACACACAAAACATATGGTGCCAAACTGGGCCAAAAGGGAGATATCACCTCAACCAACTGTAGCTAAAACCTCTCTTTGTTCTGATTCACTTTATTGGAGTTGGCCTTTACAGAGATGATGTTTACATACTGTATTACGGTTCTTCACCAGTAACACATACCGATATTTAATCTCACAAATGTTCCCTTTACTATGGCTCCAAAAGTATTGAAATAGACCTTGTGGTTGCAATGATATAGTAATTTTGTTATGGGTATGCAATTTTCAAGCAGAAGCCTAAACAATAGACACAGGGCTTAAAAAGTTAACATGGATCTGTATTTGG
Source organism: Leptatherina wallacei (assembly GCA_028567055.1). Lineage (NCBI taxonomy): Eukaryota > Metazoa > Chordata > Actinopteri > Atheriniformes > Atherinidae > Leptatherina > Leptatherina wallacei. Next base: position 27,878,250 of record JAOXYM010000004.1, on the reverse strand, counting down.
ATCTCATTTCAGGATCAGGATTTTTCTTATTAATTTTATTCAGCCTTTTTGTATTCCGCTTTGACTGCCTGCAGTGCCGCATTTCTCATCCAGTTTGTCTTTAGTTACTTCTTGTTGTCGCCATGGAACACATTATTCCCGTAACGTTAACTTAGCAGCTGGTTGAGTATGGCCTCACGCATGTTTCATGGTTTAAGCCGTCCTCATTATGCTGTCCTTGCTTGGCTTTGCTCGCTCATACTGATCAAACAGAGGCGGTTTTGTTCTCATGCCCCCGTTGCAAAATCACAGGACTAACATGACTGCAGCGTCTAGAGAGTGTTTTGCTGTGGCGGCATTCCTTTACACACATTTATCGGCTTTGATGATACCTTCATTCCCAGCTCTGATGCACTTCAGCATTGAGTGTACACCATACCTTCAGACATCAGACGGGGGACTTACAAAAAGTGGGGAAGAATTTTACCCATAATGGGCGAGACCTTTTGCACTACAGTGACCTAAGGGATGTTCAGCCAAATACCCACCTCCCCCCCCAAACTCCAGGCAGCCTCAGCCTGACGAACCCACTCTGACCGTCTGACTGCCAGCTCAACGGAAGGTCACCGATCTGCCGAGCATCTCCACAGGCTTCCCTGCAAAGTCCACCTGAATAATTTATATGGCTGATTTTTGGAAGATCGGAGTGAATGGCTATGTGAAATTACTTTGTATTGATTCTGTAAATTGAGAGAAGAGGAGAGGGAGATAGGGAGAGATTGACAGATCAAAGACTGTTGAGAGTTGAGCAGCACTGCGCTGGGCTGGTTTGTGTGTTTAGGAGCATGATTCAGACGTCAATATCAACTTTATTACTGCTTCTGACGAATTATACACAACAGCATTCAAAAAAGTTTTTTTTCAAAGCTGCTTCTTGTTATTACCCAATCCCCTCACACCATTTTTTTCTTTTATTTCAGCAGTTTGTTTTAATCAAATGAAAAGATATTTTATGATGTTAACCAAGTTTTGAATGAATCAGCTTTATGAACTGTGAGATTATAAGTTAGATAGAGTTAATAATCGGTGTCTAGCTGCAAAGGGGAAAGGGTTCCCCATTCGTAACAAGGATTTATTCAGTATGGGATCAGCTTCTCCCAAACCAATCTCACAGATCTCTTTGTGGGGAAATTTAGAGCCTTTCGCTCGAGCGCCGGCATACAGAGGTGGAATTTAAGAAGCTTAGCACCCACGTTATTCTGGAGTAATCACATTATCTATATACTCTTCCTCTGACCCACATCAAGCCCCTTTTTCCTCTACACACATCTCATATCCCTTCGAATCCAATTTTAGTTTTAACACCCTGGCCATAACTAAATCAACAAACACTGTCCGAGTGTATTGTATGTTTGCTCACTTCATAATTCCCCTTGAAGGGGGTCAGGGAAGCTGGTTAGAATTCAGAGCGAGTGGGTTTCATTGGACATTGATCAACTTCTCGGTAAAGGGATTCTCTGGATTTTTTAGCGTTAACAGAACTGCACCATCACAAGACGGCAGTTAATCTTGTGACCTGAATGTGTGTCTGTCTGCTGACCTCAAGACAGAAAATCAATTCAAGCTAATTATTTTTGTGCTTAACTTGTTTAAGACCCAGAACTGATGTAGCTTGATACTGTACGTTGAAGAAAAAAAACTGCAGTTTCCACCAACTGTTGATTCAAAATCTTTCATGCAGTATTTTGTTTTATGTATTTCTTTATATTTTTTGTGACGTACTTTCTAAAAATGCGCAATTTTGTGTTGATGTATACTGACTCAAACATTAATTCAGGGAAGCAAATGTCAAGAATGTATGAACATGATCTGGATATTCTTACAGTAAAAGTCTCTGAAGTGAATATTTTTGGATTGACTCCTGTTGTGAGCGTTGACCTATATTTTGCACCAACTTTAACACAGGGTCCCCTTACTTGGGGAAGCGGTATGCAATAAAAATGAGTGCACCCCTGTGCAATATCTCTTAAATGTCAGATGAATGAAAAATCAATGCAGCAAATGTCAGCACTCCATTTCTAAGATTATAAGATTTTTTATTCTAAGAACTTTACAATTCCCTGCAGCTGGCCTGAGTAAGGTTACGTCTGGACTCCTGAGACAAATGTAGCATGATCTGGCCAAAGAATGTGCCACCAATACTCATCAGGTTTTTTTTCAAACTGTTTTTAATTGAAAAGAGTCTGCAGATGTTGATGTGCATTGTCTTTTATTCTGTCTGAGCTGTCAGAGGAACTCAGACCTCCATTGATAACTCTTATCAGCAGACATATTCTGAATGTAATGCACTTTTTTTTGGAGGATAGACATCGCAACACTGATTAATCGTTTGACAATTCATGATTACTGGTGAAAGACAGGTTTTATCAGATTTTAACGTTTGTTTTCCATACGGATCCATGATGCAGATAGATACAGCCCGTAGATCCAAAGTTCTTTTATTCTGTCAGACTGATGGGACTTTTTAGGTTTAGGTTGAATTAGTGCTTTGAGTCTTACATTTTCATTACACTCAATTATTTCTTTGTAAATTATACAATTTTGAATCATCTGACAATTAAGTGATATTATAGGGTGTACTCACTTTTTTTATACTTATATATTGTAGCAACCTACATTCTTAATGTTTCCTCTTGCTTCTTAATATCCTTGCAAGCTAGCTGGTTCTGTTGTTAGGCAGAGGGATAAAAAAAGGCCAGTAGGGAAAGAAAAGCATCCATACAGTTACACAGAAATTGTGGTTTTTCTATTCTTCTTAACTGTTTTTACTTTTTTTTCTTTCACAGAATACACGAAACAACCGTCATGAGTTGGTTCTCATGTAAACATTGAAGCAATGAAAATTAAATAGTTTACAGAGTTTGTATGCAATAATGTGAGGTGTTTATGTGTATATGTAAAGGTGTTTGTCTGCATGTATGATTTTATTTGCATAGAAATTTGATTGTACTTAGCAAATGGACCCCAGGAAGAATAGCAACAGCTGTTGGCTGCAGCTAATGGGGATCCAAATAAAAACAGGAAACAAGAAGCAGTGAAAACAAGCAGCAGTGGGAGAAAAGCAACAAAGTGCAACCTGCTGAAATAAAGCCATTATAACATTTTTCAATCAAAACCTAAAGTCACACTGCAGCTAGTAGTGGTGATCAGCAGTAAGCATGCAGTAAATATGGATTAGCATCAGTGGCTGCAATAGCTCAACTACACTTGCACATTGTAGCTGTTGAGAGTCTAATATTTGTGTTTGTGTAGATTAACGGTTGTACCTCAGGCCTACTTTACACCAGCTTCACGGCTTGTTAATGTATGCACTGTTGAGCTGCTGCGTTGCAGCACCTACAGTTTTTATGGTGCCACATTGCCGCAGCTCGCCATCTGTATATGAGCTCCTTACATGTCGATACATCTGGTGATGGCCATAAATACACAGAGTTTTGTGTAATCCATGGTTGATATGATTCCAGAATAATGACATAAACATCACCCAGATGTAATTTAAGACCATTCACATGTAACAGTAGAATTCAAAAGAAAATGATAATAGGTAAGCTATATTTTTAAAGTGTGTGACATATTGTCCTGTTGCCGATATGACATCAATAATCAGAAAATGTTGGATTGTTTTAATGTCTTAGAACTAATTTCTGAAGGCTTTCTTAAAGAGTGGGAAAATGTGCTAAACTCCACAAGAAGATGAGGGAGAAACGTGATATGTGGGGAGCTTGACAAAGTTTCTATGTAAAACATTAATATTAGTATTCTGTTTTGTAGTACAACACGATATCTAAGATGTTTTCAGTGCAGACGTGTTGCCCACAAACATCAGTTTCTCTTTGATGAAAGTATCAGGTTTGATAAGATATTTCAGACAAGACTATGTCCTGAGGAACAGAAGGAGCTCCAACTTTATGTTAAAGGATCATTAATCACTTAGATGTTATCACTTAGTAGCCATGTAGCTAAATACATTTATCAGTGAATCTGTAAAGGGATAACATAGTACATTTTTAGATGCTGATTTTAATTTTAGCATCAAAGTGCTCAGATGTCATTGCGAAACCCTCTTCTGTATTGATCGACCAGAAAATGTTCTGTCTTACTGCTGCTGTCTAAACAGCTATCAACTCCTGTCTGTGCACTTTTTGGGGGTTTATTTGTGTTCATGTGCTAAGAGGAAACAGTGTGCTTATGCCAACCCAACATACTATGTAATTAAACCGTGAAATCAGTCTCATTCCACACGCCCTGACCTCTGAATGAACATACCCTCCAGCTCGTTGCCGCATCCACCCAATGTTTTAAAGGAGTTTTTATATATTTGTATTTCGCCCCACCCTCCCTTTTCCCTGTGAAGATAAACACAAAGAAGGAAAAGAGCAGGAAAAGCAACGAAGGTGGCCGCTGGAATCTTTGGCACAATGTGGCGGTCACAAGAGTGTTATGAATCTTTAATGTAAGATGCTGCTGCACCAAGGAGAGGAAATGTGCTGAAAACATGATTATGGACTCCTGGGGAGGAGGAGATTGTTGGCTCAGGGAGAAAGAGATAGAGATATCAAGCAAGGCGGTGAGGATAAAAGAATTTTGAAGGGCAAAGGAGGTACGGAGGGACAACTGTTTTAAAAAGCTGGCATCTAAGCTGAGGCAAAAACCTTTTTCACAGCGTAGGTGAACCAAAGACCTAGAGCTATACAAGCAAAGCCATTGCAGTATGACAGTAAACATAGCATCCTGAACTATAAAATACTAGGTTTACACCTTTTTGTTTGACAGCAACATTTTTCCCAAGGAGTAGAAATCAAGGAAAGCAGACATCTTTAGTCACAGATGCCATGAAGAAGTTAAGGGCCTGCGTGTTTAAGGAAGGTAAAGCTGAAAAAAAAAGAGTTACATCTATCAGAGTGATGTCAGGATGAGTTTGTGACAGGATAACTTAGCTGAATGGACAACGCTGTTCTGTCCATCAATCAATCTGGAGAGTAATTGCATTGTCCCCTTTGTCATCTATGATCAAGATTTATATAAAGCAGTCTTCGTCACATAGATCTGTGCCTGAAGAAACTCCACAAGAAGTGAATATAGATTAGCCAGTGATGCACCCCCCATGAAGGTGCATCCCTGGCTACGTTTACTTAAACAGCCATCTTGGTCTGAATTGGCTGGGAATCGATAATAAGACTTCTCTCATGTCTTCTCTTGTCTGTTATGACAACCCACTGCTACACAAGTGGTAACCGTGGCTACATATACACTGCGCTTCACACTAATTAATATTTCAAGAAAACGGAACGTATTCCAAGCTAAAGGTGCGTTCAGACCAAACGCGAGTCCGGCGTCAAAAACGCTCTTGACGCTCAAAGTTGGACGCTTGACACTGGTAAATCAGACGCTTGACATCCAGCATCAAAAACGTTCCTGATGCCCGAGACGCGCGTCTGTGGGACCCGGATCTTTTCCTTTGCTTGTCTTTCTACAATGGAAGATGAAATTGAGAAAGTAGCTTGGCTTTAATTGCTCCACAAGGCCATAGAACGATGTCGTCGGGCGTCTCTGCGCAGTGTCTGGATTCACCAGATTGTTCAGAGGAGGACGTAATAAATGACAGGGTGTGCACAGACAGCCACAATCACTTGGTCCTCCATTGTCTTTGTAAAGTGAAGAGATTTCCCCAGATTCTTCCTATTTCTGTTCTGTCAGCTGAGTCGCTCTGATTGGTTGATGCCCCGCGTCGAGTGCCAAAAGTTCCGATTTTCCAACTCTGGTGTCTGCTGCCTTGGACGCACATTACGCGCGTCATGTGCGTTGGATGCTTAAAACTCAAAACATGCAGCTCCAGATGCTCAAAACGCACCGCTAGAAGGCTCGACGCCCCTTAACGTGCGTTCACATAGACTTAACATGTAAACCTGATGCCGAAATTGCGTTTGGTCTGAACGCACCTTAACACTTGCAGGACTCATACAACGTCAATACAGCGTCAATACAGCGGTGCGGCTGATTTATTGATTTTTACTGGCTGACGGCCACCAGGAGGCACTCTCTAGCAGTAAACGCAAATGTGAGACAGACGTGGGGAAAGATAATGCCCCGAAGAAAACACTCGTTTTGATTTTGAACTGTCATTTTGTGCATCATGCACACACCCTCATCATGGAAAACACACAAAGAAATGCATATGATGTAGCTGTTGATTTAAAGACAATCGATCTGGCCGTCAAAGAAGGAAATAGAAGTACTGTACATATAATCTTGGCATCAATGAATCGATGGTGCGACGTTGAAGGAGGCAGCGTGAAAAACTTGTAAAAACACGACAAAGGCTTTCAGCGGACAGAGCTCAGAGTTTTATTTTCTAACCATGCAGGCATGTTCATCCCGTGTTGACGGCGTGTTGGTGCCGTAATGCTTATTTTCAGGCACAGTTTGAAAGAAGCGTGTCTTAAATAAAAAAAATTGATAAATCTTCCGTGTACTGTCTTTCTGTGTAAATATCTCAAGTTACAACATGAAAACCTTATACCTAAGCTTATATTCAAGTGCGGCCTATATATGTACAAAATGTATTTTCTTTTAATATTTAGCAGGTGTGGCTTATATTCAGGTGTGCTCAATAGTCCGAAAATTACGGTAGATAAGCAATAATCATATCGAAACTATGTAGAGTATGCCAATATTATACTTGTCAAGTAGACATATTGATATTATGATAAGAACAATGTCTTTTTTTAGAATGATCAGAATATTGTTTTGCATGCACATAGTCTCTGCAGCATCTGAAGCAGAGATTGAATTTAGCAAATTAAAAGCAAAAAGAATGGTGGTGCCAGAAAATGCCTAAACTGAAGTGTGTGTATAGACACGGGCTCTGATAAGGAGCTGATGCAGAGGATGCTGCCAATGTTCCATTTTGAGTCATGCAGGGTTTCCTGAGCTGGTGTCATTTACAGGATTTGTTTCCAAAGCAAAGGGGAAAATATTGGTGAAACTTACTGCCATGGAATATATTGCATTGTATATTTTAATGCCAAACAATGTTGATATCCTAACCTAAACCAAATACGTTCTAAGTTAAACCTCAAAGAAGTACTTTTAAAGCATAAAGTAGTGAAACCAGTCAGTAAATAGTGAAAAATCAGTCTGAGTTCATTGTAAAGAAGTAATAATGTTTTCATGTAGCTGGTGGATAATTTACCACCAGGTATTGACAATGTTGCAATAGCTCCCTGCACTTCAGAAAGTGGAGACAAAGCTCTTCTTGTGAGAAGATAGCATGACATTTTGCATAGATGTGTGATAAATCAGGAATGAGAGTTTGGAAAAATGGGCCCCATTCACCAAATGTTCTTACTTACCGTTCTCATGTCCTACTTACGAATTATCTACAAAGATTGTGGCATTCATGAAATACTTATACAAGCATTTGAGTGCTGTTATGTTGTTTTCTGTTCATTAAAATACAATGACAAAATTATGTGAGGGTTTTTGTCAGATTTTCAAAATAACTTTGGTCATTTACATAGCATTTTGTCATTTTGAAATAAATAGCTAGATATAGCAGATCATGTCCTAACATTATAATTTCCCTCAGGGGAAAAATAAACATGAAATTTAATTTATTCAAGAAACAGTCGCAATCAAGATGGGACTTTATTCAATTGCTTGTCTTCCTAAAACCATTGGTGCAATAAACTGCACATGTGCACATTATAAAGCTCCCTCACCAGATTTGTTCCCTCAACCGCATGAGTATCACTCCATAAATGTCTAAGTCACCTGTGATTCCCACGTCCACCTACTGAATGTAGCCTGTAATTATTAAAATTTACTACAACAGTATCTTTGTAATATAATGACAACTTTTATTAGAAGATGGAGGTAATGCCCTGGTCTTCTGATTAATAACACCACTGACCAACCTTCATACTTACCAGGAGGTTTCATTTCATCAGATTCACCGCTTGCTCTATCAGCACACTGCATCTTAAGAGGATGCTGGATGTTTGGACACAGCAGGAGGTAATTTGCTTTACAAACTGTAGAAGGTACAGTATGTGAAAAGAAATGAGAATTTATTCTACAGTGTACCACTTTCCCCTGCAGACCAAACTGCAGGCTGTATGGATGTAAATAATTACCCATACATAAAGCTGCTTTTATATCATTTGAATCTCACTCTTTGATTATCTATAACCTGTATCGTTTAAAATAAAAAGAGGACAAACGTATCTCAGTGCTCATTGGTCCGTGTATCATTTGTTCTTTTAATATTCAATTCAAAATTGAAATTCAGAATGTAAATGATCAGCTTATTTATCATTATTCTTTGTAAATCCAAAACAAAAACTAAAATCAGGCTATTTTTGCACTTTTGATTTGAAGTCAAGATCAGAAGAGGTTAAACTAAAAAAACGACCCACGGACAGAAATTGATTTAGACTGTGTGGTTATGTCTCTCCCCGGTTCTTTTAATGTCTGTAGTTTCATGTAAGAAAACACATGCTTCCTCTGTTAACATGGACATAATGTCAGGTGTATGTGCGCGTTGTGGTGACTTGATGCTCAAATTGACAGATGCAGACCAGAAAAACTTAAAGAAGCTTTAAATACAAGATGCAGGTTTGCAGAAAGAGAATCTGCAGCAACTTCCAGGTCACGGAAATCTGACTAATTAGATATTAAGATCAATTTGTCTGTGTGTCATTTATAAAAGTAAGCCTAAAAAATATTTTATAATATAATATCTACATATAAACTATGTATATCTTTTTTATAAAAACATCTGTTACATGAAAGATTTTTCAAAGAACAGCCTAATGAAAAACAAGCTGATTATTTATATTTGGAATTTTGAATTGAATATTTAAAGAACAAATGATACACAGACCCACATCTTTATTATTATTCATTTTAATGAATTCCTTTAGTGTTATGTTTGCTATTTTTTCCACATGGCCCGTCAGTTTTGACCTTTTATGGGTATTTTCCAGCATTTACCTGCAATGTAGAGCCAGCTGGCACATCCTTTTAACTTACAGGGAGATTTGAATTCATCAATCAAAAAGAAAAAAATACAAACAAATTCTCAGTCTACAAACACGATGATAAATCTGATGGATGGTTTTCATCAAAAACTCAAGTACAACTTCGTATGAGGATATTGGTGAATGAGGCTCCATGTTTTCACGGAAAAATGAAAGCAAGGCCTCTTAACAAGAAGTCTAGCATTCATTCCTTTGCATTATTGTCTACTCTGGCTCCTTAAACTTCCGTATGGCTTGATATTGCCTAAATGATTGAAGGAATCCATGTTTCCACCACAGGCTGAAACTGTGTGTCCTCCATGATGTTGCACACCGTGCATGATCCCACCATTTGACAGCAGCCCCCTTGCCATTGCCACCACCCACCACCCCAATGCCAAAAAACCTTGGGGAAACACAGTTGAAAGTGCGTTCAGCTGTCTCATCTCCCTCTCATCAAGAGAACTGGGTATTTTCCAAAATGTCAAGCTTACTCTCCCGTCTCTTTATTTTTAGCCATTTTTCTGTACGAGTTGTGAGTTGCGCATGTTTCTGCTGTATTCCCACTTCCATATCTGACATACATTTCAAAATGACAACAAAAGCTGGTGGTCCATCAAAATGTTTATTTATGAGTCTTGTTCTCTTTCTTTGGCTGCCTAAACAGACACGCGTCAGCTCTTAATTATTAGATTAACAAGGCGTTCTTCGCTTGTCAAAACAACACATTTAAAACTCCTCTCTTCCTCTGTGCCCCCCCCCCCCCCCCCCCTCTTTTTCCCACAGCTTTGATATCAGCTGGCTGCTGCAGCAACAACTGTAGAAATGTCAAGCTATGGGACAGGTAAGAACCTCTCTCCACCTTATTTCTTCTCCATGAACCCATTTTGTGTTAATTAGAGTCTTTGAAAGAAGAAGAACAGCCAATGAAGGTCATTGTCTGTTCTTTCCACAGGGGTGCATAATCCTGTAATTAGCTCCCATTATTCTATTTTACCATTCACTGTGCTTCCCTCAGCTGGCATCTTGAAACCTATTCTCATTTTGCTGGTTTGGAGGGATTTACATGATCAGTGATGAGAATGTTGAATACAGTAATATTTGTTAATAAGCAGGTAATCAACAAACCGTACTCTGTTGTGATCCAGTGTCATTGCAGGGTCATAGTAAGTGTTAGTCCAGTGTGCCGCCTCCAGATGAGTAATGTGTTTGCATGCTTGGTCTGGCCCAGGTGTAATCACAGTGGGTTTACAGTAGGACTACAGAGTTAGAGGTGACCCTATCGTGTCCCTGTGTGCCATCCTACATCTTCATCAGGCCTCAGCGGGAGGGCGAGATGGCTGTGTTAATATTTAATGACTGCAAGACAAGGCATACCTGCCCCTGGAGGATAGAGGAAAACGCCTTAGCCAGTCCTGTCACTGAAAAATGCAAAAAACGCACATGTCCTCAGCCACATGTAATCTCAAGCCATACAAATGGTTCTCTCGTAACCCGGTAACCTTTTCCAACATGCACAATCTCGTTTTTCTTTCTCAATCAGTCCATTACTATGTCTAGGACACTCCCTCTGAACTTCTTCAAAAATATCAGTGACATAGGTGAGGAAAAGAAGAAAGTGTACTTTGTGTCAGTAGAGGATTTGCAGGCTCAGAGAAAAGAAACAAGGATGTGCAAACAATGCAGTCTGAAGTCAGCTCTCACCGCTGTCCCTCGGCTCTCAGGACAGACGCAAGCAGGAACAGAATGATCCGTCACTGATAAGCACCATAAAAGCATGCAAGGTGAACATCTTACTCACTTCCGTTTGATTCTGTCTGCAGACTCACGCAGCTTCTTTTATTCATACATTTATCAAGCTGGAAGACACAACAACTATTAAAGGTTATCTTGCCAATGCTTGATAACTCAGAGATAAGTCAAGTCAATTTCATTTAGCCGACCAAAGAGCTGCGCAGAATAAAACAGCACAATAATAACAACATTATACAGGATATAAACTGCGAGAAATATTAAAAATAAAAAAATATGATAAATGAATTAAACCACAAACATGAGTTAGATTTAGGATGCTGGGAATCAGGAAAAGATTTTTCTTTTCATTAATTCTTCGACATTTAAGATTGATCCATGCATTTTATTTCTATTGATGCAGATCCTGTGTAAATGACCTCTGTTGTTAACATTTTATAGCTTTAAGAATAAGTGTGTTTATCAAATCAAATCAAATCAAACTTTATTTATATAGCACTTTTCATACATTGCGCATCACAAAGTGCTTCACAACAT
>JAOXYM010000004.1:27844635-27861656 GCA_028567055.1 Leptatherina wallacei | reverse complement strand
TCGCCCCGAAAGAGAATCGAGACACCCCTTTGTCTCTCATGAACGCGCAAAACGGAGGGGAAAGGCTAAGGGGGAGAAGTGAGATTGGGCCTGACTCTTGCACATTAGTGTCGAAGTAAGGTATGTAAGTTGCACAGCTCAGGTGTACTGCTATCAGTAGACAATGAAAAAAAAATTAATCACAAGATCATAAAAACATGTGTTGGGTTGCTCTCTATAACCAGTACACAGCAAGTAAAATTAAACTGATGCTGATTTGCTTTGATCTTATAGCTCAGAGTCATTGAGGCTTGATTATTGTTCCAGAAAATCTCTTTAATGAGGGTTTGTGCTCTGCTGTTATTTAAATCACACATCTTGGCACTGATGTCGCATGTTGTGCTCCTATGGGATGCCCTGCTGGGCTGACCGGGGGCTCCACGTATAGCGTCTGATAGAACTCAGCGAGCTTCTGATGTGTAATGCAGTAAATGCTGCTCCAGTGAGGTGGAAAAACTGTCTGTTTATAGATGTGTGTATGCAGGGGAACCAGGATGTTCCAATAGTGTACATACGTGTGCTATAGATACAGTGTAATTCAAGCTATACAGCATCTCTTTTAGGTTTATAAATGTTTTCCAAGAGCTCATGTATTATTCCTGCTCTTTATTCAATGTGCCAGTGTATAAATCTAAAAGCGTTATTTCTGTGTTCATATGTGAGATTATTAAGGGATGTAAATGCATGATAATAAGTGCATGTGTATGTGTTGTTTAATATGCACAGTCATGTAGGTGGTGTGTGCTTTTCAGCCAGTAAGACAGCAGCGGGTAGAGCAGGACACACCCCTGCTTGCTTATCCAGGAAGAAGAAGGTGTGAGGGTGGTTAAATTGATCTGTGTGCATCTGTGCACACGCTGTGTTTTGCTGTTTCATGATATAATGCTGCAGTTCATGTGTTTGTGTACGTGTGTGTGAATGGGAGCATGCAGCGCCCTGAACTGCTCTGCTGCATTGCAGCACATCCTGCCCATCCCGAGGTCGCCGTCGTTCTCCGCCGGGGCACTCTTCCAAGGTCGCAGCAGGTCAATCCTCCCCATCTGCATACCCAGACTCTGCAAGACTAAATCTGTAAACTCCACACCAAATCTGTCGGCTGGTAAAGAAAGAAAACATCAGTGAGGAACCTTGCTCGGTTTGCATGGTAACAAGAATCCATAAACAAGGAGATATTTCATTTACAGAAAAAACGAAGAAATGCATGTTAGGAAAATCTGTTGATAACAGAAGATCAAATATAGCACGCATATTCTGCATGCAAATGCATGCTGCTGAAGTTTGATAGGATAGTACTTAAACTGGGGAGCTCTTTACTCTCTATCTGCTGAAGATAAAGACTTATGGCAGCTGTCAAGAGGCAAGTGAATTATGACTTAGATAACCTGATCCTGATTTATCATGACAGAGGAATATTATTCTTGTATGTTGCCAACTGCCACAACATGCAGAGAACATGTAAATAAACACAAAAACAAACAAATACAGCAAAATTTTAATATGCCGTCAGTAAAAACAAATACCCTCTTTTTCAGGTTGAATTCTCAATTCTTTGGGTAAAAATCAAGGCCTGAACTGTGTTCAACTAAAAAAAAAGGCCTACCAGTTCTGAAAATGAAAATGTTATGGAGTGGTGTTATTATGAAAATCTGGTGAGTTGAACTGTTCACACAAGTGAAAAATGGAGTTCGGTCTCCTCTGTTTGTACCTTATGGATATGTAGTATAAATCAAACAAAAACATAAGAAATAATAGTGTACTTGCTCTGACGGAGCATTTTTATTATTTACACAACAGAACTACTTGGTTAGGTTTAGGATTATATCATATCAATAACAGTAGTGTGTTTCTGTCGGGTAAATAAAGAAGCTCACAAAATAAAAAAGGAACTGAGCATATCAGAAACAGTTTTTACCACCAATGGAGACAAATTGAGAAATTTGGTGCTTTTATTGCCAGCACATCATTTAGCACACACACCATTAACTTTATATTTCTTATAAAAAATTGGTAAGAGGACATATTTATGTGATAAAAGGCAGGCTTTTCCCTGAATGGTGTCAATATTGTCAAACTTCTCAAAAAAGATCCATAACATGCTTGACCTCCAAATCTTGCAGAAAAATATTGAACACTTAAACTTCATCCGAAATTGCAGCTGTTTTCTTAACCAAGTGAACTTGACTTTGGGCTGTTGCTTAGTTCACAAGCCATTAAGCACATTTGTTGCCATTATCATCCACATCCACCCAATGAATTCCTTAGAATTAAATCATGTTACCACAAATGAAGTTAGGAGCAGGATCACACCTCAACCACTCCTCTAATTACCTGGCATTCCCCCTTATAGCAGTCTAGGCCATTCAGCACTATTTGTCTTATTTTCTCAACCCCTCCCTCTCTCTGCCTCTTTACTGTCCATTCGTCCTCCTTTCCTCACCTTAAATCTTTTCCAATTTCCCACCAAACCCCATTATTCATTTACCTCCCCTCATCCATTCATCCTCCTCACCCCCCTCCTGCTTACCTCATGCCCACCCATTCTCATCTTTCTTCATGTCATCCATCCATCTGTTCCTCCTCCTACTCTGTCCTTTTCCCTCTGGGTGTCCAGATTTGGCCTGGATGTTTCACCTCCTAAGACTGAAGCCCAGCTCAGAGTCTACTTCTTGTCAGCCGTTAATTACAAGACTTCTCAGAACTTGGAAATCTGGAAACTCATCTGTTGCGGCATGGCTTTTACTAAACACATGCAAATGCCTCTTCAGTTTTTCTAAGCAAAAGGTAATTATCCATCTTAAGAGGATTAGAAGTTTGAATGAAGAGAAAAAAACAACAGCTTTTTGCAAAATGAAATCCCTTCTGACCACCTCCACAGATGTGACTTCTGGGAGCTGTTTGTGATGAGGAGTGGCTTGTTGTGCAAATACTAAGCCTCAGCTGATCTGCCAGGATGTTTGGGGTTTTATTACACTCCTGCACCCGGAGGATTTTTCAATGATGCTATCAATGATTTATCAGTTGGAAGGGAAACAAACTGATTTACTGTATCACAGCAAACTCTCAAATTTCTCCTGTATGAAAGAACACTGTTTACTTTTTGTTATGTGCAGATCCCTTTTTGCCTCTTTACTCACCTCTCTGTTTCAATCAGGTGCTAACAGCCTAATAAGGAACAATTTGGGAGAGCTGCCCAACCCTGATTTGTCATTGGCTGCTTCTGAATGGTCCAATCACCTCCAAAGGTCACTCTTTAAAAGTAGCACACCTGGAAACCGACACTCTCTTTCTTTGCTCCTTTTTTCCTGTGAGGTTGGAACAGGTATGTGGTGGGAGGATGTGGACCAGGTAAGTTTGGAGTGACCAATACGTTGCCTGCATGTTATTTAATCTAGACACTAGGGTTAGAGGTTGTTGCCACCCACTGTATATGTTTTGTTAACACCTTTTTGTAGATAAGTTAGTTAGGGAGTTTCTTTTGTTTGTTTTCAGAGTAGCTCCTAAGTGAGGCTTTGTTTTGTTATATTGTTTTCATCGAAATGGCACAACCAAATGTCCCTTCCTCTCCCACAGGTTCCACAGCATTTCCCTCCTTGTTGTGATCTTTCAGTAAATACCATCTTAACCACATACAGCGTCTTGTCTCGTATCTGTGGTTGTCAGGTTGCACCCCTTCCGGGGGGATCCAACAAGTGGGGGCTCGTCCGGGAGAATTTTTCCTTGGAGCTGTTGACAACGATGGTGTAGACAGGTTATAGTACAAGTGAATTAGTCATTTGAGTGTTTCAACAACGAGCTTTGATATGCAGGATTTAATTGACCATCTTGAGAAGGTCGAGGCATGCTGCAAGGATGATTTATTATGTATTGCAGCATATTTTTATATTTTTGTGCCCAAAAATGCTCTTAAAAAGTAAATTAAAGAGATGCTCGAGGTGAACTAGGTGGAATTGGAAGTCCTTGTAGACTCCACCCCTTCTGGTCCTGTGGCCATTCCTGGCATTGTTTGCTTCCCCTGTGGTTAAGAGCAGGTTACTGCTCCTCGAAACGTGATGGAACATTAGGTAAATCCTGAAACTTTGTCTCAAGAGCTTCAAAGTTCCAGCATGAATGCCAGGCTCAAGGTTCGCCTTGCTTGTCTCCGGCTAGAGACAGAGGAAAAGAAAAAAGAGCTCAAAAAACTGAATTAGATCTTCAACTGTACATTCACGTTGGAGATGGAAGCTGATAAGGAGGTCAATATAAAACTGCTTGATGTGGAAGCCATGAAGCATTCTCTAGCAAGAACACCAAAACAAGTCACTGCAAACTCTGTGTCTGTCAACACTTCACTAGTTAGTTAACTGTCATCCCATCCCAGCGATCCCTCTGGTATAAAATCTTCTCCACACCACTGATCATTTTTCTTCCGTCAGAATCCATCGTGCTCAGAACATCATACAGTGACAAGCTGCATTGATTTGAATTAGTGCAAACATGTGTAAGATCTGGAGGCATTTTATCATTTGTCATTATCTGACTCATTCAATCGCTAAGTTTCAGCAAAAACAAGTGATATGTCTTCATGCTGCGCTCATATCTGCACTGAGGACACAAAGTGCTTCATCTGCATTTTGCGAGTGATCATAAAAACATAACTTGTGTGTTAATCACACATTTTGCTGCGAGCCCAGCTGCAGTGCGGCCTTTGCAGTCTAACAAAACAGCTTGTTTAACATCCTATGGCTTGTAGGTCACCAAAATAAGCAGCATAATCAAGTCGATACTACATACGTCTTTGACTCATTTGCTAACGACTTGTCTCTAAAACGATAGGAGTTAATTACATCCTCTAATGGCTTCACACAGTAAAGCTAATGGCCAACAGAGATAACAGATCCGTCATTACCACTCTGCACATATAGCTTGGATAGAAGGCGTATTAAACTTAATTTTCAGAAGACTTGCCACAGATATACCGATTTTCAAAATGTAGCTTGCTCAAACAGTTTTTCCAGGATCTCCTACCTTTTTTAAATGGTTAGTTCATTCTTTAAAAAAGCAGGGTGGACTAATGTGTTTAGTGTAGATAGACATGTTAGATATCTCTTTAAACTATAAGGGGGGGGGGGCAGATTTTGGGGCTCTCACAGAACCAAACCATAACTTCTTTACCATGGGATTACATGGACAGAGCACAGAATGACTTGACTATAATTAGAAAGTATAAAGACCACATGTCGGTCTGCTTTTGGGGGTTGCAGCGGCAGTGGTGGGGCAGAATAACTGCAAAACCTTTAACCAAGAGATCCTTGTTTAATTCATAAGTGAACACGTATAATTTCCCAATTCTTTACCGTTTTTTTATTTTATCTTTTTAAAAAAGGTGGTCACTGTTTTTGGTTCGACAAAACCAATTTACAGTTTGGTAAGTCTGAAGTTACGTGGAAAATAATAGAAAATTTCTGCCCTCTTTTTTTTTTTTTTTAAGTTAAGAAGTGGCCTCATCACCATCACTTGTTTCATGTCATATTGGCATTGATTTTTCTTTCTTTTAAGGATTTTTAGGCACTAGTGGGCTTTGACAGTAATGTGACAAAAAAAAAAAAAAAGGGGTGAGAGAGAGAGATTATGTGCAGCAAAGGCCCCCGGGCTTGGACTCAAAACTGGACTTTCTGTTATGAGGAGATTCAGTCTCACATAAATTGGGATAGCACTTTAACCCATTCAAATTTCTTTTATGAATTGTCAAACCACACAGTTTTTTCTGTTATTGTATTTGCTGTTTTACATAAAGAGTATTGCAGCTTTGAAAACAGAGGCACAAGTCAGATTCAGGTTAATTTAGATCTGATGTACAGCTAAAGTGTTTGTGCCTTTGTGACCAACTGCACACAACCAAATAATTTTTCAATTGTACAAACTAAATGCACCAACAAAGCATAGACCTGGATAAATCTAAGTCTAAAGTCTTTTTTTTTAAAGGAAATAGTGCATGGTATAAAGTCCAAGCTGGAGGGGGGAAAAAAAAACCCCACCAAACCCAGGCAAGGCACAGAGGCAGGAAAGTGTCCTGAGCTGATGGTAGTGGAAGTAAGCTGAAGGTAGGGAGCTTAAGAGCTGGTAGGTAATGAGTGGATGGGCTGCAGGTGAGGAGAGTGACACAGGTGATAATCAGCTCTGGAGCCAGCCTTCTGCTGCAGAGGAGCCCACAGTGTGCCTGAAATTAAAAAGAAACTACCCGTAATCAAACCAGCACCCATCATAACATTAACTAGGAGAGTACAAGGACTGAAAACCAATTAAATCTGCTGTGACCCAATTTGTAGTATGAACAGAACTAGGTTTGCATGACTACAGAGTCCCAGTCAGTCCACTCAAGCAGAATTCAGTTTAACACCTGCAACAAAACAAAATATAATATTCTAAGATGAGATCTTGTGATCAAGGAAACAGGAAAAAAGAACAGGAACATAATAGCCTGAAATAATCTCTGATACATTTAGTGTCAATTCTTATCTCTTTATTTTTGGTCGAGCTTTCCTTCTCTTTTTTTCTAAGCAGGTGTTGTCTTGAGTTGCGCTGACTTAGAGCTTAACCTGTTAAAACCTGAAGTCCCCCGATTGGGGGACTTGGAACAGATTGTTAAAAATGGACATTTTCAAGATCTCACCAGAGATGTCTGTTCTAAAACCTAATTTTGTTCTGCTTCACATTATCAGAGTTGACCTTTGCAGAGATAATGTTGACATACTACTATGATTTGATAGAAGTTTAGAGCTGCCTCAGTCTGAGATATTCATATTCATCCTGAAAGTTTTTTTTTTTTTTTTTTTTTTTAGGCAAGCCTGAAACATTTTATCATTTGTGCTACGGAGAGGCTAAGACTCTGTGCCATCTCATTTACCCTTCACCAGTAATAGAGTAATAGATATTTACACATCTTAACAAATCTCACAAGTGTTCCCTTTTACTATGACTCCAAAAGTATTTAAATAAATCTTGTGGTTGCAGAGAAATACTCATTTCATTGTAGTAATGCAATATTCAGAGAATATTAAAAAAGCTCAAAGGGTTAGTTACTTCAAAACTCCTTCCTTCCCTCAACATGTTTCTTTAGAACAGGGATCACCAACTTTGGACCTGTTGGGCTACGGTCCTGCAGGTTTTAGATGTTTCCCTGCTGCAACACACCTGACTCAAATTAACGAGTCGCTAAGAGGCTTGTGCAGAAACTTGATGAGGCTCATTTCATTTGAACCAAGCATGTTGCAGCAGGGAAACATCGAAAACCTGCAGGACACTCCCCAAAAGGTCCAGAGTTGGCGATCCCTACTTTAGAACATCCAAAAGGTTTAGACCATGGGTGTCGAACTCTGGTCCTCGAGGGTCGGAATCCTGCAGGTTTTCAATGTATCTCTGCTTCAACACACCTGACTCATTAATGAGTACTTGTGCAGAGCTTCATAGGCTGTTGCATCCTTTTAATTTGAGTCAGGTGTGTTGAAGAAGGAAACATTGAAATCCTGCTGGACAGCGGCCCTCGAGGACCAGGCTTTGACACCTGTGGTTTAGACAAACCTTGTATGGGATTTTTGTCTCCGTTGCTGGTTACACAAATAACCCAGTGTTTGAGGCAGAAATGTTTTCAGAAAACTGGGAATTAGCATTGGAAGAGGATGTTCTCAATGCATGTCTTAAGTAAGAAATACAACAAAAACAAAACCCATGTCATAAAAGTCTTTTTGCAAGGTCAGGTCATTAAAAGCTGAATCCACATCACACCCCCACAACAAAAATCTAGAATTTCACCACCCCAAGCTAACGGAAAAAGAAGCCTTTACTCCTCCATGTCTTACATCAAGAGTACAATGTAGTGTCTTCCAGGCAAAGCTTTGAAGTTTGCAAACAATTAAAACAATGTTATCTTTCATTCATTAAAACCATCCGACCATAAACCACATGGAGGCAACAAGGCGTTATTTTAACTCTGGGTTATGGGCTTTCAGTGTCTTGATTATACAGATTGGGGGACAGGTGTGTTGATTGATGGATGTGAGGACTAGTGCCAGAAAACATTCAATCTATGTGCAGTTGCAATCTGTGTGTGTAATTAGCATTTGATTTACTAAAGGCAGCAGGTAATTATGCAATCAGTGGCTGGCCTGCACTGCCTACACCCTTGAGTGCAGAGTGCAAGTAAAGGAAAGGTTTAAAGGTGGAGTCGAGCAGTGGGATTTCAGTGAAATCTGCTATCTTCCACATTTTTAATGACTTTTTATGATTTGCTCATATTAACTGGTTCCAGGGAGAGTTCTATGTAAAGGAGAGTTAATTTGAATTTTCCTCCTTTACACCTGTAGACCTGCATATTTTGCACCTGCAATACAGACAAAACATGTAAGATGGAAAATTATGTAAAACTATTTTCTTTTAAGAATTTCCTTCATGTATACTACTGTATCCATTATTATAATATTTGGATAGGGATTTCTTGCTGCTATCTGCCAGCTTCCAGAAATGTTGGCACTGGTTTTATTACTTTGTCCTGGATTATTATTTTCCAGTTGTGTTTCAAACATGTGGTATTGCACTGCTTTACCACCGTATTCCATCTGCACAGTGAATATTTCCAAAGGTGAACAACCAGTTCTTCTGACATGACCCTAAGAATTATGTATGCAGGTCGTTAGAATATGTGCACCGCATTCTGGAGCCACAAAAGGCTGTAGCAATGAATGCAGCCATGAATAATCATCCAAACAAACTTTAGTTTACTACTCATGTGCGACAGGAGTGATTTAAACACTATTTCCAGTTTTATGTTTCAGCTTGCGTTAATTTCTGAAAAGGAAAAATTACTAGGGGGGGGACATTTTTAAGAATTACAACTAAGGGGATAAGTAGCAGCCAGGAACATCTAATCAAATGCATTATATTAATTAGTCATCAGTTTGATCATCTCTGACAGCAGAAGTTGTGGCAGTTTGCTACTCTGGAACATTCAGGTGTGTGTGTGTGTGTGTGTGTGTGTGTGTGTTTTAACACAAAGCGAAGGAGGAAAGACATCAAAACCACAAAGGTAAATACTGCTGCCTATCAGTATGGGAATATTTATAAGGCCATTTTTCAAATGATATGGAGTCTGTCATGCTACAGGGAGATAGATTATGAAAACCCCCAAGATTAGACTGCAATGCTCAGATAAATGGCAAAAGAAGACCCTAAAACTACATGTCAGACTTGAGTCTTCAGTTAGCATGTTACATGTTAATGTTAGTAAAATTGGAGAAAGAATGAACACGTGTTGGCTGGCTCAAAAGGTTAAGAGGAAGATGCATCTTCTCCCTTCTTGGATCAGGGACTTTGTCACCACCAGGCCTCAGGTGGGGAGAATAAGGGACTGTATATCGTCCTCTTGGGTCCCGAATACAGGACAATAAAGAATTCTTGATTCTTAAAAATAACATGACAGGCTTTGTTTGTTTCTTCTGGAAAAGCATCAGCTGGACAGACAAGACTGATGTGGAAAAGTGTGGCCATAATACACACAACACCAAGTTTAGCATATCACATCAAGCACCTTATACCAGCTGCCATGCACGGTGGTGGAAGGATGATTATTTGGGGTTGTTTGCTACATGATCTGAGCACCATGTAGTCATCTTTGAACTCCTCTGTATATTGTCGAATGTGAGTCCATCTGTTAGAAACTAAAGTACATTTAGTTTTTCACATTCTGCTGTTTTTACTTTTACTTAGTTTTCTTTTAACAATGGGAAGTTGTAATGTGACAAAGTCGATGTATTATCTCTTTTCACATGACTTCCATGTCTGCAGAAGCCAACATGGAACTGAAGAACTAGAGATAAAACACAATGATGCTTGTTGGTAGAAAGCATTTTTCAGAAAGTGGAGCATAGCAGAGCAGACAGAAAGAGCCTCAGCTGCACTGAAGGAAGTGGATCTGAATTCACTGCACTGCTGGAAGGCATGCAATGTATTGCAAACAGCACCTGATACAAGGACAAACTCTCTGATGAAGGAGGGATGTATTTGGTTTCTGCTTTTTGTCTTTCAGATATTGTGTTAACAGATCCGTTTTGAAAATGGGAATTTCTAAAGACCAACATTACGGCTTTGATCTATCTCTGTCACAGATCAAATTAATACAACACAGTCTCTCCCACACTGATGACGCTGGAAATAAGCCCTTCATCTGAGCCAAACAAACACACATAATGTAATTATCGTTTGACCCAATACACGAACGTTAGCTTTCCAAGCAGCAGCTTGGTGTGTTCAGCTTTTTGCTCATTTTAAAAGCTTGACAGATGCTGGTTGCTTCACTTTTCCTAATTGTAACAGCATGTTCTTGTTTTTTTTTTCCTTTTTAAATCCTTTTCTCCATTATCTAAAATTCGGTTTTAACTCTGGAATCTAGATTAAAAACAAGACACAAATGATCAACCTAAACAAGTGACTGAATATCAGGAATTCTGGACATCATGTAAAAAAGAAATACATTCAAGCTGATTTTACACACTACACTGGAGTCCTGAAATATTCTGGAGATGTTCGGATGTGGTGGCTGCAATAGTAAATGCTGAATGTTTAATAAACAGGGTACTATTTAATCTCCTCTCATGCACTCACGGGCCTGCAAATACACACAAACACACATTCACCAATAAGATAAGTGGGAGGGGAAAAAAAGCCCATCTTAGGCCAGTTCACTGTATTAGTTCAGCTACAGGGCTTGAAGTAAAGGATGAGATGACTCCCTGGGGATGTTTATGATGATTTTGTCCCCTCCTGCTCTTCACTAGATTGACATTCTAGCCCTCATTTTTTTCTGTGGTTTCATAATCACTTCAAAAATAGCCAACCCTCTTCAACCATCTGCAGGAATCCGACGCCAGGCGTGTTCTCTGACAACAGAAATGTTTTTGCAGACGTGATTACAGTAAATAAGACGAGATTAAACTTCGGTTCATTTCACAAATAGAAAGTGTTGATATGGTATTCATGATAAACACACAAGTTATGCATAAATATTTGAATTACAGTCTAATCTTGTCTTAGTGATGTAATGGATTATGCTTTTGCTTTAAAGCTGAGTAAATAAGTAGTGATGAAGTGTAAACCACCTTTACTGAGTTTACAAAACACGTTCCTGCAACAGGACCAGCTGGGAATCTTCAGTGACCTCAAATGATTTAAGATGCAAGTTGGATTAGAATATGCTCTCAGATAAATGTGTGCTCAACACCCACCGTACACGCATACAAACAGAACTGCAATAATCTGGTAATCTTCATGCGCGCCAATATGCCATTAGTGTCATTTGGAATAAGAGGGAATAGGTATCATTCCTATGAGAGCATCGGTCCGGCCAAAGCTTTCGGCAGATTTGTAAAAGCTTATCCCTGATAGAGATACTGACACAGAGAAGGGAAAAGAAGTGGGATGAATTGTGGGTAAGGCTTTTCTGAGTCTTAGAGTGGGGAGGACACACTGGTGTTATATTTTATTGTTATTGCCTTTTTTTTTGTATTATTGGCAATGTTTGTGTTTTCTGTCATGGGACTACAGATGGAAATTAGCATTTTGCTAAATCTGGTATATTTACAACAACTTTTGCCTGTTCATTAATATACACTGTCCCATTCAAATAAAAATAAAAAATAAAAAAAAGAACATGAATATCTTAAGGGAAATGTCATAACAATTGTGGTGACATTACTAACACATGTTAATCTATATCTATGTTTAGCAGGTTAACTTTTGATCAGTATCATAAAATATGAGTAAAAAACAAAACAAAGGCTAATGTCCATCAGGGTAGCCGGATAAATCTGCAAATGCAAACCAATTAAGAACATTGGTGGTGTCATCAATGGGTACTGACCATTATATCTAAACTGTCTGGAACTAAAACCAATAGTGGTCTTCCTCACAATTTTATAGAAAAACCCCACATGATCTTGCCTCGACAAGACTGGGAGGAAAGACCAGACTCATTTTGCCGGAGTAAATGAAACATGAGCTCTCAGATTAAGGTGGTTGCCAGACTAGTCGTAATCCAAAAGCATTAGACTTATTAAAATGTTGATTTGATAGTGGCTGTAATTGTAAAGAAATTTCAGTAGTCAAAAATTTCAGTTTGCAGGTGGCTCTGCAGCCGATTAGCAGATTTATGTGCTTGTTGTAAAAGCTGCGATTCATGGCTTCAGAGGATTTGTCCGCAGTCTTTATTGTTCAGAAAATGACAGGAGGAACCATTGACCCATGTACATTTTCACATTCTAAATTCATTATAAATTCTACCTAAAAATTCATTAAAAAAAAAAAAGCTTGGGCACCTCTGCTTAAGACAACCAATCTCAGTCAGATTACTCATCTAGGTACTATGAATGTCTTTATAAGATTTCATAAAAAAGCTTCATTTCTGTATTTCTATCCATCGAGATATATATATATAATATGGCTGTGCATTGACATACAACCATAACACCCGCTGTCATTTTAGAGTTACGAGTTAACCTAGCATGCATGTTTTGGACTGTGGGAAAGATCTGAGCGAGTACTTTAGAAGGTCTCAGATAGGCTAAAGGACAACATTCAAATCAGCTTTTTAACATGGGAAAGGGAACCGGATTTGTACTTTTCCTGAATAATAATTGTGGTCCAAGTATGGCATTACATCCGAACTACTTTACCTCCTAAAATAGTGAGCATCTTTAAAGATGCTCACTATTTCTTTAAACCAGTAGGAAGTTATAACACAAAGAGGTCCGCATCACCTTCTGGTGCTTCCCTCTATATCTGAGCAGCATTAAATCCAATGAGATTTAAATCTAAATTTAGCATTAAATCATCCTACTTATTTACTGGAGATCCAGCTTTAAGAATGGAAACTGTTCGACTGTTATTGGAGAAGAAACTGTGTTTAGTCCCAGCAGAAGAAATGCATTAAGTAGCGTCTCTAGGCTCTTTACTGTAAGCTAACCAAGATGTCAATCATTATGATTTCCTACAGTACCATCCAGTATGATTTACCAGTGCCACTTTACTGACATGATCAAACAGAGCCAAGGTTGTTTGGACTTTTTTTGGGAACTGAACCTTGTGTAAGTCTAGATCTAACTGGAGACGTGCAAACAGGCACTGCAGAACAGTAGCATTATGTTACTGTAAATGTAATTATTGACTTGACTATTACTATCACAAGAGCCAAACTTTTTTTATTTAGAGTGCAGGTTGGAACACAGGAAAACTGTAAACTCACAATTGAAAGAAAACATTCCATAATGGATGGATATTTGTTATGTAAGTGAACCATTGAACTCCAAAATGCTCAAACATGTAAAAAGTGAATTCATTGTGGAGGAAGCAAAGAGTTTCTGCATTGTATTTTGTTCTATTGTTCCTCAGTTTAGTCTGGTCTATTAATGTCACTCTACTTAGCAGAGCCAGTGCTGAGAGGAAACACTGTCGAGTTTAAAACGGTGTGGATGGTGTGAAACAGTGGATGACGTGTGAGGAGCTTTGGGACAAGAATCAGAGAGCCAGAAACAAGCTGGAGCAGCCGTCCTGCTGCCCAGCAGGCTTCGGCCTCATTAGATTCAGCAGCAGTTTGGTTTCTAAGAGTGTGTATGTGAGTGAGAGTGTGAGTGTTTGCTTGCACTAGCTGGGAAGCCCAGTGGGCAGGAGCAGATGCTCCATCCTCACGCTGAAATATCCCCCAACAGAGTGTCTTATCTCGCTCTAAGTAAGGCTTTAGCTTGCTCTGTCTCTCCCGTTTGCCCCCTCAACTTCTGATATATTAGCTGTGGATATATGCAATATCAGTTTCCATGCATGAGTAATGTGCACAACTAAAATCAGCTCCTGTCATGCCAATTTGATTTTCTTTCTCTCTTCAGCTCTAAGATTCTGTTATCCTTTCTGTATACACAGCAGTGATTGTTCTACAGATAAACATCAAGCAAAGACGGACATTAACCTGTTTATTTAGAGCTGAATAGAGATGCTGACTTTGTTTAAATGCTGCTTATTTTATCCAAATCATTGCTCGCAACTTGACTTGTATTATTTTTAACATATAAATGTCAAAGTGTAACAATATTTATCTGGAATTTTGCATCCTTGCAGCAGAGGTTTATCCACTGACCCATACTGATACATCCTCCCAAACTGAGCCAAACTGATTATCCCTTGCCAGCATGAGTATAGTGCTGACGTCACAGTGACCTCACTGGCTCAACACCAACATGTGGGGTCATGCAGTTGGCAAAGAGAGATGGCGCTATTTTTATAAGTTCAACTTTCAGTCATTAGAGAGGTGATGTCTATTAATGGCACTGCAATGTGATGATTGTTGCCTGGTCTTGTCCTTCAGTTACCGATTTGTATTTATTTCTGTGGGTGTCAGCCGGTTGAAAGCAACCAGAAGGTGATACAGATGCATGCAACAATCAACAATGCACCATGAAATAAAATTACAGTAGAAAAGATCTGACAAAAACAAAAGGATGTTTGTTTTCAGAATGTTTATGAGCAGTCAGTGTCGCACCCTGCCAGAGACATCATTCATCCCTGTCAATTTGGAGAATCTGACTTTATTTTATATCTAAAATATAGCATAACAAAAAGGATGCATGCTGTTTCAGCTGTTGAACACAATTGATAACAACAATAAACAACATGCACATACAAATGCAAATATTCTCCGAGGAACACCAAGTTTACTCAGAACAAGGGACAACAGCATCCCTTTTGCCTGAGAAAGTTTAGATTTATTCATTTTTCACTATTTTGTCTGCACTGAAGAGCATCAGTGTTGCAGGCTGAGCCGTGATGCAACTGTTTGTGTCTCCAAAATCACACAATCGCTCAGTAATCCCTACTGACTACTTAGAGTTGTAAGTAGAAAACTGTGGTGGGTGCATTCGGACACTAACCGGGTCATTCTTCGTGCTGCGTGATTGACGCAACTGCTGCTGCAGAATTAAACACACCAACTCAGCAGCAGTACTATGATGAACAGTGTATTTCAAAGTTTTTCCCATAATAACTGAATGTCAAGCCTTGTGTTGTTTGTGCTGTGATTTTCTGCTCTGTTGACTTAATCATAATTTCAAATTTTTTCATCCTCCATTTTATGTAATTGTCATATAAGATGCTTCACACTTGCATAATATTATTATTGGTGATATTTATTTTATAATTGATATTTTCCTTCCTCAGAAAAGCATAAAGTCTTCAAAATCTCAGCAGAAATTTACATTTAAAGGAGCTGCAGCTACTCTGCATGCTCGACAGTGTTTTTTTTTACACTAGCCTACTTTTCATGGTACAATGTTGAACACCTGTGTCAACTAAAAACAGTGTATAAAATTTGGCCCTACATTAAGACAGCTCTACAAAATAGCAAGCTTACTAAACAGTTAAGTATATGGGGATTTTGGACACATTTTACTAAATATAACTGGCTCAATTTATGCTCCGAGGCTTCCCTCTACAACGGCTCATTTTCTTAATTTAGCTTCATTTGTGTTTACATATGAGGTTGTGCCTTTGAATTGAAATACATCTACTCAGGCTATAATAGGATACATGTGTCCCGACACACGCTCTGCAGGCTTCCCCCGAGCTCCCTTATTATGCCTGCTGTCTCATTTTTGTCTCTGCTGGCCTCCATAACTCCCCCATATCTCCAACAAGAAGCTTTATCATGTTGTCTGAGCAGCAGTGTCAACAAATGGCCTTTTCCAGGAATCATTGGGCTCCACATTGATTAAAGACACAACCACCCTGATGGGCAATATCACCAGGAAGAAAAGAGGGATATGTTAACAAGGAGGACAAGTGATAAAGTGACTCTAAATTTGGTTTGGTCTATACAGACAGTAGCAGGAGGGGGGCCTCTGAATCCAGCTGCAAATACTAAATGGGGGCTGTTTACTAACCCGTCAGAGGGAAATATTGATTCTTCCTTGTGTCCAGAACACAGAGGTAAACAAGAGAAAAGGACACATGCTTCCATGCCTGTGAGACCTTAATTCAGTGTGTTTGTATGTGGAAGGTACATTGGTCTTTCACCTGGAAAAAACAATGGTTTTACTCAAACCTATGAATGACATTGTAGCGGCATCTTTGTGCTTGTAGTTCACTGAAAATGAATCAAGTGAAAAATTGCAATGAACAACATTGAAGTCAATGAGAAGACCTCAACTTCTGGGTCAAAAGACACATTATGTGGAAGAAGAAAGCGTTTAATGTCAGGGTGCGTGGAGGATGAGGACCAAAATTCAGGGTGAAGAAGCAGGAGGAAGACGGATGTAGGAATTCATGGTTTAATGACAATAACTGAAGGCACTGCACAGGCAGGATGACTAAAAAGCAAAAAGACTGGAAAACCAAAACGAAGAGACAGATTGATACAAACAAGGAACACAAAGATGAGACTGAGGAAACAACGACAACAATCTAGCAGAGAATTAATGAAACCCAAGGGGCATATAGACACTGAGGTAAAATAACTAATTTTGGAGCAAGTGAAGCAAATTACAAAATGAAACCAAGCGTGTAGATTACAGGAATTAAATAAAACATAATACAGGAGGGGATGAATGTTACATAATAAAAGAGGAAACATGACCACCAAAACCAGAAACTAAGGAACAGACAAGAACAGGAAATAAACACAGGGATAACCTACAATATAAAACGGGAACCCAGGACAGCAACTTAGGAACAGACAGAAATCCAACAAAAACCCAAACCAAAACTCATAGACCATGACAACAGTTTCATTGACAGACATCATTTTCTCTGCTTCCAATAACCAAAGAAATAATCCATTGATATATTTCATTATCATTTCTTAATCTATTTCTTGCAAGTGGTCCATCCTGATTTTGAGCTTAATAATAATAATAATAATAATAATAATAATAATAATAATAATAATAATAATAATAATAATAATAATAATAATA
>JAOXYM010000004.1:27822004-27839219 GCA_028567055.1 Leptatherina wallacei | reverse complement strand
ATAATAATAATAATAATAATAATAATAATAATAATAATAATAATAATAATAATAATAATAATAATAATAATAATTTAGCTCTCACAGATCTGCAGATGAGTAGAAAATTCCAATTATAAGAAATCTGTTCCATATTTTTCATTATAAAAACAATCCAATGAGTAGTGAACTGCAGAGGTAAAGAGAAACTGTATTACTGGCAGGCGTCACCTCTGCTTCCAGTATTTTAATCTTGACTGTGTTTCTGTATTTCAAGCATAGATATAAGATTGTTATTGCATCAATGCTAAAAAGAAACTATCATTAACCAAATATCAAAATATTCCCTTTACAAATGGCATTTAAAGCTAAGCTATGCTAAACACTTCACACCTCCAGCTCTGTACACATCTTATCTCCCAGCTCATGTAAAGAGCAAATTTTATCTCCTTATCCCCCCAAATGCTTAAGATTTTCTGTTAGACACATGTCTGTATTGATTTAAAAGACCCTCAGCATCCTCTTCTTTGACCTTATATAAAGTCATGCCACTGAATGGTTTTGTTTAGGTTAAGCAGGATCCAAAACTCTGCCAAGCAAATCAGTTCAGCTGTTAATGGTGGCAATAGTCCCATTTTCTGACGTCACTGTTGTGAGCCAGAACTTAAACTGTAGTTTGATACATTTATGTAGGAAAAAAAATAGAGGAAAGTGACAATTAATATAGTATTTGATTCGATATGTATGCAATGTTTGAACTTAAACTTAAGAATATACAGTCCCACGGAGTATTACCTGCCCGCCTCTTCTCTAAGATCCAAATGTGGAGGGTCTGTAAAACCAGGCCAAGCTGCTCTTAAAATGTCCACTGGGGTTGGAGATTTATCACACCACCTGCACACTAGTAAAAAGAGATCATTTGCTCCCCCTTTCCTTCATACATAAACTGGCATGTCATGCCAGGGGGCATAACATTTATCATGGCACTTTCTGCCACTTCACCCAGCCTTTTATACCCAGATATGCTGTTGTGTAGTTGCATGGAAATTTGTTTCTCAGTTTTATGCATCAGTACAGATGTCTTGTCAGACAGAAGTCACAGCCATGGCAAGTCGTATAATGTCAGTTACAGTTAGTGTCATATTTGCATAAATATGCACAGGTCAGGTTCCTGTTGACTTGAGGGCATAAATCATAGTGGCTAAAGTAAGTCAGAACACAGCTTCAGTTTGGAGGCTCAAGCAAGATCATGCAAGACTCGTGCCCCTGAGAAGAAATCGCAGCAGACATGCTGTCCTAAAGAATACAAAGCATATCTCTATACTGATACCATAGGTTAGGAAAACCAAATGTCTGTTTGTATTTGTTCATGTGCTCCATCAATATTGTGGACATGAGGTTGGACTTCTGTAAATGAGACCCTCACTGCAATGTTTTGTAGTTATACTGTTATTCACCCAAAGTTTGGCTCTGAGGCTGTCAACCTGAATTCAGCTCAGCTTGTTTCCTGGAGGACTTTGCCTCAGGATGTGGCTGTCACTGCAGAGCATGAGACGAGAGAGTTCTCCAGCTGCAGCCACAGTGGCTTCTCAAAATCCTTTAAATAGAGCGCTGCTTGGGTTGCTTCAGGTCTTGACATGGTATGGAATATGAAGATGTGGTGGCCACTGTTGTAGAAGTCAACAAGGGTCTTCAATTGTCTTCATGTGTATAAAAAGGAGATGATTTCAGTCATGTGGAAGCCAGCCTGCCTTGTTCCAGTAATTAAACTATATCATTCATCTGCCCTCAAAGACTACACACCAGCCTCTCTAACATCCCACATCATGAAAGTCCTGAAGAAAGTGTTATTTCCTCACCCATACATGGTCAAATGAAGATTTTTTTCATCATCCTGAGGACAGTTTTGAGAATGCCATTTACTTTACAGCAAGCCATCTTTAATCAAAAGCAGGCAGCACTGTGAAGATCATGTTCTTTTGACTTATCCAGTGGATTTGACAAGACTCAGCCAGCACTGTAATGTGAGAAGCTTTTGTCTTCAGTTGTAGTAGCTTTCATTTCTGCTGCAATCAGGTCTGGTTCATAAGGTGACTCCTGCTCTCTGCAATAACCTTTTAGAATGACGCTCTGTGCCAGCAGAGGGACTGTAATGATGAATAACAATGTGTTTGCCTTTGGTTTATTTATTTATTTTACATTCTAGTTAATAGATTTTTTTCTTACTGCAACACTGTTTCCTAATAGGGATGAATAAAGTATTGTGTCTGTGCACTAGTCTGTCTCGGCCCACAGTATCCATCCATCTGATGTTCAGAAGTCTCCTTTATTTCTGCAATAATGCACTTTTTTGTGTTTTAAAACTCAGATCTGCATTCATATAAAACACTGCACCAACGTATCCTCCCAATGACTAAACACATCTAACTATAATTTCATCAGTTCATTAATATCAATGTTAATAGAGTTGTGTAACTGGATAATTTCCTAAATGAATAAATAACCAAATAAACCATTTTTTTATTAATTTATTTATTTGGGTTCTCATTATTTACATTGGAGGTTTTTGTGGAAATCCGATTATGTTTTAGTTTACATCCAGAAATATAGAAATGGTTGAAGGAGTCCAAAATTATAAAGGGAAATAATTTTACAGAATGAGATTTTCCACTTTATCTATAAGAGCATTTAGTTTTTAGAAAGGATCAGTTGGTTACAAAATACATGGTTTAAACAATGGCTTTTCAACAATACAGTGAAAATCACAACTTAGAGCTTTAAATGGATTATAATCTTTCTCTTGTCCCTTTGCTTGTGAAATACATCAGCTTCGAGACTATAGAGAAATAAAAATGAGAAAATAGGACTGTGTGGAGCTCCCTTTCTTCCTCTATGACTTTGCACTTTTCTTCTTATTAGAGGCAGACCTACCAGTGTCCTGTAGAGGAAAGCAGCAGCAGCAAGAGCCCCAAACTGTGGCCAGAATCTCTAATGAGTGGTCTAGAGAGATAATTGATGGCAGTTTTGAATTTCCTGGGCATTACACAAGCTGTAAATGCCTGTGTTTAATGAAAATTAAAGATTCAAAAGCAAAGCATTTTAGATCAATCAGGCAAACAACCCACGGTAGTGGAGCAGCATAGAGGGGCAGTTATGTCTAAGCAGCAGTGAGGAAGAAAAACAACATTAGTCATTGTTGATAATAATTATAGATACACTCTAAATTTTTCTCCAATGTTTGTTTCATTTTTCTTTTATGTGTCAGACGATTTTGATTCATTATCTCCCAATCGACTTGCAAATCATTGGTTTTTAAAGGTATTTGTGTCTATGCAATACAAACATTACCTTTCATCAATGTCGATGGATTTTCTGTTTTGCCAACAATTTTTCTCCTTATGCCTGCAGGTCACACAACAACTTCCCTTTACTTTTGAACAAGCACTGTGCAATTAACAGCATATTCTTCACTTTCCTCTGATTTCTATCATGAAGGCAATATAGGACATCAGGAATTTTGTTGTCTGATAAGTGTGGCTGCACATGTAGGGGTTCCTCCTTTCCTCAGCACCTCTGTGAAAATAAACCAAAGAACACAATGTCCTGCTAACAGCCTTCAGGCTGACCGAGAATGGTAGCTAAAACGGCCACTTATGAGGACCTGAAGAATAAAGCGGGATGGTACTGGGAAAGCACGGGGGGAAAGAGGAGGGGGATGAAGATGATACAGAGGGGATGCAACCATCTCTCTGTGGGGGAGTAAAGATGACATCAGAGGAACAGCATGAAGAGTCCGCTGTTTGCCACCATGCAGGAACAGGGTGAAGAGCATCCACAGATGAAGAGAGAGCAGGTTTCATGCAGTGAAACAGACACACACACACACACATGCACACAAACAAGATCAGAATCCAGAGGCGAACTAAGTGGCTGCTTGGGGCCCCTCATCACCAGAGGTCCCCTTAGTGCACTTGAAATGTCAAGATATCTTGATTAGGAAATAAATATATTACAAATATGTTGTTGAGTAATCTAAATAAAAATGGTAATACACAAAAACTTGATTTCATACTATCAATCATGATAGTGTGCAAAACATGAACATTTCAAGATTGGTGCACGATCTTTGTGGTTCACTAATAGGCCTACAACAAGTCTTTAATGTCACGCATATCTTATTTGATACATAGCATCAGAGACCTATGCATCTATTCATGGTAAAATCTTTGCACAACACCCTGTTGTATATGACAGGGATTCCCAACCTGGGTCCCCGAGGCTTTGAACATTCAGAGCCATTGTGATTAATGTCCACACATTGGCTAAGTTTACATGATGTTTTCTATTTCAGAATTAATTATTCTGAATTGAATAATTCGGTATTAAAGTATTCTCCTTTGGATATTCTCCATGGAAATAATAAATCCGAATTGAGGTTTACGTGGAAAACTCGTTTATTCCCCTTTATTCAATTCCGCTTTTGATCTGAGTGTTGGGAAGGGTTCTGGTTGGACGGGGCGGGGGTGACGTACTTACGTCTACCGGAAGAAAACAAGCTCCACTTCCTGCTTCTTTTCTTTTCAGCTTCAACATGGAAAAAAACATAATAAGAACCATTTTCACTTGATTTTGTTTCTAGTTTAGAAGCAGCAGCCGGACACTCGCATACTACTTCACTTTCACTTAAATAGTCTCAGATCGAGTCCACCGTTCGCTCCGGGCGGCCAGCACAGAATATGTGTGTCATGGCGACAGGACGAGGCAACCAGCATGTGCAGAACGACAATTTAAAGCAGAATGAACGTATACATGATGGAAGATTTGTTCAATTCGGATTCAAAATGAGAATAAACCAGCCACTTACTTCGGAATTAAAATTAATTCGGAATTGTCATTTGGAATTTGGTGTTTACGTTTTCATTTTTCATCTCTTTATGGTGGGTTTAACTTTTTTTCCGAATTAAAGGTGAATTAAAACTCTCATGTAAACATGGCCATTGTTCTTATTTTAAGACAAAAAGTAAGGCTATATGTTGTGTATTTAGCTTTGCCTGTATCAAAGGACAGGACTCAACCAGAATGCATTATTTATGCGGAGAATCTCCCTTTTGAAAGCATAAAACCAGCATGGTTTCAGCACGGGGTGGGGCAGGGGGTCCATGGCTTTTTAGTATTCGCATGAAGGTGGTCCTCAAGGGAAAAAAAAGGTTGGGAACCACTGGTATACAACAAACTAATTCTTCTCTAGAAGTCTAGAAACCATGGCCAGAGTGCCATCAAAATGATTTAAGCCAACTACAAATAAAGCACATGAATGGGTGTGTTATATTTATGGTGTATAAAATGATCAAGAGCCAGTAAGGACCAGTGGTGCTGTGGGGGAGGGCCCCAAATTAAATCCTGATGAAAGGGCCATTTTTACTCCATTACGTAAATAGGTTTGTCCGTTTCAAACATTGTTATACGTTGCCGCGCTGATATTTCCATGCGTCTTTTACGGTGGCAGTTTGCTGCGACACGCAACAGATCCGCAAGGAAATGGACCAAATACGCGTGTAAACAATGCAGGAGATGGACAAAAGTGTTCGTCCGTCTGTGTATCCGTATTCTGGGTCAAACATAAATGTGCCTTAAGGCCCCATAAGGCTTGCCAGGCTCTGACCAGCGACATTTTAATGAGATACTTAAACAAGGACCTTTTCCGAAGATTACAACAACAAAAAAATAAATAAATAAAAAAAAAACTGTGAAAACGGTTTAAAATGGTTTAAAGGTAACTAAAAGTAAAATGCACGTGTTTAAACAGCAACTTATAACAATTTAAGGGAAAGGAACGTTGAATGTTGAGAACTGAGGATAAAAAATATTTTCTGGGGTGGAATATTCACAGCACTGAATACTCTAACTGCACTAACTGCAATAATTAAGCAAATACGGTGGAGGAAAAACCCTGGAGAGTAACTCCACCGCCACCCTCCTTTAAGTCCACAAGGACAACCTGACCAACCCACTTGATCCATCTTTAACACCAAAAATTTGGGTGGATGTAATATCTGGGTGGATATAAAATCTATAGCTAAACTTAAATGTACATATTTTTGTTGGACCCTGCACACTTTCAGCTTTGGAAGATCTGGTTTATGTGATGTTCAATGCAACCTTTGCTTGACTGGATAATCTGGGCTTTGCTGTACACAGGAAAAAGCATTTTCAATCAAGCTCCAACTCTTAAAGAAGCCTAAATTACCCTTGTGACCTGCCTGAGCTCACTTTGATAGATAATTTGCTTTACGTAATCATCTTAACATGATTAATAGAGTGTGAGAGCAGCCTAAGAGGTGACTTTTGTTAACCTTTTATGGGTATTTCCCTCTAGAGAAACTATAATAGGCTACACAATTGTCTATTTCATCATCAGAGCCAAAGTTAATATGCTTCTATGACGTACTGCCTCCTGCAGAGGGAGGAGGAAAAGTGCATTTCCCAGTAACCACATGAAAAAAGCAACGATTGTTTATTGTCCCCAGGAGGAGCTTTGTCTAAAGGGCAGGCTCGTACAAATATACAGTGTACAAATACTGTAGGCGAGCAATACGAATGCGGGCATATATTTGTGTTCATGAAAAGGATCATGAATCAGTTCAAAGATGCACATTCCTGCTTGTGCACCTGCATACACGCTCACAGAATGGGTTGTGACAGCAGCAGGTATTCACTAACAGTGGAGCCTTGATAGTAACTGCTGCAGAGGCCATTTGACACCACCTCTACAGAGATTCAGACGCAGTGCTCTGGCAGCATACTGAGACTCCAACTCTGGCTGCCTGAACTGCTTTATAACGTTACACCATTTACTCCGAATGCTTCACTACGGGCCTGACATGGCTCCATCTATTCATAATTCATCAAATTCACTTGCATTTTCCTCATCTCCCAAAGCAATCTTACAAACGTGTGCTTTCTTTGCTATTCATAAACCGTGATGACATTTACAGCTTGTGAAATGACATCTGGAAAGGTATTAGCTCTACTTTCAGAAAAGCTCGGGGTATTATAGAGCTCAGCATTGTGCCGTTTGATATTTTTGTCTTACCTTCTGTTTTGTGAGATTTTTTTTTTCCAGCAAAAGGCCAGCAGATTTTTTTTCTTTTGCATGCAATGCGGTGAATATACCATTAATCATACTGTTCACATGAACGAAGACAGCACTTTTCATTCTTTAAAGAAAGCTTTTTGTATGATTTACTCATTATATTGCTGCAGTATTTTGGTATTCCAACCACTTACTGAGCAACTCTCACTACCATATCCAATTAAACTAAGCTAAGTAAGCCTTTGTCGTCTTTGTTACGATACAAAACTTTGGGACCGATTCAGGTACTTTTACATCTGTGCCCGCAACACCTGCAGCAGTGTGTATATCAGAAAACATAAAGTTAGATTTTTAGACAAACACAAGTGATGTGAAACACATTCTTGCAACGTTAGCCATTTCTACATTCACAGTTTCAATCAGACCTTACATTGAACCAAATTATTCCGATCATGACGTGCGTTAACATGCGTCAATGAATAAATTATTTTGACGTGAAGAATTGTGCTGGTGTCTGTTAATCCAGAAACATCTTCCCCCTTAATATTTTTAAATTCTTTTAAAATCTCAAGCAGTGTATTTGTATCACGAAGTGATCAGGTCTGTTTTAGCCGTGGCACGTCTTCCACTAGTCACAACCTTTTTGTCTTTTTGCTTTTTTTTTTCAAAATAAACTTTATTGAGTAAAGCAAACAGTGCAATACAAGCCATCAGGTAAAGTGCACAAAGTGTTCCAAGCGGACTTATCGGAACAACAATCGCCATAAGCCACCCCTCTTGATCGGAATGAAATTGTGGGATCGGGTCAGAATATTCCGGTTGGTATGATTACAATCAGGCTTTTATTTCAATTATTGTGTCCATACATGGCTATTGTTGGATGCAACAGTTTTTAAAGATAGTATTAAAATCTTTTTTCCATCATTTATCCAAAGTTTTCTTGACTCCATTAAGTATTGACACCAACAACATTTCTGTACGAGCTCAGTTTCTGGCCTAAGACGTGTTAGGCCACAAATATGCAACGTATAACCTGGAGTGTTTAGCTTTGAAAAAAAAAAAGAAAAAGAAAGAAAGAAAAGAAGCATCAAGTGATCTGATATGTGATTTTTCTTTTCACTTTCTGATTCAACAAATACTGATATATAAAATTAGTTATTCTATTCATATTGCATATAAAGTAGTTTTCCTGAGGTACTGGATGTACTTACATAGAGTGAACCATCACGTTTAATGGGAAAATCATTTCATCTGTGTTCTATTTTCATTTAAAGGTTTGTTTTTTTTTTTCATAATGATATTTTACACAACTGCAGATAAAACAAACCTAATTAAGGTGTGTTATTTCAGAGCAAGAAGGAAGCCAGCAAGCAGGATTAAACCATATCTTCATATACTGCAGCAAGCTCGAGTACTGAGCTGGTCCTGGAAAGAGAAGATTGCTGCACCAACCACAAACAGTGCTGTAATAGCAAAGTGGGAAGCAGGATATGGATATGAGCAGGTTTAGCTTGTGAAATAGTAGAAACCTTCTACACAAACAGCAAACAAACACCAATTGGTTGGACGTGTTGCTAAGAAGCCACACATGTGCGTGACCACCAATATGCTCAAAGATATTTTGGAACCAAGCTTTCACTCTGTCAGCGTGGTGACGTGTTGATGCTCACAACAAAGACCACACACATACTCCAAAGACAACGTATCCGCACCCACATGCACCACACAGTGTAACAACATGATGTGGCCCCGCTAATCCATCTGGTCATCTCTGGGGTCAGGCCTGACACGCATCTCCTGCGTTCTGACAGTGATTTCCCTTGTGTGCGGTTATGCAGCTGCCACCTCAGCGTGCCCCTATCTACACACACACACACATACACACACACAGCAGACAGACAACTTGACAGGTCACTTACAGACAGACAGACACCCAGCATTCAACCTTTAATAGTCCAGTGGGGTTAGTAATTTCTCTGACTTTAGAGAAGTTTAGCAACAATCTGTTGTCAAAACTTCTTAATGATGGCTTGTTGAATGACTGTCTGGCCACCTGCCTGTCTACCCAACTCCCTTACTAGCTCAAAGAATAACTGTCTGGCTCTGCACCTGCTAATTCTTCCCCTTGGAGCAGGGTTTGAGGAAAAGAAGAAAGCAAAGTCCTTTTATAAGAATATTTAGATGGGTACTTGAAGGTTCTGTGAACCATCACTGAGCCTTTGGGATCCAGAGATTATTGGTGGTGAAGGGAGAAATAAAGCTATTGACATTGAGATACTCTCTTACATACAAAGGAGTCTGGATTTCTATAATGTATTATGTATTCTTTTAAGTAGTATAAAAAGTGATTATGTTTTCTAAATGATAGTTTTTAATTTACTGTTGTATAAGGTTGATTTATGCAGATATTATTGACTGCCAGGAGATGAATCCTAAAGTCTGTAATCTTCTGACGTTTAATCTTGCACTTTGGTTTAGGACCAGGGATTAAATTAGGCTGGGGTTATACATAATCCAATGATGCGTCATGAGCCAGGCCTGGACTGGCCCATGAGAGGAGTGGGTCAATTCCTGGTGGCCTGGGCCGAAAGTGGACTGACTGACTGGCCTGTTTGTAAAAAAAATAAAATAAATCAACATGAAAAAGCGTGCAGAGGTGGAACAGCTGAGATGCAGAGGAACATGGTGGCAAGATGGACTCGGAAAAAAGATAAAAGGGGGAGGAGAGCGGGACCTCATGATAAAAAGGAAGAAAGGTGAGCAGGAGGCGGGCAAGTGTCAGAAAATTTAGGGTATTTTCAAATCAGCAGCAGCAGCAGCGAGTTCACAGTTTAACAAATGAGTGTTACAGGCATGATGGCTGGTGTGTTACAAGCTGGGAACTTTTATCTGAACATGGAGCATATATATATATATATGTATATATATATATATATGTATATATACATATATATATATATATATATATATATATATATATAATCATCTTTTGTATATATATATATATCATCTTTTGTATATATATATATACAAAATCAAATTTGTCAGTGTTTCTTTATCCTCATTGGCTGTTTAACTTCAGTTGTCACATCTGGTGGTTTTATGATGTTTACATCATCTTCATAAAATTTGTAACATGTGGAAAAACATGTTGGATAGACAAATATCACCCGAAGTAGGCAGGTTGTTATATGATGCTGTATAAATGCATTATGCATACATACATAAAATGCATAAATGCATTATTATCAAGAACATGATAGTGTTGATCAAACATTATAGAGAAATATATAAAAATACATTATTTGCTACATTCTCTTGCACTTGCATCTGAGGTTTATCCATTAAAAAAATCCAACCATATTCATTAAAGATTAATAAGTTATCCTCTATTTCAGTATTGTTATGTAGCCAAATTTATATCAAGTAGTTTGTAAATTGTAGTTATTGTCCAAACAACCCCCCCACCACTGATCAGAGCCACCCCACAGAGCATATCCTAATTGAACCACTGTTTATGACTATATACTTGTGAAAGTATGATGACTTGTAGACTAATTATGAAATTCTAAACTATGGAAAATCCAGAATAATGGATTAGATTTATATAGCGCTTTTCTGGACACTCAAAGACGCTTCACATTGAATCTAATTATTCATACTTGGTGATGGTACATACATAGCCACAGCTGCCCTGGGACAGACTGACAGAAACGTGGCTGCCAATGTGCGCCAACCTCTGACCACCACTGAACCTTCATACACATTCATACACCAGTGAACTGGAGGCAAAGAGGGACACAATGACAGATGACTGGGGAGCAGGATTTGAACCGCCAACTTCCCAGTTATTGGACGACCTGCTCTACCACCCGAGCCACTGCCGCTTAACATCTGCATAGCTAGGTCTTATTTACCTGTCAGTATGCTGAAATTTTGCATTTATCTTCAAGATAAAATACATCATGAAGTTCAAGCTGTGAACTCAGCCTCTGAACTCTCCAATCCCCATGAGCATACAGGGATTCCAGTTCACAGAGGACCCCCACAGGACCCAAATAATTCACAGCCAAAATATTTATAGAAATAACAGTCTATTTTTTCCCCCCACATTTTACCGACCTTATGGTAATGAATCACCATGTGCTCTCCTTCAGTTTGAATAAACTAACTTCCCTCCATGTCTCAACAGAGAGAAAGGAATATGTTCATGTCAGCTTCTACTGAACTCAGGAAACAAACTTCCTGCCAAATCTGTAAATTGTAAGCTGCTCAATTCAAATGGCAACAGTTTACTGCAAACTTTACACTCTCGCTCAGCATTAACATCAGCCTTCAGGCACTTAGTCACCATCCTGGATGAGTAATCAATGTCAGACTGCAGTTTGGTTTCACTTGGCTGAGAGGGAGGACATTTATGTTTGCTTCAAGAAATGCTATTGTTCACTGCAACATCCTAGACTTTCCCACAGCTCACAGCTTGTTAATGTGCTTTGGCTTGGAACAGGAGGTAGCTTGGCTTGAGTTTTTGTGGCTTTTCCGTCTGCGTTTTGAAACAACCTTGAGGGAACAGCTTGTCACTAACAGCAATAAGAATACATGACTATTTGTTTTTGTTTGCTGCTTTTAGTAGAATGCCATTTCTATGCTCTACGTCAGTGTGACGCTTGAAGCCACCACCTTTAGCCTACATTGTCTTTTTGCTTCCCATCAACTACTGATGACCAGTGGGCAATTATACACTCCACCCTCTTAAATGCTCTGAAGGTGAACGCATATTTTCAGCGCCACAGGGGATTATATTTAGCTTTATGACAGTGAAATGAAAACTCACACACAGGTGATGAGCCAATACAGTCATGACTTGGGGGAAGAGGGCTGTGTTTAATAACTAACTGTGAAAAGCAGTGTTTCCCTGGGTGGGTGAAAGCAAATTTCTGAGTAAGCTGTGGGTGGATTGCTGGCCTGAGGCTTCAACAGAGATGCAGGGATTGAAAGGCAGAAAGACCAGAGTTGACATGTCAGTAAATACACAGAAATGTTACCATGAGGGTAAGGAGTAATGAAACATCACACCCAAGTGTATCATTATAGGTGTATCTTTTCTATACGAGCTCTCACAGGAGTAAACCTGTGAGCAAACACTTCCTTCCCATTGCTGATACTTGCCTTTAATGGCTCAATATAACAATAAAAGAGAATAAAAATCACTGCAGTAACTAAATGTGTGAATCCAGTCATCACCGTGCTGATCGTTTGGACAGTGTCAGGACATGTGACCTGCAGCGTCCCTCTGGATCACAGCAAGCCAGCTGAATATGACAAGTGACACAGAGGGTGCTTCAAAAGTCCAACTCACCATGACTCATCACTAACAGCTCCTGAAGTTAGCATGGTTGTCACTCAAACTGTGTCCCAATCAATGCCACTTCAGCAGACCTACTTGATGATCGTTTTAATGAGAAAGTCCTGATTGATTTCCCCCTCCTTTATCACAAGCCAGGGTACTCCTGGGAACTGGTTTAATTTTCCTCGTATCCATTTACCCCTAAAGCTGGGTCATATATGCCGCTTAATGGTGAATCACTGTGAGACTCAGTGGTTTGGACTGGCATTCTTGTTGCTAGTGAAAATATGCTGTGATCCTGTATCACTTTGTACTATCAAGAAAAGACAAACTGAAGACCCCTAGCCTAAGTGTCCTTGCTAACATTTGATAGAAAATGTAACGTCTCTATGATTGCCCCTCAATCTCAAACAATCAACAGGATAACAAAGAAATTCTGCATAGAGACAAGCATAGAGCCAAGCATATCAAGTATAATGAATATAGCAAACGTACGTATATCTCCATAGAATAATTTTTCTTATTTTCCTAAAAAGGCGTGACATTGATGTGATGTTAAATCCCATATTTAGATTGTTATTAACATCTTTCTTGGCTCTCTCTGTTTTTACTGTTTGTGGCCCTTCTTGTGTGCACAGTCTGGTGCAGCTGAGTCAACACGTTCTCACTCCCAAATGGTTGCTTTGATTCCCATTTCAACCCACCTGATACCCCTATAGTATCCTTTAGAATTATGCATTGATATGATCTAAATCAGCATTTTGCTCATTAATGTATCTTAAAAGGAACAGTAGCTTGTAACATTTTGGGGCCTTAATATGCTATATTAACCCCCTCCTGTTAAAAAAGCAGCACTTTTTCTTTTTTATATCTTTCTTATTTGAAATGTTTATCACATTTATTGAACTATAAAGCCCATAATTGCTTTACAGAGCTCATGTGTGTTACCTGGCACGATAGAAAACCAGTTAAATGTTGTGCATATACCTAAATTTGACTAAATAGTGAAATAACTCCTGAGAAAGAAACATTCTGAAGGGTCCCACATTATAGGTGCATGACAATTTCCACAAGGAATAGTCACTAGACACAATTACCATTAGACATGCCCCTCCATAGAAACACTGTCTTATCTTATCTCCTTTCACTTAAAGGAGGTGCTGCACAGATGCGACTGACATTGCCCCATTTTTATGATCTTCACCACTTTGCTGTTCATAAGGCCTTCAGTGTTGTCTTCTCCAGCATTGCACTAAGGTTTTAATTAAAAAGGTTGAATAGAAATAATTTTTATCTCACTGCAGGGTCAAGATACTTGAGCTGTCCCAGCTAGCTGATGTCACTGTCTAACACCTGTTCAACACAATTTTAAAATGAAAATCTCCTCTTTGACTTCAATCAAGGTTGCAAGAAATCAAGGTGCCATGATGGATGGCCAGCAACCCTTCTCTGAACACTTTGCATCTGACAATTTGCACTTTCAAATATATGAGTAATCAGGCATATCTGATTTAATATGCCACACAACACCTGGTGTAGGACACGGTTGTGTCCCCGCTAACTACTGCAATGCCCTTGTATAGGTCTCCCAGTATCCACAGTGAAACCCCTGCAGATGGTCCAAAACGTGCAAGCGCATCTGTTCAATCAGGCTAAAAGGGCACGTCGCTCCATTATTCCCTAAACTACATGGGCTGAACATGAGTCCACAAATCAAATTCAAATAATTGCTTTCAGAGGGACTTGTGGATCTTTACCCAGGTTTATATCCTGACATAAGGTTGATTTGATTTGATTATACTTAAACACAAATAAACATGTTAATGCTGCTTCTCGAGCATTGCACTCCCCCTTTAGGAATGATCTTTCTATCCACTAGGTTAAGGCAATCTAATTTCAACCTTCACTCTTGTGATCTCGTGACGGTAGATCAAGCTACCATATAGCTATAGGAGCACTTGTGTCATCCTATGGAGGACCAAAACTGCCAAAATTTGAAATAAATACAGCTACATAAAAATGGCTCAATAAACAAATTGATATGCTAATAAATGATTAGGAAGGAAATAACTTTTTAAATGTATGAATTGTCAAATTTGAAATTATATTTGGTAATATATATTTTTATTTACCAATTAATTACGCATGATCAAAATACTGTATTGCTATTTCAAAGACCCTCCTGCTTCTCCATAGATTTCAACTTTATCACAAGCACTATGCTATACGGTCATGTATACCAAAATAAATAAAGTAAATAAACCACCAACATACAGTCAGGCCTCAATTGTACAACTCCCTCTTTGACTAGTTTCTTTTTTCCTTAAAAAGATTGTAAGTATTTATGCACACCAGGCCAATGTTTTATTTTTTTATTTATCATTTTAAAACTTTAATATGGTTCCTCAATTATAATCAGTTTGCAAAAAAACATCTGCTAAATGTAATTTAAATAGTCTCACTACAACACAAAAAATCCTGCAATTAGAAATAAGGATTTGAAATGTGATATAACTTATTAATTCAGTCATATGTAATTAGTCATTCTTGCCCAACACATTTACCAAATAATATACTGTACTAATGGCCTCCCCTGCTTCCACATTAATGTCCTGAACTGTCAGAGATGGCCCACAGATCATCTCATTTTATCACCCAGAAGGCTCCAAATGGTGCCAGCCATTCTTCAA
This sequence comes from Leptatherina wallacei, assembly GCA_028567055.1. Taxonomy (NCBI): domain Eukaryota; kingdom Metazoa; phylum Chordata; class Actinopteri; order Atheriniformes; family Atherinidae; genus Leptatherina; species Leptatherina wallacei. The sequence goes on along the minus strand of JAOXYM010000004.1, from coordinate 27,824,110 downwards.
ACTGACACTCTTACTGTGGGTGTGTTTTGGTTACATGCTTAATAAGGCATTTATGTACAATATTCACACCCTTGCCTGCATAAATGCAGTCAGCAGTAGATGTAGTGTGTGCAATGTGTTTGGTGTATAAGTGTAGTGTTATGCTTCTTTTTGCAGTGTCACCATACCTATAATACAGACAAACCTGTGAGTGCTCTCTGCAGGCTCCTCTGCATCCATCAGAGTTGTGATAGAAAGCTGTGAATTTGTCTCCTTCACTCAGATTTATTGTAATGATATACACTTGCTGTCTGCTCCTGGCAATCCTGCATTTTAAAATAGGAGCACTTTGTAGCCTGAGAGTTGCAGAAATATTATTAGCGATATGTTGCACAAGAGGTTGAAACACAATATAATATAAGGTGTATGACATGCAGATGATGCTGTCCTCCGAAAAATCATAGTAAAGCTTGATAGTTACACTCCTGATCCAATTTCATGGATTTCTCCTCCATATTAAGAATACAAGTGAGTCACTTTCGGCTCCCATAAGAGTGACACTTGACCTTATAATGGAGGCATTTACATATAACCTTAAGCTTAACAGGCACACTTATCATAGGTGGTTTAAGCTTGTAGAGCTGACTGGGTGATGAGGACATCTCTAGCGGCAAGGACGGTTCTGGGGTGAGGAGGGAAGGTTGAGTTTACAAGGTAAGAGGAAGATTAAGGAAGAGTGAAATCAGATCATCCAGACATCTTTTCAGCTCAAAAAGGTTAATTGTGTCTTCTTTTTTGCAAATATATTAACAGTTTCTTCTTTCAGACAAAGTTAAGGTGGAAGATGTTCGTCTGCCGTCTTCCTCAGAAGCGTTATCCAACTGCTGTAACGTGTCATTTATCAACTTTTATTCCTATTTTTTTCTTCTTCTTTTTTGTCTTGTCCAGCATTGTAGCAAACAGAATGATGGTCTGGCTGGTGCTTTGTGCTGAGCAAATTTGTTTTGCCAAGAGGAGCCTCCATGTAAAAACCTCCTCTTGATAATCAGATTTTTTTTCTAAAAAAAAAAAAAAAAGATAAATTACATTAAATGAAAAATCTACTAAAATTCCTAGGTGTGGCCAACCTGATGGACCTGACAGATCCACCAAGTTGGCCACACCCTCCACCCCTTGATGTTTCTCTGGAGGACAGTCCCAGAGGTGTGAGTGTATGAAGCCTCCCTCATCCCGGTTGATATTGTCCCTGGCCCGCTTTCTGATTTCTATGGCCTCCTTGATCGATGTTTTGTCTTTTGTGCGCCTGTATGTGTGCGTTATCCCAGTTATTACGTTTGCAATAGTCCAATATGGCTGATTTTAATTGTTTTTGTTGTGGTTTTTCTTTTTGATTCTTGCGAACCATCCTGGCGTTTACTTCTTATGGAGTGATACTTGCAGTGGGTATTAAATGGTCATATGTGTATGACCATTTAATACCCACTGCAAGTATCACTCCAAGGATCTATGAAACACCAAAAACACATAAAAATGACATCCCACTGCACCCAATAGTAGACAGTATAGGTTCAGTCACATACACCTTATCCAAAGCTTTAGTTGAAATCACAAAACTTCTTCTTGGCCAAACAGAACACCACTGCCAAAACTCCAAACAACTCACACAAGAGCTCAGAGACATGAAAATAGAACCAGATGAGATCCTCATTTGACACAATGCCATATCTTTAGTCACAAAAACCCTGTGGACGCAACATTACACATTGTACAAGAACGACTCCACGAACACAGGACACAGCACAAACTTCACAGCTGATGACATAATCGTACTACTATGGTTTGTTGCAAAATCTATATATTTCCAATATAAAGGAACAATATACAGGCAAAAGGAAGGATTCACCCTCAGCACCATGAGGGCCCCTTTATCAGCCATTATGAGCAGTTTTTTCACAGAGGACTTGGATAATACAGCCATAAACACAGCACCAATTTAACTGCAGATCCATCTCGGAAATTATATATGGACTGTGGACTGTACTTGTATAGTGCTTTTCTAGTCAAGTGACCACTCAAAGTGCTTTGACACTACATGTTCATTCACACAACACATTCATACAGCACCTA
>JAOXYM010000004.1:27758549-27770824 GCA_028567055.1 Leptatherina wallacei | reverse complement strand
GCTGGGATAGGCTCCAGCCCACCCGCGACCCTGCGTGGATTAAGCGGTACAGAAAATGGATGGATGGATGGACAAGTAAAATAAATAAAATAATGATAACGAAGCCTCGCCATAGGTTTTAGTCCTGACTTTAAGAACAACTAAAAGGCTGGCGCCAGAGGACCTCAGGGTCTGCGAGGGCTCATAAGTTAAAAGGAGGTCAGATAAATAAGATGCCCAAGACAATTAAGACATTTATAATCCACTAAAAGAAACTTAAGACAAATCCTGAAATGCACGGGGAGCCAATGCAGCAATTTTAAAGCTGAGGTAATGTGTTCCCGCCTTCTGATCCTCGTCAGAACTCGTGCCGCTGAGTTCCGGAGTAATTGTAGGTTTGAACAAGACTTTTTAGGAAGACCAGGGAGCAGGGCATCACAATAGTCAATTCTGCTAGAAATAAAAACATGCATCAGCACCTTCATGCTGGCAAGAGAGAGAAAAGGGTGGACTTTGACGATGTTTTGAAGATGATAAAATCCGTTTTTTGTGACATTTCTATCATGTGGAATAAAATCCAGCTCAGAGTTTAAAAAGACACCCAGATTTCTCACACACTGAGAAGGTTTAAAATTGTGCAGTTTTTGTAAAATGATCTCTCTCTTGTCTTCAGGAATGATAAATAAAATTTCAGTTTTGGTCTGGTTGAGCTTTAGGAAATTCTCTGCCATCCATGACTTTATATCTAACATACAGTTTAAAAGAACATTTACTGGCTCTAAGTCATCAGGTGACACGGCGACGTAAAGCTGTGTATCATCAACATGGCTGTGAAAGCCAACACCGTATCTCCTGATGACAACATGACAAGATTAAAAAGAAATGGGCCTAAAATTGATCCTTGGGGAACCCCACACTGGATTTTATGGATTCTTGACGAGCATGTATCCATACTTACAAAGTGAAAGAGGAGTAAAAACATTCAAACAGCACCTGAGAGCCCCACCAAATCTCTCAGTCTGTGTAATAAAATCTGGTGGTCTACAGTATCAAAGGCGGCACTAAGATCCAGCAGCGCCAGGACAGAAAGCTTCTGAGAGTCTAAGTTGCACCTGAGGTCAACACACATCGTTTATGTGCAGGTGTCTTTGACCACAGCGTCATCTGGCGACTGCTGAAAATGGACTTTCACTGCTGTGTAATATGGCGTAAGATATCAGCCAATCACAGGAACTTCTCCCCCTCAAACCCTCTGGCCTCATTTGGTTTCAAGGCATTATCAGAGGAGCAAAGAAGCCATTTCAAACACACACACATGCTGTTCATACACCCACGCACTGATACACATACACCTTCCTCATATTGCTTCGGGGCCATTCCAGGGATGTCAAAGGAGGTTTCACCCTTTGTATCTCTCCTCTTTCACCAATGCTGAGTGATGGCGGTCTGCATGGTTTGAGATTTTCATGGCCCAGAAACACATTCTGAGTGACAGAGATGTAATAAGGCCATCTAGCCTCTGAGGGTAGAATATGATGCCTGGTCAAAATTGTGTGGTAAAATCCTACCCTGATGGTTGTCACTATCAGTGTGTGGATTTTAAATGGGTACATGGGGAAAGAAATGTATTTTGGATTGGAAAATCTTAATTCATAGCCTTATTTAATTTCAGTTTCAACATAGTGTTGCTAGGTTTTCTCGAGTTAAAAGTACTATCCACTTACTCCAGCAGAGTAAGCATATTGTTTCTATCTAATTGACACTAAGCTCATAGCTATTACCATGTCAACACTGGATTACTGCTGCTTTTGAGCCTGTAGAGTGGTTGACTTGGCCCACATTCAGGCCTTGTTTTCCTTTCCACTCTGTCGTCTGCCGCTCACACACATACATATAGCTGGATGAGCTCACATACTCATACTGCCACATGTGCACACACGCACACGTAAACACAGGGAAGCACTCTTCCCTTCGCATTCACACACACACACACACACACACACTTTGCCATGTCTTTCTTTCCATCCCTGTTTCTCTACTACTTCTCTCAGACAATGTTCCACCATTAGACAACTGTTCCAAGGCCAATTTCACTGCGGCTGAAAGTCTCCTCTCCCAGAAGCCCTTTTGGTACAGAGGCTAGACCGTCTAGCGATTGGCCGGTCAGAGGCTAGTCTACTTGGTGATTGGCCAGCAAAGGCCCCTGGTGCATGGTGACAGTAATTAGCACATGCCAACCATTAACAAACACAGATTAGGCATGAACCCATATGGCATTCTGCCATCTTCTTGGTGTGTGTGGATGTATGTGTGTGAAAAGTGGTATTCCCCAGTGTGTCTCTTGAGTAGGTTTCAATTTTGTGGTTTGTGTTTGTCTCTATTCAAGACTTGGCATGTGCGGATATGTTTGCTGCTGGTACGTGCATATACGTGTGCCTCTCTATTTCATTTGTGCATTTACACAGTCTGTTGTATTCACAAGTTTGTGTGCATTCACACACATGCGTGAGCGTATGTGTGCCTATTTGTGTTCAGCCTCATTTACTCTGTGCCTGCTGGTCAATTTTGGCATTTGGAGAGAAGGATGCTGTGAATTCCCTTTAGCTCCTTCGCTTCTAGCATTGAATTAGAGATGGCTTATGATATGTGGAAATGATTTTTTAAACGCCAGCAATCTCTATTTCCCTTCTTCTATATCCTTTCAGAACACTCCCCACCCCACCCCAACCCATCCCTCCTGTCTTGGACTGGTGAATCTGCCCTGCTGTGTGCGCTTAATGAAAGATAAGAAGGGTCCTCCACCACTGACACTGAGCCACGGACCCTCAGAGGACTGCACTAATCTGCTATGCTCCTAATGGGGGCCACTTTGTGTCTGCTGAGGATCATTTCATATCAAACAAATTGTGTCCTGTGAAACCCATTACATATCAGGCCCTTTGGAGATGCTTCGCCCTTAGCTGACACATAGAGGACATCTTCAGCCTGACTTCTGATGTTGTAAATATTTCTTATGATGGTCTTAAGCAGAGCATCGCTCTGCTAGTCAAAGATGTCTTTTGTGCATCTTTAAAACATGTCCACTCTTTTATTAAACAGAGATAAGCGGGGTGGGGATTCAAACAATGAATGAGAAACCCAGCAAGAAAAGGAGAGTGATGAGAATGTAGAAAACGGCGAAGCGGGGATAACAGAGGACACGATGAAGGGTTAATGAACTCGGATTCTCATCTTACATGTACTCAGTTTCATAATTGTCTCTCTGCATGCAGTCTTGCAGCATATGCCACTGATATGAGGAAATTCAAAAAAATCTTTGACATGTTTAAAAATATCCTCATTGAGATGATGATCCTGTGATTGCACTTTAAAGAGCTGATGATGATGCAGTGCTTACAAATCAGGATGTTTCATCTCCGACATGGAATGCTAGTAGTTTATTCAATGCAGAAAATGCAGTTAAATGTGGACTGAAATAGCCAACATGAGAAAACCATCACAAACAACATGCTCCTAATACATCTCAACTCACCCTGCAAAACACAACTGCTATGGTAAGCAGTAGCAGCTGCGACACATGTATAGTAAATTTCTATTTGTATTGACAATAGTGTAATCTGCTGGGACAGTGTCGCCCCTTGTGCAGGTCATCACTCTTAATGTTTATGTTATGTGTCTGTCTGGGCTACATGTGTGTGTGTGTTTCTGTGCACATTGCCTCAATATGTGTTTGTATGTGTGCTTGTGTCTCAAAGTATATGCCATCAGTTCTGCTAGGAAGAAAACAGGGAGGAGGGAGGGACCAGAAAATGATCTGGGGCCGATACATATGAAACAGGAGGGCTCATACATAAACATAGCTCCAAGGCCCCGGGGCCAGGCAATCTACGAGGCAAATTGCTCACCAGTCAGCCATGGAGGCCACACTGTTTACTATGCATGAGGTCTTGTGACATGCTTTAAAGCCGCCCCTAAAACAGGATGACTGGGCCAGTGGTAGTAAGGAGTTCGCTTTTTCTATTGCTATGTAATTCTTTTCTCTGCAAAAATATGTAGTGGGTGGAGAAGGGATCATCCTTTTACTCTATGGAACTGTTGTGTGGTGTACAGTTGATGCTATATGAAAGGCAAAATATGACTGTTATGATGGCTTCTACCAATCTGTGGGTTTAGATCCTACCATGTGTTCATTTTCTGGGTGAGTGTGGGTTGAGGAACAGTGTTTTTTATGAAGCTATACAAGCATTTAACTTTTTTCAGGAACTTTTTTTTCCCTGGGATTTTAGATTTTATTGAGATGAGACACTAATTAAAAAAATCATGGCCAGAACTGAATGGATGACTTAGTTAGAACCTATCTTCCTTATCAAAACTAGATGCAGCTCAATAAACAATGGTTAAAACAACAGTTAAACAACACAATAACAAAAACACCAAACACACTAGACAGTCTGCACATCATATCCACAAAATAATGTGAACATAAAACAATGGACTACAAACACCTGGGAGAAAAATTATACATCATAAATCCATGACAAACTCTTTGAGAATTAACTTTATTGCATGTGAATGAATGAAAACAAGTTACTCAGGAAGGATAACACATCTAAATAGGAAGCAATGTTAACATGTAAACAAGCAGTCAGGGCCACATCTGCTCAAGCTCGCATTTACCAGACCAATTTCCAAGGGGGAGCCCTCTCCAATTCGTTTGCAATCTGCTCGACCCCAAGGGTTCAAGTTCAAGTTCAAAGTCAGGGAACCATGGCACCAGCAGGAGAATTGCCCACCCACGAGTTCCTGCCCAGAGTAAACTATTCCAACTAAAGATTAGATCAGGGCGAATCCAATACAAGATCTATTCATGTGTCTTCATAAGAATGTATTTCCGTGCCTACTGTCACATAACAAACACCTTTGCCACCTCCCTCTCCCTTTCTCTCTATCTGTCTTTCTCCCTCTGTTTTTCTCTCCCAGGCTATAATTATGCTAATAGTATGTATATAGCTGTGGCCCTGGAGGCTTGAGGCGTATTGAAGGCTCCCAGGTCTTTCTCTCCTGTAACAGTATTAGGGTGCTATTGAAAAGGGTGGGTGAGAAGGGGGGCAGGATAGAGAGATAGCAAGGGGTTGCAAATGGGACATGACCACCGTGCTCTCTGTCAAGACGCCGCCCATTGTCTGGCCAAAGAAAAGGGCCTCCGCCGCCAGTGGGACAATAATAAAGAAGCAAGAATGGGCTGTGCATATTAAACAACACAACGGGCTGAGCAGATCAACCTGGATGGGTGTGATGAGAGGGGGAAGAGGGGGAAAACAGACCAAGAAAGAGGTGGGTGCAAAAGAATTGGGAGGGATAGAAGGTTGGATAAGGTGAAAAAGACATAAAGCAACAGAGGAGAGATAACTGTAAAGAAAAAAAACATTGTCCTGTTCTTTGAAAGTGATGAAGCCTGCTAATGTCATAAATCTATTACAGCAAACAATGGAAGCTATTCTGAAATTTCTGTTTTCACAAGCAGCTGACTCAGTGTCAGGGCTTATCTGTTGTTTTCTTTCTTTTTTTATTGAAACTATGTCAAATGTTAATTAGCAACAATTTAAACATAGAGCAGAATATCTTAATGTATTAACTCTAACAGGGCATTTTTGCAAAGTATTGAAATATTTAAATCCCATGGGTGTCTTATTGTTATTAGAGATTCATAATAGGATTTGTGAAGCAATAAAAGTCAAAGATGCCAGTCAGTGTCGGCAACATACAAAAATTTTTAGTCTTGAGTTAAGAATACTTCATCACAGTTTTGTGCTCAAAAGGTAAAGAATGAGACCCTAGACTTATGATTTTCTTATTCTAACTATCCACATATTAAGGTAAAGTAGTTTCCATTATAAGACATATCACAATATAGACCATCTTGAATTAGTTGGGTCATCCATCACTGATGAAGTAGTTACTAAATAACAGGTATTGATAGTAATTTATATCTACCATGGTTGGTATTGTCGTCACTTTGCTAGTATGTCTTTCTGTTTTATTCATATCACAGAAGCTGGAGCTGTCATTATGGCAGATTTCTGTTCTTTGGCAGAAAAACGTCAACATCTGGAGCATCAAGGGGGAGCTACAGCAGTTTTTAAACTGCCTCTATGCCACTGTTCACAGACCATGTTGTTTAAATGCCCAGCTTTACAGTGGAAATGAACATGATACCAGTTGGCAAAAAACAAAGCAGTTTGTTTCTATGAGTAATCTCACGTGTGAGGATGGAAAATAAGGTTTCTCATACACTACTTTCTCGTGGAACATGATTTAGTGCTGTTTGGTAGCAAAATCTCAGATTGCTATTAATGTCTTTTGCCTCACAGTTCTCTTCAAGTGTATAATTGAGCAGCAATAGGTGTTAAAAACGGTAAAAGCATGAAAAGCTCTCTCTGGAAACAGTGTTTGGTAACTGAAAGATGCTGTTGAGAGAGAGGGGAAAAGGATTTTGGATGGCTTGTTCCAAGGTAACAAAATACAACTATTCTTCATTTTTCATGACTTAATGAAAATATAGACTTGAAAATTACATTATTGTCAGTAGATTCTTCTAATAATATTTAAAAAATGCACAATTAATAACAATGACTTATATTTATACAGCACTTTATAGTGAATCCATTATTCATTTACTTCTCATTCACACTTGGTGATGGTAAGCTACATGTGCAGACACAGCTGCCCTGAGGCAGACCAATGGAAACGTAGCAGCCAATCCACACCAACGGCTTCTCCGACCACCACAGAACATTCATACAACCGCAATACCGACACCGGAGGCAAGGTTTGCCCAATGACACAACAACAGATTGACTTGGGGAGTGGGATTCAAACTGCTAACCTTCTGGTCATTGGATAACCTGCTCTACCACCCGAGCCACTGCCCAATTAAGCCAATTTAGGACTGGCCACTTTGAATGACTGGTGAACATTATGGCAAAAACCCACTGAGATAATCAAATGCTGATATGTTATAAAGGTTTTCAAAACAAATTTAGCAGATTATGTTTTGGAGGTAGGGCTGCATGGTAGTGCAGTGGTTAGAACAGTGTGTGGAAAATAATGATACACACACACACACATATATATATATATATATATATATGTGTGTAAGGATTAAAAAACGAGGACCCGTGCATTATACAGTTGTTCTTCCGCGGAGAATGTGTGATGCACGGGTCTGAGTTGTTTAAACCGCTTGGTGTCCAAAGTCGGTCCTCGAGGGCCGCTGTCCTGCAGGTTTTCAATATGTCCCTGCTTCAACACACCTGACTCTAATTAAATGGATCCAGCAGCCTATTACGTTCTGCAAAATGATTAATTAATTTGAGTCAGGTGTGTTGGAGCAGGGATACATGGAAAACCTGCAGGATTGTGGCCCTCGAGGACCCAGGACACGCTGGAGGGAGTATATCTCTTGGCTGGCCTGGGAGCGCCTCGGGATTCCCCCGGATGAGCTGGCGGATGTGGCCGGGGTGAGGGAAGTCTGGGCTTCCCTGCTCAGGCTGCTGCCCTCGCGACCCGATCCCGGATAAGCAGAAGAGGACGGTATGGTACGGTACGGTGCGGTGTATATATATATATATATATATATATATATATATATATATATATATATATATATATAATGAAATGAAAAGAAAATGAAATGAAAAATACTTTATTTATCCCTCTTACAGGGAAATTATTGTTGTAGCAGTTTTTTATTTATACTTGATTTTATTTTTAATTAATATACTTTAACTAATAGCTCTGGCTGTTGTCTAATCAAGAGTCTACAACATGTTACAGTACTTTTAACTTTTTAAATGTTTTCCACACTCTTCATCAATAGTTATTAATATCTGACAGTAAGACAGGGCGAAATCAGTCAGCAATATCTTTGAGTCTGGTCATGGAACAGAGGTGGACATCTCCTGCTCTGATGGCTGAGCTGAGACTGATACTGTGCGAGGGCGGGACTAATGAGTTCTTCTGGATGGGGGCGGAGCCTACGACAACAGCCGCTTATTGTGCAAAGTAAACGATACGAGCTTTCACGGCAGTCTCCAAAAGTCTCCAATAACACCAGAAAGCTCTTTAGATTGGTCGTCAGTCACTTGAGGGGTCTGAAAACTCACTGAATATAGTCGCTAAGTCGCTAAGTTGGCAACAATGTGTTAGCCGAGCTCTGACATGTACGCCTGTGAAATCTGCGTACCAGAAATCATGTACTGACAAATGTTTCATGTCGTTTGGAATTCAAACTGTGCTTAAATCCGTTAATTTATTCAACGTTTTTTGGTAATTAATCAATCAGAATTAATGCGTTGAAGTCCCACCCCTAATTAATATTAAATGTTTGCTAGTGTGGAGTTGGAGTGGTCCCAGGCATCTTCAGACAGTGATTATCCAGTGAATTTGTTCCATTTTATGGAATTTTTGGGGTTCTTGTTGAGCATTTGGAATATTTCCTGTATTGAATTTGTGTGGGACCTGCAAGTATAATAATAAATCATCTGCATAAAGATTTTATTCTTTGCATTGGTGTCTTGAATTCCCTTGATTTTTATATTTTGTTTGTCTTATTTCTACCGCAAGTGGTTCTATTAAGATGGCAAATAATTAAGGAGAGAGTGGACATCTTTGCCTGGTCCTCTGATGAAAAGTGGAACTTTGTAACATTATGTCACTTGTGGTTATTGTGGCCCTGGGTGAGGTGTAGAGATAAATGACTCTCCAGAACCAAATCTTGGTAGAGTGTTGAATGACCTGTCCAGTTTACTTCATAAAATGCATTTTTCTTTATCTAATGATTCAACGTGTATGTGTCCAGCCCTTTGCTGCAACTCTGCAAACTGAATTGCCCCATGCCCTGAATCTGAATCAATGATAACTTTAGTTTGCTTTTGTAGGTCAAGATTCAATGCAATAATCTGTGCTGTCTGATGTTTTCCTGTTTTGATTAAACAAGTTTGGCCTGGATTAATCATGAATGGTTATTAAATGTCATTGTGATTGATATAGTTGAAAAAAAAGAAAATGGTTCAAGAACTGCAGCTTTGTGACAAGCACTCACATCATTAGCTTTCGTTTCGTGAATGTTTTTGTAGCTGTCCTGTATATTACACTGTTGCAACGCTACAGTGTTGACATAATGAACAAACGCAGAGAAAAATATTCAAAACCCTTTAGTTGTAGTTCCTATGCCAGTATGTCTCACCAAAATCACAATGTGCTGGAACTACAGATAAACACACACTCACACAGACTCACAAATTGAAAGCAATACCATGTTAGCTACAGCAGAGAGAAACAAGGTTTAATTTGCTAGAATTAAAAAAGCCTTAGCTTAAGCTAAGTTTGACCAGCACAGCAGAATGGCCTCTACACCATCACATGAGTTCTATCTTAATGATATTCACCAACACTCTCCTCTGCAGACATTTTAGCTGTAATACAGTGTTTGGACCTGATGGTGTTACGGCAAGAGAAGCCAGCTCCTTGAAAGTTTTTTTGCTTCTCAGAAGTGTAGCTTTTGAAGGCTGCAGAAAACATAAATATCACAACAGAATATTGAATACACAGAATCCAATAGAATTCAAATATAAATGTAATTTTTGAGTCACATCTCCAGATTTCTGGTTTGACCCTGGTTCTCATACTGTATTTATATAACAGCTTTATTTCTATAGCCTATTGGGATGGCAGATATGAAATCAGACAACGCTTCAGTTATCTCGTATACAACATTAAAAACCATTTTCCTGTCCATGCATCCTGTCCCCACACTGCCCCACACTCTCTTATTCCGAGTATGTTGAAAGGTGTCAACTGTAGAGGCGTGGGTGTGGGAGCCTCCACCATGGTTCACGGCTATCGCATGTGCCTCGGCGACCATGCAGCGTGGCCGCCATCTGTCCACATGTCACACAGTGTGTGCTCTCTCACCTTCTCACTTTCTTCATTTCTCCCTATCTTTCTGCACATCTTTTGTCCTTCACTCATTCACCCATCCTTTATCTAGCTTCCTGTCCTCTTCACAATCTTCCTCACCTTCCTAATTTTTGGTCACTGTTGCATCATGAGGTTATCTCTTCTCCAAAGAGAGGGGGGTCATTTGTCAAACAGGCAAAAGTTTGAAGACTTATCCGCCTCTTTTAGAGAGTGACACCTGACAGGTTTTATGTCCCTGTGGATAAATATAACCCAGCTAGCCTGTGAAGTGAATGAAAACTGTATGTCTATTTTAAATTAACAACAGCATGCAAAGATATTCGTGTGTGCATGAAATAAGAGGCTGTGAGAAAGGCATTGCATAGAGATACAGCAGCACCTCTCACAGACCAGAGAGTGGCAGTGTGCCACAGTAAGATTACACTGTAAGTACTGTGTAGTATACTCTGTGTGATAAGCGAGCGTGTGTCTGCATCTGTAAAGCCGCTGCTCTTGTTATTTTGTGTACTGGTGTCTGTTTGAAACAAGAGCTGTGTAGCATTGTGTGTTTATATGTGCTGACACATGTATGTTTTCTAATCTTTGTTTGCATTCAGTGAATTTGTGTGCAGCCAGCACTTATTCAGACTGGCAGATAGAGTGAAAGCAGTAGCCAGCTAAGCTTAATATTACCATTAAGGAATTCATCAGATTAATAGCCTTAAATACCTGGAAATGTCCTATGATCTAGTGTCTTTAGCATATAATTTCCTCTCCAGGCACTAAGCGCTAAACCCGCTGTGTTGTTCTTGGCATTCTTTCGTCGGTCCAGAGAACATCGTACGGACACCGATACCTTCCTCTGGGATCCATTCTCCTCTCTGTTTGATGGAAACCAAAAAAGGGCCTTTGGCCAGGCAGGTCTCATTATGTCTCAGTCCTAGAGCCTAAGGGTGAAAAATGCTCCCTTCTTTCCTCAGCGCACCTCTGGGTCTCAACAAGAAATGACATATGTCCCGATGAACGGGGAACAGGGTGATTTGCCTACAAAGCCAGGTCAAGTGTTGTGTTACCCATCTAAATTTAGTTTCAGAACAAAAGTGCTTTTTTAGAGTTGTTTAACATCAGAGTTTAGTTGTCCCCTTAACAGCTGCGTGTCTTGAGAATAGTTAGTAACACGGTCAAAACACACAAGCACCCCTTTTCCTTTTATTCACAATAACCACAGGTGCTAATGATCGAAACGTCCAGTGCCCCCTTTGCTCCCTGTCACATTCCCACCTCATGACCTCATGACAAGATGTATGCATTAAACAGATGTGGTTGGCTATGAGGGGCCTGAAACAGGATAGGACAGCTTATACACTCTAGGCTGGTCTTCACTGGCCTTGAAGCCAGGGGCCTCTGGGTTCAGAGGACAGGATAAACAGGATAGATGTGTGTGTGGGTGTGTGCATGTGTGTGTGAAAAAGAGAGGCAGAGACACCCTTTTCCCACATGCAAACCATAAATGTACAGGCAGTTTTCCATGTCAATGTCATGTGAGAGCAATGAGTTGATTTTCAGTGTGAGATTCTAAGAGACAGAGGAAAAATGAGAAGATCGATCAGAAGATCTCTTTTATTTTCTTTCTTTGTTTTCATTCCAGTTACATGTTAAACTCGACTTACAGGGACTGCTATAGGTGATCAAATCAGACCATGATTCAGACTTTTCATTTGTTGAGGGATCACTAATTTGCAGCAGAAGTGAAAATTTCTACCAGTACCAGAAAAATACTGTTGTCTACTTTAAAAAAAGATAACAGCAATAGTAATAATGAGGGTGTGCATGAGATTGATGAAATTATACTTATAATTACTTAAAAAGAACTAAAACTTTTCTAATTTTGTTCTGCTTCACTTTATCAGAGTAAACCTTTGCAGATACTTTTTTCATTAGTGATATGTGCCATCTTTTTTTTTTACCATTTTTACATTTACACATCTTTAAAAATTCTCACAAGAATTCCCTTTACTATGACTCCAAAAATATTCAAATAGACTTTGTGGAGGCAGAGATATAGTCATTTCAATATGGGGATGCAATTTTCAAGCAGAGGTCTAAAAATAGGCACAGGGCTCAAGATGCTAAAGAGTTTTTTATGTAATTACAAACAAACAGAAGGCACCGCTCAGGAAGGACGCCTTTAAAACGAAATCTAAAGTTTCATTCATAAGTCATCGGAGCACAAGACAGGAGAAGAGCTGGTAACCAAGATAAGGCAAGGCAAGGCAAGGCAAGTTTATTTGTATAGCACATTTTCAGGTTCAAGACAATTCAAAGTGCTTTACATA
>JAOXYM010000004.1:27747682-27758449 GCA_028567055.1 Leptatherina wallacei | reverse complement strand
CCTAGTCTCCAGGTGTTTACCAATGCTGACCCTCTTCTCTTTGTTACCAAACAGAATAATCTCAGTTTTATCTTCGTTAAGTTGTAGAAAATTTTTCTATATAGATAGAAATAGATAGAACAAGGCTGGTTGCTATGACAAAGAATGAAGGAAACTAGAAGCTATACTGAGGAAGACAACAACAAACATGTTCAGCTAACACAGTTAAGAAACTAGAAGGTAAGGTAAGGCATACAGTTTTTGATTAGTTTATTAGAAAAAAGGCCAAACAATTCATTGAAGGACATTCAGTGCTTCCTTTATTTTCTTTATGAATATGAGAAGCACTAATTCTTCATTTATATAAAAAAAAAGAAATTTTCATCCCACAATGTGACATGGCCATAGTATCCAAAGCAATCCTTAATGTTTAACAGTTGTTTGGGATTTATGTAAATAAAAATGAGCACAGCAGGATGAGTGTCAGCATCTTTCACCTTTCTGGCTTTTTCTCTACATTTTGTTAGTTTATTTCATATGACCTGTTATCATCATACACTGTGTGGTGTGATTCTCTTTTCCATTCAAATATCTCCGTCCATCTTTCTTTAACCTGATGTTGTTTTCCAATTTGGTCAAGAAAATGCTTTGGAAAAGACAAACTAACGCACTACTTGATGACAACATTTTAAGAACTGCTTTAATGCGAAAGTAATTACTTTTGTTGGTGATCATTTATCCCCTGGGGAGAGAAGGGCTAAGACAGGGCATCAGTCATGCATCTTTAGAGGACTTTATAGCAATTGCCCTCTGTGCCTCCTTTGATAAACACATTATTCCAGCCTGTTAAGAAAAATAAAAAAATAGTGTTAAAGATAAATAACATTGTGCAATATAAATATAAACCCGCCACACACTGTGCCCTTTTCCTGCATATTCTGATTCTATAGCAGAGCTGCCATTAGTGAGACTGTCACCAACCCATGTGGTACACTCTAACCAGCCCACTGCCTCAGACCCATCTATTTTCAATATGCCACATTTTTTTATTAATTTTTCCCCAAAACCTGACACAGCAATCTGATGATGAACCAGCCCCATTACTTTTTTGTATGCCAGCAGGAAAAGATAGATTCCTGAACATTGTGCCTTCATAGAACCAACATTATCCCTCTATGTCAGAGGTGGGTAATATCCTGGCGGTCTCAGAGTCCAGAGGTGCATACAGAATGATGTCATTAATCCTCCAAGGCAATCTCTTTCTCTCTACCTCGCTCGCTCTGTCTCCAACTGCCGAAAACAGAGTCATATTTGCATGCTGCATATGTTGCCAGGTGGCTCTGTGGACTGTGGGTACAAATTAGATTTTCTGACAACAAGGTGTAAGAAAAGGAGGAATCGTGGGAGATGGCAGTCTTTCTCTCTCTATTTTTATTACTTTTTTCTGTCTTTCCTTTGTTCATTATTTGATGTATGATGTACTCTGATATTTCTAGCAGAAGACAAGAATGCAGTAAAATGGTTTTGATCCTTGTTTCAAGCTTTAAACAATATTTCCATCTTCTGATCTGTTAGTGTTTTTCTTTTCTTTTTATTCTTTCTCATAAATCACATTACTACTAACAAGTGACCAATTATTCAAATTTGAATAAAAACACCCACTGAAACAAAAAAATCCATCCATCCATCCATCCATCCATCCATCCATCCATCCATCTATCCATCCATCCATCCATCCATCCATCCATCCATGCATCCTTCCACTTTCTTTCTTTTCAAATCAATGGGTCATTAAGTGGCTGGTGCAGAACTTGACAACGAGCTGAATCACATGTGTTGCAGAATGCTTAAAACCTGAAGGACAGCAGCCCACGAGGACCGGAGTTGGTGACCTCTGCTTTACACTCTGCAGTTTCATTGCTGTGATTCCTGGTCAGGAAAACTCGATGATCTGATTTCAAATGCCGTTCAACCCCTCTCATGTTCCTAACAAGCCAAATGTGAGAAGTTGGGAATGAGAAAAAGCCTAATTTGGGTCAGAAATATTGAGGTGACATGTGTCTGTATCATGTAATGCCAACATTTTAGAGCCCTGACTGGCCTGGAACAAATATAGATAAAATTGGGGGTGACACAAAGACCCTCATGACCAAAAACTTTAACCATAGCACAACAGCTACGGTGGGAAAGGATGGAAAGAGAAAGCACTTCACCAATTGGACTTGAAATTGCCTGTCTGGCCTGTTTCCACCCCAATGGGATAATGACATTGTTCATGTCAGTAACCCATGAACTTTCTTCAAAACAGCTTTATCTTCATTGTTGATCACCACCTTCTTAACAGAGGACAGGAAGTAGAGTTAAGGTTGAGAATGACATTAGCATTCCTTATAGACATCATGTTGCCGGGGCCTTAATCTTTCTGGAGACAATAAAGAAGGGCATCAAAGCGAAGATGGTGTTCATTTGAGTGTGTCAGCACAGTCATGCATGTGTGCTTGATCTCGTGTTGTCCACCCATATCAAGAAGCAGAGCCTCCTACCTTGCTTTCCCCAAATTCAACATTCCAGCGTCATTGATCCGTCCCTTCAATTAACAAACAGGTTTGTCCCCAATCAATTCCTATCGCATTGTCCATTCTCTCTTCCACTAGCTATCCCTTTCTCTGCACTCCCCCTTTCTTCATTTTTCAGATCAGCCCCTTGTCCTCCACTGGTACCCCCCCTTCACACGCTCCTACCTCATGCCCTAAGGTCTCCAGGGTCACTCCCACCAAGGTGATTCGTAAACAGCAGCTTGCAGAGAAATCAATACGTTATCAACAAGCTACAAGGGGCTTTAGCCTGTATGATCTTTGTTGTTAAGGCCTCCAAGCATCTATCTCCTTTTCTGGGATGCTCCCTAAGCTCTGCTGCTAAGACAATCAGAAGAAAGAAAAGAAGCATGAAGACAGGAGGAGGAGGAGGGGCCAAAGGAGGTATGGAGAGAGGCAAAAGGAGAGGGGATTGTGCGTGGTCCAGAGGCTTGCTGTTAGAGGAGGGATTTGCTGCTCCGCTGCTTTTAGCTTGATCTGCATCTGATTAAGGAGAGAGGGCATAGTGTTGTCCTTCACCCCAGTGCTCCTCTCTCCCACCATTATGTACCCTGGCACTGAGATCCATCATCCACCTACCACAGGCCTGGCTGCCATAGCCTGGGGACTTATTAGACCGGCCCTGCTCTATTCAACATGGCCCCACGCATACCACTGAGGGTAGAAAGCATGCTTCTTCTATACAATACTGTATATTTACCATGCATCCTAATGGTTCAGATAAAATAAAGAGAATGCATAAAAATAGAAATGTACATGGGAATCTGCTTGGTGTATATCTGCTAAATCCCATGGATTAGAAATTAATCGTATATCACATGCATTAGAATGCCAGTTATGAAATTTTTTGGGGTTTTTTTTATGTCTTAACATCGACTAAATAAACATAATCTAAATAAACTTTTAGAATTATTTCTCTCTTTCTTGGGTAAGTTTTTAGGTTTTTTTTCCTGACATTGATCCAAAATTGATCATCATTGCTTAATTTCAACTGTGTTTTCTGTATCTCTCCTGACACACGTTGCCATCATTTGCTCAATACTTATGAAGCAGTTTTTTCAACATTTTTCTACCTTTTTCTTTCTAGAGGCAGAAAATGTGGTCTGATATTGTTATTGGTTCTCTACGGTCCCCCCTCCTTTTTAAAGTATTGCATAATTCAAACTGATGTATCTTGGAAATGTGCCAGACATAAGACGGATGCAATCGAGGATTATTGATGGATGCTTTTTCTTTACATCATTTTGCACATCACTCAAATATCCCAGAGATCTCTATTTGAATTTCTGCTGTTCAAATTTTGTTACAGTTAATTTACAAGAGGTCTAAAAAGGAGTTTGACCACTCTGACTCCAAATGTAAAAAATGCCCCTAAAGGCCCCTTCAGATATCGACTCTTTTCCATTATTCTCATGACTCCTGAGTGAGTCAGCTTGATGTTGAAGTAAGCACTCTGGTCATTTTTATTCAAAAGTTTCGACAGATATCTTAGCATGTTGCTCAGACACATTAAAATCAATTTTAGAAAAACCTCAGTCTGAATAACATGCACTCACATTAACAGACAGACAAGTCCAAGATTACCAACAAACATACTGATATAGCATGTCAATTATGGTGGGTGAAACGGCTTTATAAAATCTGTGACTGCAAAGAGCAATTGTTCAGACTCTCATCTTTTGAGCCAGAAGACAATGTTTTAAAATGCATCTAACATGATGTAAGACATACAATTCTTACCTCATGTATTATACATAACTTGATGTTCTGTCCAATCTCCTATGTATGATGTGTATTGCATCACACCATGGCTCTCCCAGGCCCTGTTGAGTGGACATTTGAACAGAGCTGTGAGGAACATTAGCATAATAGTGACCTGCAGATGAGAGACAAATTGAAGCCGAAACTTGAACCTGCCTGAACCTTGATGCGTACGGTTGAAGATTTTCTCTGTGTTTCCTGTAAAAGCCATAGAGCTGGCATGAGTTGGCACCACTTTTCCCTTTTTGGGAAATGATCACAGTAAATCAACACAAAACAGTTGAGAGTAATAATCTTTTACTTAGGAAGAAACATTTCTATCCTGAAAGGAAAGATCTCAGCATCTAAAAGACACTACATGAGGTTATATCATTTTTAGAAGAATAATGCTCTGCTATTCCAGCTCCTGACTTCAACTGACTTGTAGAATCAGAGCCAAAGTGCATTTAACTTGTTGCTTTAATGCTTTTTGTGGCCCAACATATCATTATTTAAACAATTATACCATTTTTCTTGAAGAACCCTTTCATACAACTACCAAATGAGGAACGTTGTTTCAAAAGTTAGTGTTTTCAGGCTCCCAAAACGGCGGTTCCATGTAAAGGAAATGTCCAAAACATAAGTCAATACACCTCAACTAGTCTCTGTGTAGACATTGCCAAAATTCTAACAATCACATGGCTCTGTACTGTACCTCGCAGACCCCAGGTTGGAAATCACTGATCTATTATAGTATTTAACTTGTCTGCACGTGTCAATGATGAAGTGTTTCTTTAAAGAACCGATGAAAAAGTCAGCAGGTGTTGCATGTCTAAAAGGCACACATAGTGATACTGTCCCTTTTACAAAAGGCATTTTTTTGCATATTTAAACATAGAAATGCAACTCGTACTCATTATAGCCAGATATTATTAAGTAGGTCCTCATCATGCCACCAAAAACAGCTCTGACCAGTCTGGGTGTAAACAACGAACATCTGACAGTGTTTCAATGTGTCTGGTGCCAGGGCATAAGTAATAGATTTTTTTAAACAGAGGGTTGTGGGGTGCAGTTCTCAGATACCTTCAGATTGTTCAGATTGCAGCACTTTAGAGACATTTTCTGTTTTTAAAATGTGCTTAATAAATAGAGTGGATTGGATTCTGATGAAGACTGGGTGAACACCTCAGACTTTTTGTTTTGTTCTTTAAACCCTTCCTTAGCAGTTCTTGCAGGGCCAAGTGCTGTCCTGCTGCTGCAGGTGGGGTGTCTGGTCAGTCAAATTGTTTAGGTAAGTGGCAGGTGTCAAAGTAACATCAATGCATGCCAGGATGCAAATTTTCCCAACAGGAGTTTGCATCATCACAAGATAAAACAATGTTACTCACCTGCAAGTGGTCGGTGATTAGCACATATGCTACCATATTAGTCTCACTTTGGGTTAATTTATGCTCACTTTGTGTATGTAAGTATGAATATTTTGAACGTTGTCAAACATCACTGCCCACAAATTCCCCATGCATCCTTTACATGGTTGTTAGGCAATACATCCACTACAGGGCAGTGCAGGGTCCTCTACAGAGTTTTGTTTTCAGGTTCCATAGCATTATACAACTGCAAACATGGTGATGGTAGAGGAGCTCATGATATCTTTAAATACATCATAGCATTTATTTTCTTCTTTGTTCCATTTGCTAGTCACACAAGAGCCATACAGCATAACACTATCCCCACAATTTCCAGTGGTACTGCTTCATTTGCTGTGTTTGGGCTCCCATCTGCAAGCTTTCTGGAGACATACTGAAATACACAAGAAATGAATGCAGAGTAAGGACAGAAGGCTCCTTTCATGTGGGTATGCATATTTAATCTTGAACATAAATGAGTCCTCACAGTGAGAATACCTCATTTCATGTTTTTGTCATAATTTATATGCAATAAGATAATATTTTTCAAAAGATTGAAAAATATTATCTTATTGCATATAAGGTTTCTTCATTTGATACTGCCCTACTCATTTGTATTGTCTCTACTCCTTAAATCCAGTTGGCTATTTTGTTTTCTTCTATTTTCTTCTATTCTATTTTCTGCAAAAAAAAAGCTTTTTTAAAATGCAAAATAATCTGCACTGGTGCACCACCGGAACCTTCCAATGTTTGCTAAAGTGTACTTTTTTTTTCTCACTGACTCATTCCAACATGTGCCAACCCAGCAATGATGGCAAACCTGCCATGGGGTTTTCACTTGCCATCCCCATGTGGAGGGGGATAACCGCTAACTTACTCTGCTGCTTGAGCTGATCCAGTGTTGATGACTTTGCTACTGACACCTCAAATATGTCAAAATATTGAGTCTCTAATGGTTTTATATGAGGGATAATTATAACATCATAGTTCTACTCATTAGCTTCTTGATCATTATCAATATTTTGGTAATTTTACATGTTATTAATTAACTGATGGGTCAATAAGGCTAGAAAGTGGATCTTTATGAACATTTTCTCCAAACCAAACAGCACATTAATGTTTGAATGCTTCTTTTTGTTTAAAGCCAGAAGTCACACCTTTACTAGGGATGAAAAGTTCAGCTTTTTTACAAACTAAACCAAGCTCTGATAAGGTCACATCTCATTCAGTTGTGACTTTGTGAGACATCTAACAATAAGGAAGTCAGCCTTGTACAATATTTTTCAAAATGCAGTTCATATCTTCAGTCAACCTTTATCCATTGTCTAAAGAGGATTACAAAAGTATACTGTAATACAACAGTATATAAAGCTTAAATGGATGTAGCTTGAAACGGTAGTTTCAACCAATGAGAAGGTTTTTTTTATAGACAGACACTGTCCTTCAGCCGCATATTTTCTTAAAGATCAAATCAGCAATTTAAACTTAAGAAAATGTCTGTGGCTCCTCCAATGAAAGGAAGTGATTTTTCATTCAAATGTCTACTCTTTTGGTTTTCAGAGGCAAAATTATTATGACGATAAGTTGGGGTTTTATTCGTCTTTAAATCACAAGGTTGTGGAGGGCAGTTTTTGTTCTGTATGCTGCCTTGCTCCCAGCGGGTCTTGCATCAAACCCGTCAGACTGAGTGAAAAGTGGAGGAATCTGCCATGTGCAAACATCAATCCTAAATTTCCAGCCTCACTACCATCATGACCTTGGTTTGGAATGACATCTATTTGCTGGCTGGCTGCACACATCTCTTTGCAAATTGTATGGGCCAGGCTAATTTGTTTTTATGCACGTTTAGTCAAGAATGTGATGCCACGTTAGCTTTTGGGAGCACTGCCAATGTGGTGTGGGGTTCCCTGTGACAGACAGAAAAAGGGTGATTGAGAATGATTGTTCTGCCTGGTTGTGTAGATATATGAAAAGACAGACACTACACATACTGGAATAGGTTCACAGCAGATAGAAGTCCTTCTGGGACCACCTAAAGCTGAATATCATTATCTCTACATGGAAGTAAACAATGACCTTTAAAGCTCAAATCCTAGAGTGAAGGCAGGTGCTTGATACTAACCTAAGAAATCCTCAAGGTCAATGCATTATGTGATAAAAAGGCTTATAAAAACATTTACAGCAATAATCACTAAGAAAACCACTCCTATGACATGCCTGCAAAATCACAATGCATAAGCATGAAAATATTTGCCTTCCTCATAGCTGAAATGACCTTTCAACTACACAATCCTAAGCTGTTCTTTCATTTATAACTCAAGCATATATGGAGGGTTAGCTGTATTGTATCATCAGTTTTCAACATAAAGGATTTTTGTTCCCAAAGGAACCAAAAACATACCCCAATAAACAATCCTTTAAAGCATATTGATAAAATAGAGCATATATATGCTCAACAAAGCACAGAAGATCCATGCTGAATGTACAGTATATGACCAGTGCCCATTTTACCCGACTGTCATGAAGTCATCCTCATGTTACATGACAGAAATAGTTCTTGTGGCCCTCACAAATATATGCAGAGTACTGTGACATACATACAGTTAGATACTGTCCATAACCTAAGACGTGTTCATTTCTACACCCACTGCTGGTGAACGGACATTTTATAGAGGAAGTTCACTAAGCTAATGTCAACATTTCTGCAGAGGTTTCATCCTGTAGACATACTCGGCCTATGTTTTGATCTGTGACAATTTAGCTACTATACAAGCTTAACGCTTAGAGAGCATTAAAACTGTGGCAATAACATTCTAAAGAAAACCAATCTTGTTTTTATGGTTGTATGATTGCAAGTAGAGTTTGAGTGCAAAATGATTGAATTAAAAAATGCTTGTGATGCTCAAAAATTAAATTGGCATTGATACTCTGAATAATCTACAGGAATTAAGGCCTTTTCTTTCTCTGGTCTGACAGAAGTTGTTACACAGAAAAATTCATGCTTTAACCCAGTGGTTCCCAAACTGGGGGGCAGGACCCCCAGGGGGGGCCCAGACTTATGTCAAGGGGGGCACAGCAAGGCTAAATATACTTAAAGTTTTTGCACTGCTAGAAAAACATGGACAAATTTGTGAAAAGTACCAATGGGCAAACAATTATGAATCAACAACAGAGATTTCAACTACCATAAAGAAAAAGACAAGAAATTATGATGAGGCATGTCTTGCCCTCAGCTTGAACAGGTAATGGTCAAGTAATGGTCAATGGTGGGTAATTAAAAGAGACAATAGTGTGTTTTATGTCTCATATTTATCAGCATCTGACAGGATGAAGCCACTTCCGGAGTCCTCATCCTGAACACAAGAAAAGCCTGTTGATTACTTTAGACATAAACTGATCAGCTGTAGCAGCAGAGATGTTTTACTAAAGGTCAGCTCACTTGTAGTTTGCAGAGTTTCCTGGTTTAAAACACATTATAGCAGAGGAATTTATAATTCCTTTTGCCATTGACATGGTTTTAATAATAATTAATGAAGTAACAGCAAATAAACTAAAGACTATTTTGTGGCACATTTCTTTATTTGTTTCTTTGTAAGCATCAGGTGCATTTGGTAGTGTGATGTGGGGGGGGGGGATTTTGACATTATTGTTGTTGATGAAATGGGGGCCCTGCAGAAAAAGTTTGGTGCTCTGGTAGAAGATGGGAGGTTAAGGGCCTGGTTTAGGGGCCAACAGTGGTTCGCCTTCTTTGCCAGTCCAAGAACTTGAACCTGGGTCCTCCAGGCCCAAGTCCACCTCTCTCCAACCTGTATGAGGGACACTTGAAAAGTGTCAGAAGTGATGTTGAAAAAAGGGGTCTTGACAGAAGCTGTAGTATTCAAACTGCAGCCTCTGGTTCTGCAGAAAGGGGGGCAGGGGTCATTTGTTACTGCATAGTTGTTGTATATCTATGGTAAAAGGATGAAGAGTCCAATGCAACTAAAGGATTGTCCAGAAAAATACCAAATTATATTCCTTTTGCTTTTTATTCTGTCTTTACTTCCTTCAGGTGACAGATATATTGGACAAAACATTTGCTTGTATTGCTTGTTGGTAAAACAACTTTCTCAAATGGTGTTCTGAAAACTTTAATGAGAAACTAAAGCGTTTGAGTTAGTGTGTAAATATGGCTCAACATTACATATTTCTTTTGACACCTGCAGCAATATCTGATGATTAAGTGCTCAACTGGGCTTTACTGTCAAAAGATATTTTCAAATTAAATTAGCTCAGTGTTAAAAAGTTCACTTCCAGTAAAGCTTCTATAGCTACAGTTTGTTAAACCAACTTTAACCTATTAAAGCACACGCACACACACACTCACACACTGTTCCCCTTTAGATGCAAAGAGGGCAGGTCCTCGCTTTGCAAGAAAAGAAAGCTTCCAATTTCTACTGTCCACATTTCGGCACTTTGATTCCAGGGTAGCTGCTGCTTCAGCTCGTTCAGCAGTGCGTCCAGTTCTGCCCCTGACAGCAGCTCTTCGGGGTCAGGGGTTGAAGATTATACTGAATTTGAGAATGAGAGGTGGCTGTCGAAAAATTGAGTCATCTACTTAGCTCTGGTAGGCTACATCCCACCACCTGTCGACATAACCAGGGAGGCCAACAATCACCTACAAGCGGTGTTTGTTTTGGAGAAGCCAAGGGGAACCATGGTGAGCCTCCTAATGCAGCAGCTACCCCAGAATCCAAGGCAAGAGACAGATAATAACGGCCAGGCTGAGGCAGAAGTGGCAGTTTGCAGAGAGAGAGGCAGAATCATCGACTGCTCGAGTCTCCGACTGAGAAATATTGGTTTATCACATGCATTTTGCAGTTCCAGACTTGGAGGTCACACCCAGTGATATTTAATAAACCACTCTGGTGGCAAAATCACCTGTCTTTAAATGTAGGCTACCTAGTCCCCTCTAATGGTGCGTTCAGACCAAACGCGTTGTCAGCGTCAAGAACGCTCTTGACGCTCAAAGTTGGACGCTTGACTCTTGTAAATCAGACGCTTGAACATTT
>JAOXYM010000004.1:27703552-27714726 GCA_028567055.1 Leptatherina wallacei | reverse complement strand
CAAGATATGGACAAAGTTTGCATTTACTAATCCAATCAAGACGGTCTTAAATCCCCCCCCCCCTATTTAGTTTTATCTTTACATTTCATTCTCTTTCTTTGACTTTTTTAAAGTTTGGCTAGGTTTAGACATTACGCAAGGCAAGTTTTTTTGTACAGCACATTTCATGTACAGGATAATTCAAGGTGCTTCACATACAAACATTAGAAACATTGGGGTGCAGAAAGCATTAAGATCTACTTAGTTAAAATAAAAACATGATGACCCTTTTCACTGTGTTTTGTTGCTTGTATTGCCACGTATCTACAAACGAATCTTCCACTGGAAATTATAAACCCTATGAACCATGGGGGAAAAAAAGTGTTTTTTTTTTCTACATGAAACATAAATTTAGTTTTTGAAACCGTTAAGCATTTGTCATGAGACTGAGCTTTGCAGTCACACGAGGCCTGAAGCTCATGAACAAAAGGTCAAGGGCCAGGGTCAACACATGGGTTCAAGGGAATATAACAACTGGCCAGTTGTGAGGTCCAGTGGTGAACAGGAATGTACGCACACAAAAAATCCTTTTGGTTTTTTTGCATGTGGCACTGATATATGCTTTAATTGCAGGGAGCAGAGGCAGTGTTTTGGTGCTACAGACCTGAGAAAATTAATCTTTAAAACCCTGCAAGGCTTCATGTGCTCATTCAAATTTGACTACTGCGGTTAAATTAGCTTTCTACTTTATTCTTTTTTCCCTCAAACTTGAAACAAATGCAGACAAATCTAAAATTATCAATTTCAAAGGATGTGAATTAGAAAGAAGAAAAATTCCATCTAGCCATTCTGATGCAATTTGCATTTAGATTTTTGCGATTTCTGCACTTTTATTTTGCTCCTTTTCAGACCCACTCTCACACACACTCACACACACACACATACACACACACACTCACACTCACTTTCTTTCTCAAGGTCTTTTGCTTTAATATCAGTGTGGATCAAAAGCCTTTCATTAAGGTTTTCTACACTCCTTCCAGCATTGTTTGGCTCCTAGGATAACAACAAAGTGCTTTCCCCTACTCCAGGGCCAGGTTAGCAGAGAAGAAAGGAACAGTTATTCCTGGGCTAAGTTCACATCAAACACAAGGGGCTCCAAGTGAGAGAAGATGAAAGCGCCAGGCCTGACCCGGAAGATTAGACCAACACTGCTGCCAGCTCTGTAGCACCCAGGGGCCATCCTCACACCAGGATCCTACCCCTCCTCTTCATACAGCACAATGGACCTCAGCACAGAACAAGCCGAGAAGAAGAGGGTAAAATATGAGGTGCAGAAGCAGAAAGAACAGAGAAACAAAGATACAAAGAGGCAGAGAAGGAGATGGATGAGCAGAAAAGAAGAGGAAAGAAAAGTGTAACACATTTTCCAGAGTGCAAAACTGCCGACTGTCCCAACCTACTTTTCTCGCCTCTATTGCCGCCTCCTCTGACAGATAGCAGTGAGGCTAGGAAGAATGCCAATTATCATAATTGCTTAAAGTGTGTGTGAATATTCATGATTTCTTCAGCCTTATTATAGTAACAAATCCACACCACAATGAATGTAAATGTGTTGTGATTATTTTACATAGCGCGCTATGCCCTCAATCCTTTCCCCCTTCTTGTGTGTGTGTGTGTGGGGAAGGCAGCTGTGGGTGTCAAGGTTGGATGCAATCTCTAACTGGCCCTCACTAGCTGGGCCGAGCTGTTGCCATGCATCACATGTAGAGGAGAAAAAAATCTGTAATGTTAAAGGGGTGAGACGGAGAGAAGTACACAGTGGGAAATAAGGAGGGGCGTAAAGCGGCAGCAACAACAACAACAGTGTGAGAGTAAAAAAGAAGAGAGTAAAGTATAAAGAGAACTTGAAGAGAAGAACATGCAAAAGAGATTAAATTCCCAGAAAAATGCACATTCCTGTCAAGCATTGTAGTTTATAGAAAAAGGGGGGAGAAAGGGAGAAAAAAAAAGGTAAATGAATTAAACCAGATAAGAATTGAGGTGCTGAAATCGGTCATGTGAAGAAGTGGGGTTGGGGCACATGTGCCATACAAAGCACATACTGTTGTAATATCACGATACAATACTCCACAGACGAACACACACAAACCCCCTCCTGCTGCTATGCCCATACTTATGAGGTGCCAGATGGCACAGGACAAATGCTCCTGAGGGGAAACTGTGTGGTGACCCCTCCTGCTCTCACCCATACTTTCTCACACATTGGAGACACATGGAAACAGAGGCTGGAGAGGGGGAGGGGGTTGGGGTCATCGATGATACCCATCAAACACACACAGAAGCCATACGCTGAGTAACTCCAGTGATGCAGCGATATCCAGGCATGCCTTGACATATTCTGAGGCGGGCAGGAATTTGAATAGTCCTTCAAAAATTCAGCTAGCCTGTGGGCTTGCTGTACAGCCTCAAGGACAGTGCCCTACATCAAACATGCACTTTGTCTGCCATCCATGCCCTGCTACCTGGAGATGCTATCTTACCTCCGCCTGCATGGTACACGCTGACCTTCCCCCCAAAACTTTTGCCGCTCCTGCAGCAACAGGACCCATGAGTCCTGTCCAAAATTTTTTCAGAAGAAGCGGTGGTGGTTACGGGTGAGTGATTCAGAGACAGTGAGACAGATAAGAAGATTAAGGAGATAGGAAACTCAGGAATGAATGTGGGTGAAATTACAATAGCTGAGACACATTGCTGTTACTGGCCTTGGCCATATTAATCAAAGCACCACCATGACACGTGTCATATTTGTCTAGGCTGTGAAACACTTAATAATCATGGATAAATGGATGAAACACAACTATAATAATCAAACTAGAACAAAGCGGGACTGTTATTTAAAAAAGAGAGAAGAAGAAAAAGAATGTGCATAACAAACCCTAACATTTATCTTCATTATGTTTGGCTGACTTGAGATGTCAGTGCATTATTTTTAGCTTAGTTCTCAGCTAGTGTGACCACAACAGGTGAAATTTCAGCAAAAATGAAGCAGCAGAAGGAAAAAAAACCTTAAAAAAAGCAAACAGTTGGAGACAAACATTATTTATTTCAACTGATTTAAGCATCATCCAATGATTTCAATTCCTAAACTTCTTTGTAGATGTGTTCTGTTTGATTGCTGTACCTTCACATGAATAACACACAAACGTCACCATGAGGCAGTTGTATTAACAGACAGTTAAAAGCAATTAGTATGACCTTTAATCGTTCAAACTCCTATTATGATGAGCACTCAACACTAAGTTTTGAAACTCACTGACCTCTAGCAGTGTAGAAATGAGTGCATGAGAAATCCTTGTTGGACTTCAAAATGTTAGCCTATAAAGTAGCAATAATAATCATAAAACTTCTTTAGATGCGCTGAACATAAATGAATGGAAAAAATCAATGAATGAATGTTTTATTTTGAACAGACATAAAAAGACATGATAAATAAACAAATAAAATGAAGAAAAAACACAAAAAAAACACAAAAATAAGACAAAAGCAGTATGTATGTATGTATATATATATATATATATATATATATATATATATATAAACACATTCTGTTGGATTACAAGCAGCCCAATCATCCTTTTTCATTTAGATATGACAGGAAACATAGAATCAACTTTTTTCATCATTTAAGTCCTACTACTGAACTTTGGCAGAATTGCTTACTGAGGTGCCTCCTAATAATGGCATCTGTCTTGCAATCCTTTCTCCTACCTTAGCTGTCCAGTCAGTAAAAATCTGTTTGATGTTGGCTCTTGTCTTATCTTTCTCATTCCCTTTCTCATTCTTCCTCTGATAATGTCCTCTTGCATTGTCTTTGCTGAATCAGCCACGATGAGCGTTCAAAATGTCCAGTGTGTTGATAGCCATTTACTGGTGTGTGACATGGTGCCATAAAGTGAAATGATCCTGTAAAGTGATGTTCCAGGACAGGAAAAAAAAGTTGGGAATTGTGATTTATTAGTTTTGGGATGCTGCAGGAGAACAACAGCTCCAGGAATGTGCATGATAAATTTCAGTAAGCCATCAAAACAGGTCAAAGCACAGAGTTTTAAGGTTGGAAAGCTGTGTAGTGTTACTTTAAGAGCCACATTTCTATCCAAATGATATTGAAAAATAACTCCTTATCTTTTCTATTCTAACAAAGTTTTGATGCCAAAAAGTAACAGTCGTTCTGTTTTTTCCACCCTTCTAACCTCGAAAATACATACCTGTTTACTAGTTGATGAGATGAGATGGTTGATCATCCCCCTGTCAGTGAAGCTCATTAATGAGCAGATATATTGGGATGAACAGGAAGTCAGGTGGATTACTGTAAGTCTTTTCTCTGGCTCTGTAATGGTCTTCTTTTTAATTGGTAAAGATGTATTTGTACTTTTTGAAAATGTATATTCTATTGGTCCTGATTTCATTAAGCTTTATTTCTACATTTTTATTATTTTTCTATTCATTTTTTATGGATGGTTATCTTTTTATATGGCTGCGTAGGTGTTGTCTGTGCAGCAGATCCCTCTGTCCAAGACTAATTTCTCCTAAAATAAATAACCCAATCAAACTTTATTTGTAAAAAAAAAAAAAACACTGCTGACCGAAGTGCTGTACACAACAAAGGTAAAATGCAACAAAGATAAAAACTCATACAAACTCATTACTCCATTCAAACATTAAGACATTAAAAGGAAACAGTAAAGCCAGCATGTCAAGCTGAGTTAAAAGCCAGAGAAAAATAATGCGTTTTAAGAATAGACTTAAAAACAGCAAGTGAATTGGTCTGGCTCTGTTTACACTTGCAATTAATAAAGACACTAACTTCGAGATGTTTGCTCATACAAGTCAATGTGTGCACTTATATTTACCAAAAATGTTTGCTTGGAAGCATTCAGATTATAGGTTTCTATGTTTTTTTATGAATATAAAATGGCTAGGATTGGTCTTATCGACTGGATTCACACAAGGGATATATTTATTGTTTATAAATTGGCAATATATTAATTAAAATAGATAATTACAGTCTTTCAATTCCTCCCATATTTAAACTGAGGTTTGTCACTTGAATTAAAGTGACAGAAATACATTTTTTCCTAGGCATTAGGTATATTCAACCACAATTAAGCCTAAAATACCTCTGTCTTAGCATGCCTACAGAGTGACCTATTTGATTTAGTCTCACTCTT
Organism: Leptatherina wallacei; assembly: GCA_028567055.1. Classification (NCBI taxonomy): domain Eukaryota; kingdom Metazoa; phylum Chordata; class Actinopteri; order Atheriniformes; family Atherinidae; genus Leptatherina; species Leptatherina wallacei. The sequence goes on along the minus strand of JAOXYM010000004.1, from coordinate 27,709,516 downwards.
CTTTCTGTGTGCTTGGAAGAAAAAAATGCTCTGGGAGGACAGGCCAAGCCATCCCAGTGGGCTCCACCACTTATCACCAGTCTTCTGAGATTCCACTAAGATTCAGCCCCTTATGAATAATCTTACCCACAGGCACAATGGAGCGTTGGAATGGGAAGGGGGGGGGCAGATTATTTCGAAAGACACAGGGAGGGTTGGAGGTAGTTGGAGGGAGTATGAGAAAGAGAAAGAGGAAAAGGGGGAGACAAAAGAGAAAAAAAGAGCGGTAGGATGGAGAGAATAAAAGAAGAGGCAAGGAGGAGGGCATCAGGGAATGAAGGATAGACAGAAAGTGAGGAAGTCTTTTGATCTGTTTCTCTCCTCAGAGAGGGCATCAGGGTGGATGCATGGATCCAAAGCTGGCCCCGCTGCTTGAAGGGACTGACTGGTTTATTAAACGCTCCCACCGCCCCCATGCCTTCGAGCATGATGGGATTAATGCTGGCATAACCCTTTACTTAATTCATTACAGGGGGACGCTAGCTAATTTGATTTGATATTATTTTAATAAAGTTCTGTGATGATTTGGAAGATTGTTTCAGGCTATCAGAAATAATTTTCCAGTTATTACTACCATTCAGGCAAGTCCTTTGATAGCTGCAGTCAGTCTTGGTGTGTGCAGAATACATTAGCTGTATAAGTGCCAGTGCTTTAGCTACAACGCTACAGAAGAACTACTAATAATTAGACCTCTCTGAATTGCTGAGTGTTGTGAAATAATGCTCCGATGAGCTGGAGGCAGAAGCATGGAAGGCAAACATGACAGAAGAGGAATAAGACAGGGAGAAAGAGACCGAGCATTGGAGCGATATTTTGTATGCATTGAGCTTACACATGTCACCATTGTTAAATCTCCTTGGGATACATGGTTGCCTTTCAGAGGGGAACCAGTGCTTTGTGTTATTCATGTGATTTTTGAAGGGACTTCTACTTGCGTGGGTGTCACAGAACAAAATGATGGGCCCTTTTCTCTTTTCTTTTTTTTGAGGCTGTAGATTTTGTCTTTGAACAGATAGAATATAAAAATTGACACGATACACAGAAAATGGAAAATATTTTGCAATATATCTTTTAGAAATGAATGCTTCTGATGCATTTTACACATTTCAATTCAATTCTCTTTCCGTTAGTACAGTAGTTTTATAGTATAATTAGGCTTTGGATCCATCTCAGTGGTCCCTCAGTGTTTGAATAATCCTGTTTTCCACCAAGCCTTTTGTCCACCTCATGTCATGAGCCATTGCCAGTTGCATATAATCCCACTACTGTCTTTTCACTTATTTACATATTCCTGAAGATAATTGGAGACACTGTAGATGCTTCTCAGCATTTCCTTAAGCCCGCCTTCAGACCTTACAAGTTTTCGAAGAGAAGGGAAAGAAGTGTAGGGCTGGGGGGTTTGGGGAGGGGTTTGAACTGTATGGCAGTGACAATGTTTTTGTTTTGCTTTTTCCTTAAACCCCAAATGACACACATTTCCCTCTGAAAAGATAAGCTCTCAGTCAAAGGCCGCGGGAGATGTCTGGGACCCTGTGAAAGAAGTGGGGGAATTACCTACCAGGGGTCTGGCATGAAGGAAGGCTAGGGTGGGATGGGGGGATGAGGACGGAGAAAGAGGTGGGGGTATGTGGGGGGGGTTACCCTTATTCATTAGTCCGTCTGGGGTCCAAGGCAGGGTCACACAATGTGTCGGTTGTTCTCCAGACCCCCAGACCCCAGTAGACACATTTAATGGCCACCGTTTCCTCTCCAGACAGAGAGAGAGAAAGAAAGGGAGGGGCACTTGGGTTGGAGTGAAGGTGGCAGAGGGGGATGGACCTTGGCAGAGAAAGATGAGAGGGATGAAGAGAGGGGTAAAGAGATAAGGAGGAAAAATGTAATGAACTTTAGAAATGGAGAATGAAAAAAAAATGAAAACATAAAAGGGGGGAGATTCAGGTGGGCCCGGAAAAGACACATTTCAGAGTAGTGAAGGTTCTCACATGGAGCATGTTAGTACCTGCCCTGGGAAAAAACATAGCCGAGCATTCCACCTCTGGATGCATCAGTCTGTTTTTCACAAGCTCGAAAGTTCACAGGTCACAACTTAGAACAATTATTGGGGTTGGAGTTCATGGTTATCACAAGTAAGTGGAATCACACAAATGTGGAATTTACCCACCAGCAGGAAATGTTTCCAGGAAAGAGGACTCACGTAGTGAATGGATTCCACTTTACCTCAGCAGGACTTGACATAAGCAGCCATAAAACCATTATATATACATTTTATGTAATCATTAAGCTCCGACACATTGAACATAAAATGGTGACATGAAACTTCCCATCACATTTGGAAATAGAAAACACATTGTGTTTTTTTTTTGTTTTTTTTTGTTCCATATATGCATTTTAACCAAAGCATTTGATAATGTCAAAATGTCAGAGGTGCTAGTTACAGCCAGCTCCCTTTAAGTTCATTATATCCGCTGAGATATGCTGGTCCAGGTTCAATAGTATGGCCTGAGGCAGAAATCAATGTCCACAAAAAGGTTTTCTGATATCACAGCAAGTAATCAAGGTTATGGAAAAGGGCATGCATTAACACAATTCCACTGAAATATGCAGAGTTCATGTGCATATGTTCTGAGATTAAATCAAAAACTCAAATGTCAAGTGTAAACGCATGCAGATCCAAGCAAATAGGGCAGAAATTCTGATATTAATACTATATCAGGAAGGCTCAGTGAAGCGATGCGAATGTGTTCAATGATCAGTCAGTGAATGCAAATGAAAAATACAAATACTTTGCTTCTACCAAGATTTCTGTAATGCAAATTGGATGTATTTGTTGCATAAAAACAGAGTCTAGCCAATCTGAATTAATTGCCATCAAAATTGATGCATGTTTAATTACATGCTCTGAACAAATCATCAAGGTAATGGCGAATGATTTTTATCTAATAGACTGTTTTTCTACCATTTACAACAGGCTTTAAGATGGAATTAACAGATATTACATTAACTACCTAGGTATCCTTTCCAACATTCATCTCTAGAGGTTCCCTATTACTCCCTAGAGTGAAAGGTAGTAATTTGTCACTTTACGCCGGCTCCAATTAGATTAATTGCATTAGACAGGCTAGTTTAGTGAAACCCCCTCCTCTGGAGCTGAGAGACTTGGGTTTTCTGTCTTCTTTTCCTCTGTATGTCGTTAATATGCTGTTTCTATCCCCTCAGGGTTTACTTGTGATCTTGAAAGATTTTGTGATACACTGTTGATTCATGTATTGTAAACAAAAACTGAGCATGGAATTACTTTTAGGAAATATGCTTTTCAGAGTCAAAGTTTTTCCAAGTGTCGTTAAATATCCAGAGTAATAATTGTTTCCTGGGATTAAATCAGATTTGGGTTTTATTCAATGAAAATAGTCATAAAACAGCTCAAATAAATAACCTGCCTGTATACATGTTTCAACTATGCTAAAGGCAGGCACATAAGAACTTGTTCCCCTCCTTCATAAAATCCTCCATGTCTGCACCTTACTCTTAAAAGTCTGGTGGCCAAAACACATGTTGGTGCTGCCAGCGCCTTAGTTAGTACACTCCGCCGTGCTGACTAGAGCAAGAAGATTAGGGGTCATGTCAGCTCCAGATTATTGGAGGATTTTACATTTATAAACCTGTGCTGGCTCTAATTTAACTGCACCTTCAGGGACCTTAAAGTGAAGCTGGAATGAGAGAAACAGATGTGAGGCCGTCTTAATGGGGAAATAGCAGCAGTGGACACAAAGACAAGGCCTGACAGGCTCATTCGTGCACCCATCTAATCCCTCTCTGTCTCTTTTCCCTGTTCTGTTTCTTTCCTCTCCTCTAGTCTCACACTTTTTCCTTCAGTGCCCTCTTTCCTCCTTGCAGATTCCTCTCCCCTGCCTTTTCATCTCTGCATCCTTTTCATCAGTGGAGCTTTGAGACTGGGCCGGGTTGCATGCCATGAACCATGCATGGAGTTCTTTGCCAAGTCCGCAGCATCCCGGGATGCTCGCCTATCACTTGCACACTGGCCAGAGACAAACCTCTGTAGATGGTCAGCTGGCAGTACAGTTAAAGTTAAACACTTTGGGTTGTGATATCAAAGGCATTGAAATGATTCAACTTGTGTAATCCTTGTAGAATATTATGTCACCCCCACCTCAGGGGAAGATAGCTGAAATGTGGAGAGACTGAGGCGCACAAGACACTGTGGCCTGCTGCTATTGCTGCAAATGTATGAATGAGAGCAAGTTTTAGCCAAGAGATCGTTAAATAGTAAAATACTGCCGTGTATTTAACAGTATGCAGAGTATGTTGTCTATTGTGTAACTCAGTAGCAATGTTTTTAGTATGTTATAGCTTATGTAACATCAAATGTCATTATTTCTATCAATACTCATCTCTCATTTTCTCATCTTCTCAGCCTCTGTCCCTTTACACCGCTGTCTGCCTCTTTTGGGCTTTCAGCCAGAAGTGGGTCAAAGTTTAAAGGGATCTGCTTCCCATTTAAAAGCTCTTAGCCATCGCCATGCTTAATGACAGGCGGGACTGGATTCTTGCCTTTTCCCAGCCTGAGAAATCCCACTGTGGCACGATCAGCTGCCACACCACTGCAGTTTGGGTGGGTTATGAAACTGCATTCTCAATTTAAATATCTGTGCTTGCATCCACTGTTTCTCACCCAAAAGTACTGTTGATTACAGCTAAGACCATTTCTGTTTATCAGTGAACATGTGAGCTGAACCGTGATATGACTAATTATAAAAATGAAATGCCAAGTGGATAGAAAATCAAGAAATTCAAGTGCTACAAAACATCCAGCAGATAGTAAATAAGGGAACTATTGGGGTTTTTAAAATTGATCTATTTTTTAATTAATGATACTTCATAAATCACATCCTGAAAAAAACATCTGATCCAAACACTGAAGGGCACAAATTACTAACAAATCATTATTAAAGGCTGCTCCTACATACACTTTTTGTGCATTCTGAAAACTCAGTAATCTACCTTTTATGTAAATGGATGAATTTGTATAAAGCTTTTACCAAATTTTGTTGACTGCCCAAAATGATTACAAAAGAAGCCACATTCACCCCATTTATACACATTTTTACCGCACTTCTTAGTCCATGCCGTGCTTTACTCGATCACTTACACACTCATGCACTATGTTGAAATGCACAGTAATTTCCAACAGTTAACCATATTCTTTGTTGCATATTGAATACTTTATATATATTTCCATTTTACCGTTACAGAGCCCAGTATGTTGAGTATTCATATATTCAGGAACTATAGAGCAAAACAGTTCACAAGCAATACACAAGTAATATGATTTTGTCGCATTATAATTTACCTTTATCAATCCATCATGAAATTCTGTTAATTAGTTATGACAATAGATAATGGAAGATGCTTAATTTTACCTAAGGATATTAATAAAAGATCAGTACGGCTATAATAACAATAGTGTGTGAGTACTGATGTATTGGTTAAGGAACTTCAACCTGATGTTGACGTTAACATCTATAATGAGTAGCTCTATTTTTATGTTGCTCGCTATCTAAATCAAATTCAGAAAGTGCAATTTATTTACAGATAAATATGGACCGTTTTGATTAATGACTAATGCATTATCTCCCAATTTGTACTCTTGTGACAAATCGTGATGGACACACACTCTTGGATAAGGGTTTATAACAGGAGTCATGAAGAGCATGTCAATTCTTAAGCTTGTTCTGGATTAATTTCTTCAATTTTCTTTAAGAACTGCAAGAATTTTACTATTTCATCAAGTGTTGCCTTTTAAATGTTCATTTTTACTCAACAGAAAGACATTGTTTATATATTTTTTAAAGGAAAAAAATGTGATTGAGACTTATCTGTCTATTAAAAATATTTGTTTGAAGAAGT
>JAOXYM010000004.1:27649425-27675899 GCA_028567055.1 Leptatherina wallacei | reverse complement strand
ACTTGTTGCCCTGATAATGAGTAATATGCAGCAGAGTTTTTAGGAATGCAATGTCCAAAGGGTCAGTAACTAAGGCCATGGTTCATAGGGGATTGTGGGTATAACTTAAAACTAAGTCCTGGCAATCTTGGGCTGCATTCGATGTATTCAACACATTCTTTCCCCCCTCACCCCTCACCCCCTGTCCTTCTTTTTCACTCCGAGGTCAAAGTTTTCACCTTATCTGGAAGCCATCAGCCGTACCAGTCCCACCTCTGTGAGTCATTTAGTTGAAACTGTTACACATCGTTAAAATCCTTCACTCTAGGTCTGAGAAAAAAAATACACAGGCAGACATTTAAGGCAATACTTCACAAGCGAGGTAATCCAGGTCTCTGCCAAGATTTTCCCTGCCAGTTGCAGCACATATTGTCTAGCGGGCAGACTACGTCTCAGATGTTGTGGAGTAGATTGATTCTGGGGGGGTCGATTCTGCTGTGATCCATTTTACTATTTTGGCTGGGACTTTCTTCTCGCTGTGTGGTCATGGGGGAGATTTGCGCAGCCAGCAGGCACTGAGGACACTGGCTGGCCGCAGCCCGACACAGAAGCCACATGGTCAGAAAGAGGAGTGGAGTAAGGAGAGAGGCAAGCAGAACTGTGGAGGGAGGAATCTGGTTGAAGTTATTCTGGTTTTCTCTTTTTGTTCTCACTTTTTTTCTCTCTCTCTCTGTCCTTGTCTCTTCTTTGTCTCGCTAGTGCTGCTCAAACACTTCCACATTGATCTTGCACTTCAGCTTCAGCCGTCCCTGCCTGGCCAAGCCTTAACTAAAGCCTTGTCCCTCCGTCCATCCTTCTTTTCTCCCTTCCCCCCTCTTTCTCTCCCTCAGACATACACAGCTACCCTCCTGGACGTTTCCTTTCTGCCGGCCTGCCCCAACAAAGGTGCTCAGTCATGTGAAACCTAATCTTCAGCCCCCCAAAACCTGACCCTTGACCCTCTCAGTCTTCGCTCAGCCAGAGGGGGGAGGGGAAGTGAGGCAGGAAAGGGAGGCTTTTGGGAAAAGGTCAAATTCCCGAAGACACTTTTGTGTTTGCACGTGTGTGTGTGTGTGTGTGTGTGTGTGTGTGTGTGTGTGTGTGTGTGTGTGTGTGTGTGTGTGTGTGTGTGTGTGAGTCTGTGCGTATGTGTGAGTGTGCATGCACCCAATCTATTATGTGGTTTGTGTTCCAGGATAAGCATGTGTGTTTGATTCTGTGTATGCGTACAAACATGCATGAAGGGAAATTTTCTTGTATTCTCTTTTGTGCTTAACTCCCTTTTAAGTTTTTATGTGTGTGCTCCATTAATGTCTGTTGCACAGTTGAAATGTCCATGTTTGTGAGGGAGCACTTTCAGCCCTAAAGCATCGCGGCCTATAGACAAAACACAGACTTTGTTTTCAAGCAGGGCCAGACCTACAGTTCTTGTCTGGGCAAAGCTCCTCTCCTTCCACCCTGTAATGGCAATCCTCAGATCTTTGTGTAGCCTATGTGTGAGTGTGTCTGTGAAATACAGTGAGTATATGTGTGAGGCACTGGGTGTCAGCTGTCCTGGGTGATTAGTGCTTTTATATTGTTCCAAGGAGCCTGGACGAGGCCCCCTCTTCACCGCATCGCAGCACAGCTGCAGTCTGCCTCTCCATCTCTGCTCTTCAGGCTTCCCCTACTCACTGACACTAGTGAGGTTAGCTTGAGCCAAAGAAAATCAGCCTGAAACTAAGTCCAGAAAGAAAGGGAGAGAGATAGACAAAAAAAATGGAGCATGAAAAGGCGCAAAGTAGGAATAGGAGAGATATGAAGTAAGAAGCAGACAGACAAATGTCAAAGAAAGAGCAAGGAAGATGAATAGAGGGACAACAGCAGACAGTGAGAAGTGGTATATTAGGAGGATTACAGTCGATTCAAAGTGCTCTCTCCTGGACAGGATTTCCTAAGCTATGCCTAGGAGGCCTCCCCTGCTTTAAACACACATCAGAGCCCAAAGAAAAATGAAGCAGGGGGGGGGGGCAGAAGAAGAGGTGGTAATCTTCATCTCTTCAAGGGTTTTTGTAAACTAGTTTTAATGAGCATAATGACCAAAGTTCTTGCTTCCAACAGAGAGCCCAAAGTATATCTCCCTAAAACCAACCAGAAACAAGAGTAACAGAAAGCACTTTTCTTCTTTCATTAGCATGTTGTTAAGCAAATTTAAAAGGAAAAGAAAAATCTGGTTAAAAATAATTCAAAAAAGACAACTGGTATCATTCTATACATGATAAAACTCTTTGATAACAACTTTTTAAGTCAAAAAGCTGCAGCTATTACTTTCACAAGTCATGGATAAACAGGGGGTAGGAGGAGGAGTGAGAGGGGATGGTAGACTAGAGTTGGGAGTCTGCTATGAGAAAAGTATGTCTGCTATGCATGGTGTGATTGGTGGCAGGATTTGCGGGCCAGAGCATTGTTGTTCTCTTGACATTGAACTTGGGTGATCTTGAACAAGTAAGCAGGGGCTAAAAACCTCCTAAAGATTACCAGAGTGTATATGTGCAAGAAAACATGCAGGCTAACAATTCCTCCTTCCCTCCCCCCCTCCCAACACCCACCCAACCAGCACCACTTCCTTGCAACTCTGCTTTATCTCAACTGTCAACACCTGGACTAAGCAGGAACCTCTCTCTATCTGTGAACTTTAATCTGGCCCTGCAAGACAAACAGTGTTGGGCTCGGACAAGGAGAGCGATTAGCCTGTCACATTGCCCTCCAGTGCCTCAGCAGGGATAGGAGGAAACAAGGAGGGGAGCGGTCGGAAGAGAAATAAAAAAAAGAGACTGGGACATAGAAGGACACATGAAGTTAGATAAAGCCTCATGAAAAAAAAAAGCTATACACACAGAGGAGAAAAAATATATACACAAAAAGAGCTAAGGGTTGGGGAAGGGTGTGATAGGAAAAAGAGATGAGTGGGAAGACAGGGAGGAGGACAGGACATGGGGGGTTGCAGCAGATATAACACAGATGCTTTGCTGCCCTGACATGGTCACAGAACACAGATATGATGCTGGACCTCCACCCCTGTGCCTGGTTCAAACAAACAGTGGCTCACGTACAATGTAGAATAAATTAAATTGTTTGAGTGCGGAGTGCTTTGCTTTGTTTCTGAAAGAATTAGCCTCTTACAGTATCTAAACTTTGCGTACACCGATTCAAATAAATAGAAAAGCATCAAATTCAGATATGTATGTAATACTTTTTTTATTTTTTTCAAGACAAAATGGCTGAGTGAAGAGAATAATGCAGACAACAGCTTAAAATAGAGTGGCATCTCCAAAACTGAAACATAACAACAAACCTGTAAGTTGAGCAAAAAAAAAAAAAAAAAAGATTAAAAAAAAAAACTCATAAGTGTTGGTCGATGACCTTTGGTCATCAAACAGAGAAATTAAGCCTTCACAATTCTTCAGGTGGGAGAAAACTGAACTGATTTGTTTTGCCGTGACTCTGTTCTGAACAGAGCATGTGTGTGTGTGTATACGTGTGTATAGTCATAATAAATAATGTCAACCCATGCCTTAGGTCAACTTCAAGTTCAGTTCAGAGCAAATAGCTTGAGAGTAAATACAGAACACAGGATGAAATCTGCCTGAAAGCTTAAATGTACCTCAATACCGTCAGTATGATAGCATGTACCAAACATTTCTTTACATGATTTTGTTGTTGTTGTTGTTCTCTTTAGAATATGCCTTGCATATGAGATGTACCATATTGAAATTACAAAGCACCATGGATTATTTTAGCAACAAAATAATAATAATAATATATTTTTTTAAAGATTTCCCAGGTTGACATTGCTCTGATTGCATATGACAAAACGTCTTTTTCAAAAAACAGCTGGAATGTTATCAGGCGGTACATGATCAAGGACAGTAAAAAGTTGGCTACCAAGAAAACCCAACAATAGCTTTTATTACTGCATATAAAATGGCAGGAGAGAAAAATATATAAAAGAAACTAAAAAGATATGTACACCACCTGTTTTTACCTTGTTGTGGTCACTCCAGCGGGACTGCCTGAAAAGGCCATCATATGACCTATCACCCTTTGGTGAACACCACAACTTTTTATCTTTAAAAAAAAAAAAAAACATACTTATTTTCAAGCATACAAATTATTCACACTATATTATCCTGCCAAATTAAGAAAATATACGGTGGCAGCTTGTTGGGGTTTTTTTTTTCACTACAGAAAAAAAAAGAGTACATTGAAACCTTTAAAGAGTACAGGCAAAACAGTTAAAAATACAGGCTCCAACATAAATACTATAAGTGCCTACACTAAGTGAACATTAATTTCAAATACCATTCTAAATACAGGAAAAAGTAGACCATAAATGTGTTTTGAGCATAGGAACATACAAGTGTGCATTTTCCTATGTGTTTTAAGTTCTCTCTATATATTTATATATCATAAATCTCTCCCCCAATGCACATTTTTGTTCAACCTGAAGACTTGTGTATAGTAAAGGCAAAAAAGATGAGAGACATGTTCATTACAGTTCATTACATAGTGATCGAGTCCTGGACATCACCAAGACAGAGAAGAGAATAATCAATAAACAATAGAAAAACAAATTAAAAATGAAAACAACATTTAAATAAAGTTCTCCCCTAAAGATATGGAAGTGTTACATAACAAACACATTTTACTTATCTTTTAAAATCAAATTTGTAGAATTGATCTGTACTAAACAGTATAATTCTATAGTTGGTGTGAAACACGATGTTTCTATGGCGGTTCCTGCATTGATAGCTCCAAGAGCCAAACTAATGTTTAGTTCTCAGAAGGAGACATGGCTGGCAACAGTTTCTAGTTCAACTCTTTTTTTTTTCTCTTTTCTTTTTAATGCAAAGCAATGACACCACGCTAATCTGTCAGCATAAGAGCAAGTTTTCCCTTGAGCGCCTGACTGTAAACTGGGAAAATTGAACAGTGCACGTAGGTAGTCCCAGATCTGAAATCTGGTTCTCATTTTATACTCAACCAACTGTACCTCCGATTAGAGAGACAGATACAGAATCCAAGGCAGAGTGACAAGTGCTATATAATCAACAATGACAGGGGATGGAGTTTAAAAAAAAAAAAGCTACCACAATGAGGTCTAGAGCATGTAGACAAAACCGGAAACTTTTTATTTAAAACTTGTCTGTAAGGGGGTAATTTGCTAAATTCAGATTTCTGATTCACATTTTTATTTTAGGCAGTTTGCAATAAGAGTTTAAAAAATATAGCCTTCAGATTATGTCAGGGTTTCTAAAATCAAGAGAATTCTTACTAATGGACTTAAGATTTTGAATTGTAGAGACACACACGCTAAACCCTTTCACCATGTTGACCCTTGACCACCCTTACGTTCCTATCCCCACTCACCTAAAATCCCACTCTGTGGTCTTCAAGTGACTGCTGGATTTACCGCCTGCATGGCTGACACAGAAGAAGCATGATTCTGTGCTACTTACAAAATAACACCTGCAAACTTTTTTATTTTTTTTTTATTTTCAAAGAAAATAAACACTCTGGAAAATTAAGAGCTTTATGTTGGTTTAAACAACTCGTCGGAGTACCGTCTCAGTTGTACCTAAAACAAAATCTACACCCCCTTTTCAGCATGTAGCATGCCAGTAAACAGAAATGTCATTGTGAAAATATCCTTATGCATGAGTCAGGCAAATAAATGATTTACCAGAGATATACATAAAACCCTTTTTTTTTTCTTGTTTGTTTATACCTTTGTTTCAGCTGGTTGCCTATACTCTGCTAAGTCCAAAAACAACAGGGTCGTGCAGGTGCTTGATGCAAGGACCTGCTCATTCCACGTGTGCACAAAAATGTCCTGTAATCTTTTACAGCTGAAACTCCGAGCTTATAGCAAAAAGGAGGATTAACTAATGCGGGTAAAATATCCAAGGCACTCTTTGTTGTCATTTCACACCATGTTGTTAATTTCATCGCTGTTTGTAGAAGAAATATTTAATGGCGCTATAGTGCCTAGAATTTCATAGGCAGTCCAATTTATATATATCTATATCATATCTCATTGTTGCATGGAAAATCTTTCACAAAGATCAGTTTTATATTTGACCCTGCTTGACTTTATGTTTTGACAATATGACACCGTCTGTTATGTTTGAACACAAAACTGTACATGATATGTAAAACAGTATGTACTGTATGCAGCTTGGGTTTTCATAACTAATCTTTTTTTTTTCTTTTTTTTTTCAAAATCATTTCGAGGAAATCAAAAGTATCAACAGCAACGCATGTACAACCAAACCCACCAGCCGAGGACAATTTTCTCTCTAAGTAGCCAAAACACACAGAGCATGCTGTCCAGTTACAAAAAAATACAAAACGTGTAAATTATTGCACAATAGAAAGGCTCAAAAAGTTTTGATGCAATAGTATTGCCCCATGATGGATCATGCATCCAGCGTTTTTTCAGAAGGGGATGAGAGCAGGGCTGCACTGTGTTCTGGTGTATGACCCTGTTGTCTTTTCCCCTCACTTATCGGCTAGTTAGCCAGGGTTGCTTTTTAGCCAGGGGAGCTGAGAGAGAGCTGCTCTTTGCCTACTCAGTTTTAATGTCATTAGCCAGAGGGCGGTCACTGTGCCACTTCTTCATGTGTTTCTCTAGAGTGCTGTATACACTAAAAGGCATGTGGCAGATTTCACATTTATACACGTCCTTGCCCATCTGTCCGTGGGTCTTCATATGGCGGGTGAGTTTTGAGCTCTGAGCGCACGCATAGCTGCACAGCTCACATTTGTACGGCCGCTCTCCGGTGTGACTGCGTCGGTGCACCGTCAAGTTGCTGCAGTTCTTGAACACCTTGCCACAAAACTCGCAGGTGTCACTGCGGCGGCCATCTTTGGAGCTCGGCCTGCCGTTCCCGCTACCACCGTGTGGAGTGCTGGCCCCGCTGCCGGTGCCGCTGCGTCCCGAAGTGGCCCGCTCGCCGTCGAGCTCACCAGGCGGAGTGGAGAAGCGTAAGCTGCCGTTTTCTGACGAGTGCTCGGATGAAGAGGCGAAGGGCGATTGTCTAGAGTCCCCACCTGTGAAGCTGATGAAGGGGTCCTTGAGTTGCCGGGAGGCAGCGTAGCCAGCTAGCCACTGAGAGTAGACGTTCTCCGTGTTTGGGATTGTGGGTGTGGGGGGGTCAAGGTCCTTTTCCACCTTTATTCGTTTGGACAGGGGGCTGAGGGAGCCAGGACTGACCGCGCCGCCTAACAGCTTCCTGGACAGGCTGTCATTGGATAAAGGTCCCAGACCGTTAATGGTAGTGGTGGTTCCATCTTCTGCACGGTCTAACTCCACAGCCGAGTCTTCGTCAACAGGGTCCAGGGACAAGCTCCGGCGGTGCGGGTGGAGGGCCTCGCTGTTCTGGTGGTGGCGGGCCCCTTCTAGTCGCAGGCTGAAACGATAGTCATCCCCTCCCTCTCCTTTAACTCCAGCCTTACTTTCAATTTCCTCCTCCTCTCCTTCTTCTTCCTCTTCTTCTTCCTCCTCTTCTTCCTCCTCTTCCTCTTCTTCCTCCTCCTCCTCTTCCTCCTCCTCTTCTTCTCCATTTTCAGGCATAAGGCCGTTGTTCTCACTCTTGAACTTGGCCACCACTGACTTGAGAGCATCTGTGGCGCTGCCCATCAGCTCACTGGTGCCAGGTTCAGGTGAGCTGGCAGTCGAGAGGCCGTCATCCGACTTGGCGTTGAGCACAGAAGACTTGTTCTGACAGTGCGTCTTCATGTGGCGTTTTAGTTTGCTGGCCTGCGTGCACGCATGGTTACAGAGGTGACATTTGAATGGCTTTTCCCCTGTGTGGCTACGCCGGTGTACGATAAGGTTGCTCTGGAACTTGAAGGTCTTTCCACAAAATTCACAAGATTTTGCTTTCAGAGGAGTGCTTGGTTGGACTGTATTGGATACAGGATTAGGTGTGGAGCGTGAGCCCGAAGGGGACTGAGAGGTGGACAGGGGAGGAGTGGCTGAAAACGGAGGCTTGGAACCGGGCTGGAATGGCTGCAGCAGCCGTTGCATAGGGGTGGGCCTGTTGGGGGAGAGAGGCGGCGAACCACCAGTGGCATTGCCAGCCAGCTCACGTAGACGTCTAGAGAAGTCCATGGTCTGAGGGGGTTCTAATGGCACAGAGTTCAGCCTCATCACCCTGTCAAAGGCGCTAGGATGGTGGGTCGCCAAGGCCAGGTCATCTGGGCTGAGGTGGTGGCGTGGTGGTGGGCTGAACAGAGGGGGAGTTCGGGGGTAACGGCCTTCACGAGGTGTGGACGCTGAATCCCGGCCAGACCCAGAACCCGGCATTCTCAGTAGGCTGTACGGGCTGCCGTCAGCCAGGTGGACGGCATGCAGCGGAGGCTGGGAAGAGGCACAATCACCCCCCATCCCAGGAGCTGCAGCCACGCGGGGGGTAAGGGGGCTGCCAGGTTCACTCTCCAGATAGATGCGGAAGCCATGGGTGTTCTGGGCATGCTGGAGAAGGAACCAGGCACTGGTGAAGGGCTGTTTGCACGTGGTGCAGGTGTAACTGCTGGGCTCGTCTTTATCTGACAAAAAAGGGAACAGAGAGAAACAAAAGTTATTGATCCATCAAATAACAATTAAGTCACTTGATCATCTGACTAATATGACAACATACTTAAAGAATCATAAAAAGGAAAAACACTTAAAAAGATTAAAATTGTAAAATACTGCACTGAAAACTGATTACATGAATGACCAAATCAATGAATCCTTTTTTTTTCTTTTTAAACTTTGCTTCCTCTTACTTCTTTATATATTTTCTATTATTCTTGTCATGCCAGATATGAATTATATTACCTTTTACCTCTAGCTGAAATAACAATGATGGGAAAAATATCTAGAAATAGTCCTGCAAAATTATATGAAATAAAAGAAAATCTGACTAGGACATATGTAAATGAAAAATTTGCATTATTTTTTTTTTTTAAACAGAAGAATAAACAAAAACCTTGCAGGAATGGATATTCAAGCGGGAAATACACAATTTATACAGCTGAGAAGGCATAGGAATAATTCAAACTGTAATTGACTTTCAATAGCACTTGTACACTGACCTGAGATTTGCCTGACAATGCAAGCCTAATCTCGTTAAACACACTCATCTCCCCTCCAATACCTTGTTTACAGAATTAGCAGGCTAAAGTAGGACATGTATCGGATGCTGCATATTAACTCTGAATACAAATAAGGGGTCACATGTTAATAAATTGTACCCGCGTTTATCACCAAAAACACACATTCCCAGCAAAAAGAAAGAAAGAAGAAAACTGCATGTGTTTGTGTGTGGGTGGGGAGGCTCCTATGAAAATGCATTTCATGCATTACTTTTCTATTTCTGATATTTCATGCTTTATGGATTTATTTAAATCCTCTCAGGTGAAAAGAAAAGAAGAAGAAGGGGAAAGCAGAAGTGAGAGTTATGCAAAATAGGAGGCATCCGCTACTTGCAAATTGTGCTCCCTCTTTCATCTTTTGCCTTTCTTATCCTTTCCTCTATTTTTCTTTTTCTTTTTTTCACTGGAGGGCATTTTTCTTAAGTTATTTTCAGACATTGAACCCAAAAACCATGGCCATACTGTGCTAGAGAGGGAGAACAAGGGAGTGGGAGAGGGGAAGATGGGCCGTGGATGCACAATTGACTATGAGCAAATCCTAAGATGGTGGATGGACAGTCTTACATGTTTTAAGCCTGCTGTGGCTGAAAGACAAAGGGGTAGAAGAAAAAGACTGCTGCTGAGAAAAAAGGGGATGTTGTGGATGAGAGGGAAGAATTTTGTGTTCTGTGGTTCCACTTTCTATCTCATGTGTCCACAGATACCATGCCCCCCCCCCCTCTGAACAATCTAACTCAAAGACCAGAACACAGTATAAAATGTGCACCTAATCAAACCTCCAAGCAAACCTTTTTCTCTTGACTGAAAAGAGTTGGAAGGGGGTATAATGGTAAATTATGGATCATTACAATCTGCAAAAATTACAGTTAATTGCTGCCACCTGCAAGGGGCTCTGACCCACGATGGAATTTTTCCATCATAAAAAAGCCATTTGCCCATACACATTTTTGCTCCCTCTCTCATAAGCACAAATAAAATGTGCCCATTACATTGGCTTTGGCTCTATGCATGTTTCCTGATTATATGAGTGTTTTTATGGCTTTAAGTAGAAAGCCCCATATCACTCGTAAAACGGTTTGCAATAACCTGGGCTCTCCTGTACACTTTTCTTTGATTTGGAGCCTATACACACATCCTCCATCGCGACCTAATGTGCGAGCAGAGAGTATATATATGCTTGAGGAAGAAAATTGATACATTTTTTTCTGTTATTGTGAAGGACAAGAGAGGAACATGAGGGAGTGGGTTTGCCAAATTGTGTCACGTCTATCAGAGGAAAGAAGCCGCTGAGGAATCTTAAAAAAGGCGGACGGGGATAAGAAGTGTGGCGTGAAGGGGACATTCCTAATGACAAGCCGCCACAACATTTATGAAGGACACAACAGCAGCAGCACAACACTTTAAAGACAGTACTAAATGTGTTTCTTTGTGACAAAACCAACATATTTCAAGCGATTCAATCACTCGTCCTTCTCAGGACATTTGACAAACTGTGCTCATACCAAAAACAGTGGTGATGATTATTTGCATGCAGGCGGTGGACGCGTTGATGGGCATCAGCAAGCCAAAACAATGCATGCCCAAATTCACAACAATGGGAAAGAAGATATGAAAATAAGCCCACTATTGTCCTTAATAGCCATCCTCAAAGGGATGGAAGGACAGTTATTCAAAAGGATAAAAGACATTTTGACAAGGCGTTTGATGTTTTTTTTTTTTCAGTTTGGAGGAGCACAGAACTGCGAGGGAGGAAGGATCTTACAAACGAGTCTGTCCTCTAATGGAATAAAAGAGAGCTCAGTCTGTTTCTCTCTTTCTAGTAACATAAATTCTGTGGAGAGTTAGGGCTGGAGAGCAAGAGAGCTGGGGCTAATGCTGGATCTCCAGGTCCCTTTGAAATAGGATCAGCAGAGAGGAGAAACCACACTGACAACCCCCTTAGCTGCCATTTCAAGGCAGGGGCTGAAAGAAAGGTCTATGGAGGAGTGAGGACAGAAAGTGTAAAGGAGAGCAGAAAAAGCACAGAAAGGAGTGAAGGAAGTAAAAGTACAATAGAAAAAAACAATAGAAAGAGCCAACGAGGAGGGACATAAAAAGTAAAAGTGTACAGGCTTTTACGAGTCTTTCATTGCCATTTCAGTGTATTGCAACAAAAAGCGTGAGGTGGCGATTATGGTGTTAATAGCAAACAGTGCATTGCCGTCAGACAGAGTCGTAGGAGATAAGAAGTTTTATTCTCATCTTACAAGAATAAAACGAATGGGGGGGGGGGGGCATATTCAAGGGAAAAAGAGAAACTATGGCACCTTAGATAGCAAATAAAGGAGCTTCATACCCAGCAAGCAGTGTTGATCAGACAAAGCAATGCACCGTCTAAGCGACTGAGGCGTACACTTTGCTCATGCAGATTGTTCTATTGTTAGTGACCCAACCCCCAAACCTAGTCTCACTATCACCACACAAATACCCAGCGTAGCCATACCATCTCATTCCTCTTTATATCATCAACCAAAACATGGCCACCGACACTAAAAACAAGGCAATAGTCCACAAGATAACAATGTGAAGAAACTACCGAAAGATGCACATCCTCAAACTTTCTAGCCAAACATTTAAAAGTTGGCGGACTTGACTTGACCTTTGAGGGGGTTTTTGTTTGTTTGTTTGTTTGTTTATTTTGTCCTTGACCAACCCTGATAGTGGGCTCAGGGCGTCCCGGTGCAACCATGCAGCTTTCACTGATATTGGTCATTTAGCTAATGGAGGAATGAGCTAACAGGATTAGCTCCAAAAAGAGGAGGAGGAGGAAAGCACAGAGGCAAAAGACATGGGGGACACAACATGTCACGGCCATTTCCCAAAGTTATCAGCCGCCATGGCTTGAAAGAGCACTCACACACACCTGAAAAGTGATTATGCTAATAGCAGGTCTTTGCTAATATTCATAAGTGTTTATAGGTGTTGGAGTGAGTGCTTTGGGAAGATGGAGGATTGTCAATACAGTGTCTCTTAAATGTGCCTCAGCCGTAACTGCCGTTAATGTGATTACTACTCTGTTTATGTCATTAGGGTTTTCACAGTCAGGCATTGGACAGGGGTGCAGGGTGAAGTAGGAGAGGAGAGGTTGAGGGACAAGACAGGGGAGCAGCAGTGACTCACATAAGAGCTTATTTTTTTACTGTACACCTTCTACACATCCATTCTCAAGGAAATGGCTTTCAGCTGAAGTAGGATGAAAATAAACCGAGTTAACAAAAGGACTGTAAAAACTATCATCAGCTTTAAGAGAAATAGAAGTATGGGATGTCACATCATCTCTAAGCTGCTTTGTCTCTCTGCTTCTGTCCGTGCTGCTTGACCTTCCTCCTTACTTCAATATCTATCCGGTTATCTGTTTCTCTGCCACACACAGGCTTATACACTCACTTCTTTGTACTGGCCAGGATTGTTGTGGTGCAATGATCAACAGGACAGAGGGAAAAGATTTGTTTGACCAACACTTGTGCCTGAGATAAAAACCGGATGCAGGAAGAGTTTACAAAGCACAAAGGCAGCCAACACTGACTGGCTGGAGTTGGAAAAGCTGATTGCTGACAATGAGATGATTTACAAAAAAACTGAACGAACACAGAAAGAATCAATAAGCAAAAGATCAAAAAGCTAAGACAGCAAGAGACAGATGCAGTAGATTTGGAGAGAAAAAGCCTGGATGGCATGAATAAGCAAAGAAAGGCTGATTTTATGATAATGCATGGTGGTCTTTGAGGGCCTGCGCCTAGTAGAAAGTATTCTGCTGACTGTGGCTTTCTTTCCAACCAGAGTTTCGTACTTCTTAGCTTTCCTTTCCAGGTCTGTTTCTCCTGAAAGTCGATAAGAGCGAACGCAGAACTGAGCAGAAACCTTTACGGAGAGCCACGCGGAGACCTATGAATGCATGCTCCACAAATAATAAACCAATGTGTGTGCAGGATTTTCATAAAGATGTCTTTCTGCAAGTTAGCATTTCTGTAAACTCGTATGACAACATAAATGCATGCATGCCCATGTGTGTCTGTCTGCTTGGAAATTTGTATGTAAAAGCACTTGCCACGATCATTTTGGAATTAGAATTGCTCTACACTGTTTCCCTCCGTGACCTTACTTTCTTTGATCTCTTCTCAGTTGAACTGTGTTTGAACTGACCATGCACCAAGGCTATCTAGTCATCCGTCCATCTCTCTTTCTTCATCCATCATTCTATCCATTCATTCATCCATCCTGACTAAACCCAGCTGGACAGCTTCGTGCTTGGGTGCGGCTCACGTCCAGCAGGCTTCATAATAGGCTGCGCCAGCCGTGTCTCTGATGCAGATCATTATTTGCTCTCTGCTTACCAGCGACAGTGGGAGGCTGCACTCTATTGTTTCTCATCCTGGCGCTAATGGTACGGTGAAAAGACCTCTGGGCTTCTAAGCTTAACCAGTCTAATTAAATGGACCATCACTTATGTAAGCGTCCACAGAGATTATTTACTGAGTTGGGATCTGCTTCACAGGATCAAACCACTGTCAACAAAAGCCAATGCTCGGTGGACAAGGAATTAAATAAAATAGTGGAATCAAAGAAGCCGCAAACTGCCGAGTGTCACTTTAAGCACACATATCCAGGTACATAAGAAGACTTAATCAAGCAGGAGTATTTTTGGACTCGGGCAATATCCCAGATGGGCGTCAAGTCTCTGAGCACTTCAGAGGGGAAATGTGAAAAGTGTTCTGTCAAAGAAAAGATATGTCTCAATAACTTGCAGCTTCGGGGGGAGGAGAAGAGAGTCAAATATGCAAATGAAGAAGGTACACCAATATATTTTTTAAAAATACTATACAGCAGAATAGAATGAAATATATGAACATTTTTGGCTTCCTTAATATGAAAATGCAGCCTACAACATTCAGATGAGTGCGTCATCCTGCTTTGAAATGCTGTGACAAGATAGCCTCCATACGACATGAGGCCAGCAGCCTGAGCTTTGCTATCTCTGCATAGCTCAGCTTATGACAGGCTGCCGTCCCTGCAGAAAGGATGGAGGGGAACCAGGGAGGTCGACTGGCTGCACATTTCTGCATAAATCTCCAGATAGATAGCATCAGAAGAAGAGAAACAGGGGACGGAGATCAGCAAGCGGCGAAGGATGATAAGGCCCCCAGGGCAGGGCATTCGACACTGTCAAAACTGTTTCGTCCCTGGCTATTGGACGAGTGGAGCGCGTTATGAGCCAGCATACCATTTGCCAGGACGAGAAATCGGCTTCACCGAAGCATACAGGGCCCTGTATCTGACCTCTCCTCTTTCCCCCTTCTTGACATGCAGGGAGATGGACAGAACATCACAAACACTACACAAACAGAGGACTACGATGATCTGAAGTAGGCACACAGCTCTGACAAACAAAAGTTTTCTTAATACGAAGAACGCAGAAGAAGGAAAGATGGAATTTATTCTAAAATGAGCAAAAAGGAGCTTCAAGCTGTCGGGTTAACATGACAGATATTCAATATTTCTTTCCTTTTATTGTGATTTGTAGCGGTATTGTGCCAAAATTTTTGTATAGGGAGCAAAAATGTTAATTACTTAGCAATTGTTTTCTCTCATTGCTACTTTTTGTTTTACTACTATAAACTCACATTTGCAGAACACCAAAAAAAAACACCTTTTCATATTTTATTCATATGTTCTTGATTTATTCCCCCAAAAGAATAACTACATTGCTCTCTAGAAAATGAACATCAGCCAGACTACAAGTACAAATGAACTGTTTAAAGGCTGTAATTGGACCCCTTTCATTTAATAACCTTTCCTAAAACACATAACCCAGGTTTGATTCATTTTATTGTTAAACCAAAATAATGAACTATATCAAGGTTGAATGAGTAGCAGAAGGAGAAAAAAAAACACCACAGCGTACAGTCACATTATTTTTCTAAATAATACATTAGAATCTATCTGTGAAAAAGCCCGAGAGGGTAAGGGAAGTTTTAAAAGGAAGAGTTGGCAGAGAGGGTGAGAGGCTGATCTCCTGATCAACAGGACCTGTAGTCGGGGGTATGTGAGAGCTGATGGAAGCTTGGACAGTTACGCCCAAACCCAAACACACACACACACACACACAGAGTCTGTCTGGTCTGAGTAAAGAAAAGTCTCTCCGTCTTGCTTTCTGTCCCTCATACAGCCTGCATGTTCCTTCCTTACTTCTCCTTCCTTCATGCTGTTTTCTTAACACGCTCCGATGACAGCACTGAGAGAGAGGTTAAAGTGGGTCCTTCACAATCACACATAAAAACCAACTAATACATGAACACAGTTTCTCCCTTGTCTCGTCCTGTGGAGTCCATAGTGGTGGGCTCCAGCAGTACAACACGCAAATCCTTTCTCTAATTCTGTCTTGCCATATAAAACGAAAGAAGAAGATGTTTCTCAATTTTCTCCACTCACTCGTTTAGTGCCACAGAGATCTAAAAGTTCACCCTTTAGGTCAGTGTGTGCAAAAGATGGTTTGTAAGCTTTAGCTGAGGTCCTCTGATGCTGCCTATAATACATAAAGAGCAAAAGGGACATGAGCAAAAGAAAAAATAAGAGGTGAGACATAGAAAGACATCCATATATAAATGTGTGAAGCAGTATTGGGGCCTGTGAAATGTTTTTTTTTTTTCAGATGCACATATATCACTGATAAAAATCAATCAATCTTGATTTATATAGCACTTTTCATACAATATGTAGCTTAAAGTGCTGTAGAGATATAAAAACAAAACAAAAATGTGATATGTCCTTATGCTTGAGTGCCAAAGTGTTACAAAACAGAAAGTTACGACTAATGTTGACCTGAGTTGTTTGTTTCTGAACACGCTAGCACTTGCCCCAGAAGCTCTCATGAATGGTCATCATTTAGATACCAGTGAACAAGGGCTGTTTTAAAGATGCAGTTATTTTTCACCCCGTCCCACCACCTCAGGGTGAGAGGACCAGGGCATGTGAGCTTGGGCCAACCATAGCAGCTCGTTATGCACAGGAGCCTCGAGGCATTGTGGAGGGACATGGCACTTTAAAACAAGAGGGCCAGTGTTGGAGTGTCCCGAGGCCCGGAGATGTGGAGACTGAGGGTTTAACACGCGTCCCATCTGCTGTGTGTGACTGTGCACACGGTGGTCGAGTGGTTAAGGAAGCATCAATAGCCACTCTTTAGATCCAGGAGTGTCTCAGGGTCAGATGTAGCTCAAAAAGCACCGTTCCTTGGAACCAGAGAAGGTGAAAGTCAGTGAAATGACTCGGTTAAAAGTTCAATTTTTTTTTAAATGTTGCCATCACATATCCTCATTTTACCAAGCAGTAATGCAATACACATGAACATCCTGTAATAAGGGCACAGCCACACAGTGAGACTTTAGGGCCTCCACCCTCCACCATCCATTCATCCAACCCTCCATGCTACGATCCATTATTCATTAATCAAAGAGAAAACTGTGGTAAGGGCCAAATGTTGATTAAAATTGCAAAATGACCTCCTGTTCAGCCCTATTTCAGCTCCTTCAAGACATTCTGACAGAAGCAGGAAGAGACGTTGCAAAACGAGGAAGTGGTCACACAGCTTAGTGACCCATATAGGGTTCATTCATCCTCTGCTACACGTTAAAACTTTATAATGCTGTAAAGACATCACAGTGCATTGCATTACTTTATGATGTGTTGTTTTGGACACATGCCAAATGAAATGAGTTATGTTCATATTGCAAACTACTGAGCTGAATATCCCCTCACAATGCAACAAAATTATACTGCACATGCTGTGAAAAAAAGACTGCACTGTTTAAAACCTGTTGAAGGCAGCCAGTAAATGTACATGTAACGTTTACCATCAATAACAGTCTGTAAGATGGATGGACCATATGCTTGGCAACGGCAGGCCACGCTCCACGCTATTCTTCATCTTCGAGACTCGCCGTACCAAATTCCTCCCGACTAATTGAAGACATGTGCTCTGATCAGGCTCCATAGCGATGAAGGAACGGTTGGCAAAATGGTGGACAGTAGAAGACAAGAGTGAAGCTCATAAAGCCAACAACTGGAACATTATTCTGCCTCCTGCTATCATCCAACAACAGGCAAAGTCTGCTCTTATGTCAGCAATACATCTAACTTTGGGGCACCGTGCATGTAGAAGTCATTTATAATCACGCTCAATATTGTTGCCTGTATCTTTACAGTTAGATATCACACTGTTAAAAAGACTTAAAAAGGTTTATTCTCCCAGGAAGTGTGTCACGAACACGCATAGGTCCAAGCAGGAGTGAGAGTGATATTAATTAAGGTAGCCAACCTGTAGGTTCCTTTGTGCCCAGCTGTAGAGCATAAATCAGGCTTTTAACGAGGCTACAGCCCTAAGATCTCAAACCGTGCTGGAATGCTACCTGCACAGCCATGCCAAAAATCTGTCTGCGTCTAGGGCTCCTATAGATCACTACATTTATAAGGAAAGCTATAGAGACCTACCCTGGTGGAGGGGGAGGGCAAAGCAGAGGGGCAGAAAAAGAAGGTGGCAAAAGGGGGACAAGAGCTATTTCTAATAGGTCATCAGGTTTAAGAAAGCACGTGTGGTGGCCGCTTGTGCACATGCGTGTTGTATGCAGGTAAAAGTGTTACGCTGCCACAAATTCATCTGTTTTTAAAAAGGGGTAACAAGACATGACAGATGGTGGCTTACAAGTTCAAACTCTCCAGTAAATAAGCAACAAGCTGTGATTCAAGAAATAGCAAATATAAACCTTCAATAAATACCAAAATGACTTTTTAGACCTCAAAAACAGCCGATGAACAGGACATGTGAAGAAAGTCTGAACGCCTTTGGTGACAGAAGGATTTATTCCCAGACAGCTGCAGGACAGGACACACGCATGAACAGACTGACTGGCTGGATGGGTGGTTTAAAAACAGGCCGAGTTCACCTCCGAGCCATCGTTTCTGTACAGAAAAGTACCCATGAACTCAGACATTCCACAACAGGCAGTGGCAAGACGCACTTACTCACACACATGAAGCTAATTGGCAGGCATAATGCAAATACACACATTTACACTCACAGGAGCATATGCGGCTCTTTAGCAAAACCAATGCCTCCAACTGTAATTTTAGTCTATTTTCAAATACTCAAATTACCCACACTGGGAAGATTACCAGCTATTAAGTGATGTACAAATAAGTTTGTGTGGAAGTGGAAAAATTTGAATAAATGGCTGATCAAAGGCTGGGTTTTCCTATGCTGCACCAGCTGAGATTTATGAACCAGATGTTTTCTGCCGCCGCTTCTCGAATGGCTACAGAACTAAAGCATCATCAGAGTGAAACAGTTTTGCTACACTGGTGCAAATGTCACCTCATAACCATTGAAAAAAAGATATTTCTCTAACAGCTTCCCTTGCCCACTCTTTTTTTCCTCTTCTCACTTCAACAACTGCAGCACTGACAGGAATGTAACTCCACTCCCTGCCAACATGAACTCCAGTTCTCAAGATCCACCCTGTCATTTTAAGAGGGGCTGACAACCCCTGACTGACACAGGGGTCGCAGGGGCAGTGACCTCATCGGACCGCTTGTGTTGCATTC
Source organism: Leptatherina wallacei (assembly GCA_028567055.1). Taxonomy (NCBI): domain Eukaryota; kingdom Metazoa; phylum Chordata; class Actinopteri; order Atheriniformes; family Atherinidae; genus Leptatherina; species Leptatherina wallacei. The sequence continues at coordinate 27,657,065 of JAOXYM010000004.1, read as the reverse complement.
CCAGAAATGAACTTTGTTTGCACAAGGTCGAATCGTAAAGGTCCTACGTGCTCATTCCATGCATGTCCAGCTGATACGGTGCAGGCCAACACAAAATCCTGGGAGGCCAGAAAATGCTTTAGATCAGCAGTATAAGGACAGAATGAATAAGTTTCCTATAAAACATCTTCTCATATTGGCTATTGTTAAGTTCCACTATTACCTATGCAGTATTCAGTCTGAAAGCTAATGAAAGAAGGAATTAATAGCAGTGAAAGAACAAGGATATTGCAGCTATGTTAGCAGAGCGAACACGTCCTTTGAATTTTAAGGTTTTACATTGAAGAACAAAATAAAACAAGTAAACTGGCCCTCAACAGGTCTAAGAATCAATTCAATACAATTGTATTTATTGGCCCATGTGCAACAACCCACACCGTGGAATTAATTATTTCACAGAAACCAAATCCAAATGCAGAACCCGTGTGTGAAAAACTAAGAGCATCCTCAATGCTTCAGGCTAGTCAAATGCATGTGATTAAATGAGCCTTAACAAATACAACTACTTCTATAAAACCAAAAGTTTTGTTAGTTTGTTGATGTGAAGCATTCAGGTGTGTGTTAACACAATATGAAGGAGGAAAGACATTCCTGCAGCCCATCAATCTGGGAAGGGTCATAAAATAGATTATTCAGAAATGGAGAACATTGAAAGAGTGGATATCCCAATAAGTCCAGCCTAAGGTCAGACCATGCAATGTTCAGAGAAACTATTAAGATCAAAAAATAAAGATAAAAAAAGAGCTACAAGTCAGACTCTCCAGGACTCGGTCGCCCCGTCAAATGTTGAAGTTTACAACAGTACAATTAGAAAAAGAATGCACAATATGGCTTATTTGGACTGGTTGCAGTAGAATGTCTCCTCACTGGGAATGTCACGATTACAGGTTTTTTTTTGTTGGTACGATTATTGTCAAAGACATAATCCCGATTTTCACAATTATTATGAGTTGCTCGATTTCCCAACATTATAAATATGTAAAATCACATGAACACTCCGTATAGAGCTTTAAGGTTTGATTAGGGCTGTCAAAATTCATGCGTTAATGCAAAGAGTTGAATCTGTGGAATTAACACATTTTCTTTTTCTTTCACATTAACTCATAAGGGATAAAGATATCACTCATGTCATATTAAAAATCTGAATCCATCAAAAACAACTTAATCCTCCCTATTTATTAAGTTTTGGACAGTTCTCAAGCCTTACATTTAGAGGATGGCCACAGGACGACCCATTTTAATATATCAAATAACTTTGTTTTCATTCCATGCGCAGGTTGATCTGATCTGCTGTTATAATTCAGGCATGATCTTTTATTTAAAGTCACGATATTGAGGAATCTTTACGATTAATTATTTATGGAATTTCATAGTGTGATTAATTGCGAATCTAAATAATTGTGACATTCCTACTCTTCACTATAGATAACATGACAGCATGGCGTAGATTTAGCAAATTTGCATCTGAGTAAATCACAACACGTCTAGAACAATGTCCTTTGGACAGACAATAACAAAATGCAGATGTTAAGCCATGATGTACAGCATCACTTTTGGTGAAATCCAAACACAGCATCTGAAACCAACTGTGAAGCACAGTGGTGGAGGTGTGATAATTTGGGCTTGTTTTGCAGTCATTAAGTGGACCATGAACTCCTCTGTGTACCAAAGTATTCTAGAGTCCAAATAGTATCATGCAAACCCAAACACAGCAGCATATCTGCAGCAGAATGAGTGAAAAAGAAATATGATATGAATGATATGGTCCAATCAAAGTCCAGAATATACATTACTCTTTAAAAATGGACAGAAAACAATCACTTCAACTTATTCCTGCTAAAGGTGGTTCTACAAGCAATTCAATCAAGGGCTCTTCTTAGTTTTGCACAGACTGCTTCTGCATTTTGGCTTAGTTTTATATGAATAAGTAATGACACGGTGAAGTATGACGTACAATGTTGTTCATCTCAGGTTGTATTTACATCATTCTGTAAATGGATTTTTTATGATGTCCTCCTGTTACATGAAACCTTAGACTTAAAAGACGTCGGATTTCTATTTTTTCTCATGACTGTATTTGAAGATGAAAGGGTGAAGCTGAATGGTGTCAAGAATGGCATTAAGAGCTGTGGAGTGGAGAAGAAGGTAAAAACAAAAGAGTGGTGGACAGCTTTACACTGCAGCACCCCATTCTAGATTACATTAGTGGCAGCTGCTTCCTTTGTGTAGTTTTATGGCCATGCCCCAAGAAAAAGCTGCTAAAATTTCATTTAATCTGCTTCAGAAACTCAAGTATCTGTCAGCCACTCAAACAAGGGAGACTAACAGCACCATGCTCATATAACTGAGGCAAAATAACACTAATAATATCTTTCTGCACAGCAAAAAGGCCGACATTTTGTGTAACCAAAGAGGGCTTGCCTGTGTTGCCGGTGCATGGGAAACTGGCCTGCTCTCCCAGTCCAGGAGCATGTCCTTAATGGTGGGTAAGGGAGCCAGACAACGTCCTCCTTCTTTCCTCCATCTCTGCCCCCTTTATCCTCACCTCCTGTTCATCCTTCCAAGTCATTAGCTTATGTTAATCGCTTAAACTACCAAGAGTAAGCCCCAATTCCATTTAGTATGCCTCTACCCTAAAGAGCAGATGAATATGCAGCTGTTACCGCTGATTTATGAAGGTAAGATAATATGACTGAACTTGTATTTTGTGCGGATTCGTAGTAACGTATTATCATTCTTCAACATATTTGTGATGAAATAAGATTAAAGACATTTAGTTTATTTTCAGGGTACACCAAAAATCCACTTTAAATCTATTTTACAGATTCAACACGCTTTACATGCATTTCTTTCTATTTCATGGTTCTGAATTATGTTTAACTGAGCTTTATAAGAATAACATTTCTACCCTACAACTTCTTGGTAAAGGATGCCAATCGACTTTCCCAAAAACTCAAAGCTATGAACAGTCATAATTAAACAAACTCTGAAGAATTCAAGCTTTATTCTTTAAAAACAAATTCTTCATGTCAACTATCCACTCCATAGCCTCCCTAAGACCTAGATACACCACAGTTTACCAACACATAACATTCAGCTGAGTAAGCCTGACACGGGGATGGAGCTTTGACAGCAGAGCTAACTGATAGAAATAAGCAGCACAGGCAGCGGTTAGGGGCAGTTTGGGTTCATCATGAGGCAACACATCCATGCATCGTATTCGGGATAAACTGAGCGAAGAATTGAGGGGGTGGGGGTGCTATTCTACCCTCTAATGTCAGCGATGAAGCTCAAGGCAAAATGAAGGAAAGGGGAGGAGGTGAGGGTGCAAGGGGCCCCCTTTTCTTTAACTTCTGAGATAAAAAAGATGCCAGAGGTGAGGAGAACTTGGGGTGAGACTGAACGATGACCAAGTAAAGAATGGGGGGGGGGGGTTATAGCAGCCCGTCTGGTGGAGATCTCCTCTCCATCTGTTTGAATGGCGTGTCTCACAGATGATGAGAGTAAGCTTGTGCCCTTCTATCCCACTGGAGCAGGTCGAACTTGCACACTGCTCATCCACTCAGGATCGGCTGCAGCTTAAGACTGACACCACGGTGAATATACGGCCACACAAATGGAAAAAGTTGTTGACCTTTCTCCTTGTCTTCTATGACAAGCAGCTGTTTCATCTCACTGTCAAACTCACACAAATCATAGAATTACAGTAACGCCAAATATGTGCCTGTCACCTTTTTCCTATACCTGTCCAACTTACTTGGATTTAGTGACATTTTTACAAATCAAGAAGCTTTGAGAGTGTATAGGAGCTTTGAGTTCTCCCTCACAGTGACACCTAGAAAATAACCGACAAGCTTTCGCTGCAGGAATTCTTTCCCTTTTCTAAAAACTTACAATTCAAGTCAAAATAGGACAATTTCTTTTTTGGCTGAAGCAATTTCATGTAATGGCAAAAGACTTTTTATTATAAGATCTACAGCTCAGCGATAAACACATTTTTATCTTGTTTAAAAGATTATTTCATTACGAAGAACACCAACTTGATGGAGTCTCTGCTTACAGTGATAATAAGAGTTGCACTGGTATTTCTAGTCTATATTAATCTGAGCCATGCTAAGAACAGTAGTTTTAATCTTCTTATCTAACTTTGAAAGAAAAAAGATGAATCCATTTTCCAAATATCAAGTTATTCCTTTAATCTTCAGCTTATTCTAAAAAGACTAGTCATTTGAATCGTAGCAATATTGAATAGAAAGCAGAGTGAGCACAAAAAAGTGCCGATCGAACATGAATTGTTTGGGTACAAAATACTCCTTTGAAGCCATTTAAATGAATTCAATAAAGATGGTGGCTTGAATGAATGCTAATGGACATTCACCTGTACCTTGTACATGTAAAAAAAAAAAAAAAAAAGGCATAAAAGCCAATTGATATGAGAAAGAAAGAATAAAGTTATGGGGAAGCAACACAGACAAATGAGTGCTAATGAAGACATGGAAAGCAAAGTGGGGAGGGGGGAAGTGGGGGGGTGGATACGCGAGGGCAAATTAACCTTTTTAATTGGAGAGTGGTAGCCCTCTTTGGACCCTGCAGTTGGATCCAGAGTGCTGACAGATGATGAGAGGAAAATGGCAGGCCTATTACAGGCAATCTGGCCCTGCAACTTGGCAGACCACTGCAGTACCAGAGCCTGGGGAGAACAGGGCACGTCCAGCATGGAAAGCACTCCCTGCCAGACCGCTCACTGGCAGAGTGGAGCTTGCCTCAATAAAGGTATAAATAGAGAATGGTTATCTTGGCACTTTGAACTATGGGGTAAAGGGTTGTCATAAGGGAGTCTGGTTTCTTGTGTGATAACAAAATACTACCTGGTCAAGAAAAAGGAGAAGGGCTTTGCTTTAATGAAAGGGAGACAGAACCAGTCTGACAGGTATGAGAGAAGAGAAGGGCCAGGGAGGGAGGTGTGGGGGTGAGGAAACGCACACAGAGATATTCACACACCATCTCAGTTAACATGACTTTGTATTCATGCACAGAATGCATGTTCAAACCAAGCGCATCTGCCCCATGTTCACAGAGGAGCCAGATGCAAGAGAAAAAAACATCAGAGAGGATCACTTCCTGCCTGTCTGTGTGTCTGGATGCGAGAGCTGTGTTTACGTCTGGGGAAACAAGGAAAACAAACATCAAGGTCAGAGAAGCTGGAGTCTGTCCAAGCAATAGATAGCCCCTTCTTAATGCGGCTGCAGGCTTGGTTTAACTAATACACCCTCGGAGAGACACCAGGACTAAGTCAGAACCCTAAAACATCATTTCATTTTGAATATGTGGACCCTTACAATTGAAACAAAAATTCCCCGAGCTTAATACTTTTCACCTGACGTCTCAGAGACGCTTGAAGCGCCACAGTGCAAAGTCAGAACAACATAAAGTTCTGGACGTCTCCAAAACATATAAAGCAAAATGTTCTGCCACGTTCTCCTCAATCGATCCAAACCTTATCACTCACCGTCTCACTGTCCAGCAGACGGTCGGCGTAAACATAATCCCGATGCCCGCTCTTTAACGCTGACCTCATTAGCCAGACGTCCGCGGGCATCTCTAGGTCATCTACACTAAAACAAAGAGTAGCCAGTCATTATCTCTGCTCCTCAATCCTTTTTATCCCTTTCCCACTCCAATCCTCAATCCTCACGTTCTCTTTTTTCTGTCAATTTCCAACTCTGTCCATCTGTCTTGAATTATGTATTCTGATGCATTTACAGCAAAAAGTGGCACTGGACTACTTTTAGTCATGTTAAATGTAGCCATCAGATGACAGGAAAGTGTCACGCTCCTCATAAGCATGCATATTCATTTTATACATACATATACAATCATCATCTGCCTTACTTGTGCGTGCAACTCTCACTTGCAAATTTTTCAATCACTCTCTCTTGTCTTTGTATCAGTCTCCATCCATAATACACACACACACACACACACATGCACACACATACACCAGACACATGGCCGGAGAGAGAAGACTACCATCTGGGAGTAGTGGCCGGCTTTGTTCGGGGTGGGGGCAAGTGAAAGCACCAACAAGACCTCCCTTTAATACACACACACACACACACACACACACACACACACACACACATAAACTACACACACAAGCCTTTCAACAGCCCCCGTCATCCTCCCCATCCAACTGCTCAGAGTGTGAGAGCTCTTCTCATACAATCTGCACATATACATATGCAAATAAGCAGGGGGCATTATAAAAACAGCCATCATCTCACGCACACGCACGCACGCATGGAAGCACGATATTTAGTTGGCCTCTGAACCAAAGTAGCCATACAAGTGTTTTGAATGGAGAAAACACACATTTCTCATATATATATATAAAGCAGGAGCTGGAAGGCTGGAAGAAAAGTGGGAAGATAAAAAGAAAAAAAAAATCTTCTCTACAAATAATAAACTAATCTGGGCATGTGTGAAATACATGCAAATGGGATTGCATGCATTTACATGGGGGACCCACACACAAACACTTGCACGCATATACATGGTAACAAACATTCTCCATGTTTACCCTGCAGCATGCATATGATTTATACATAAAGACTCTCTCCATCCATTGACACAGGATTTCATAACATCTGGCCACTGTCCTCAGGTTAAACAACACACACACATTTTCATATATGATACCTTTTGAGAATTCGGATGTAAAAATTTGAAGACGTTTCTACATTCATCTGGCATTCACTTAAAAAGAGAGAAAAGAAATAAAGGTATGATACGAGATTAGCCGAGTTCTACCTGACTGCTCTTGAACTTTTAATTCTTTTGTCCTCTGTCCTTTTGTCATAATCAAAGACTTCAAAGCCCAAAGCGAATACAGGAAAAACAGAGTGGGAGAGAAAGAAGAAGAGACAGACAGAAACATGGTCAAACGTATTTTTTCTACATAGTTCACATTGCCATATGAAGGGTGATAGCGAGCAGCTTGCAGGAATGCACCTGAGTCTTTATTATGAATGAAGCAGTGTCCATATTTTATAGTCTTCACAAACACAAACTCTTCACATACATGATTTCTATTCCTGAAACAAATTAAATTACAGTATGAGAGATTTGGTTTCAACCAGAGCTGACACATATAAAAGGTTTCTCGCTCACGCAGCACAACAGTCCATTATGTGCATCTTCAATATCAAATTCTATCTCCCAGTTCTTTCACACTCTCATGTTTGCTGGGATGTTTTCAGTACACAATAGCCGCAGTGGCGTTAAGCTCATGTTGCCCCACCAAAAGTACAGCACCAACAACAAGCAAACACTTTTCCCTGCTCTTCCCACCCTGTTTACAACCAGATCCACTGCTCTCTCACTTTGTTCCCACGCTCCCTCGTTTCTTTCTTCTCTTCTCTGCATTGTCCTGTGCCCTCAGGTTAGAGGTTCTCTCTGTTTCCTCCACTAAAGCCTGGAAAACAGGAGGAGGACGAGAGGAGGAGAGCTGGAGGGAGAGGAGATTGAGAGGAGAGGAGAGGAGAGGAGAGGAGAGGAGAGGAGAGGAGAGGAGAGGAGAGGAGAGGAGAGGAGAGGAGAGG
>JAOXYM010000004.1:27621335-27635130 GCA_028567055.1 Leptatherina wallacei | reverse complement strand
TTGCTTTCAATCTGTTTAATGATTGTTTTTGTGTTTAAATGATTTTATTGTAATTCTAGCTGCTTTTTTTTCTTTCTTATCTGTAATGCTTTTAATGTTTTTTGTAAAGCACTTTGAATTGTCTTGAACCAGAAAATGTGCTGTACAAATAAACTTGCCTTGCCTTGCCTTATTTTCTTTCCACCACCATGGGTAGTACAAAACTGAAATACTCAAGTCTCGGTCCGTGTGTAGCTTAAAAGCGATAGTAATAAAAAGATAAATAAAGTAAAAAACAATACATTTAGAAAATAGTTAAATAGAGTAGGATATGCTAACGAAGTACAATATTGCACACTATTAAGCAAGAGAACACAGCAAAACAACAGATGCAAACATAAATAAAAGAAATTATAACACAAAAAAACATGTAGTTGGTATTTGGTGTTTCTTTATTAATTTCAAACAAAAAAAAGCACAATTTATTTAACTGAACAGCCAAAGAAATAACAGTTAGCCTACTATGAAGTCTAAAAAGGAGGAGGATGAAGTAATAACCTTGTTATTCCTATTCTAGTAATTTAGCAGACGCTTTTATCCAAAGCGACTTACATCTGAGCACACCAGTGATGCCAACACGGGAGACAAGAAGGGTTAAGTGTCTCGCCCATGGACACAAGGACAGTTGAAGGACAGTTGACTGTTTATTTACTTTATAAGCAGTGGACTGATTTTTAGAAATTGTATAGAAATAAAAATAAATCTATAATTCTTAAAATAGGATCTCGGGATATGCTGTCAGTTTAGTAGCCTTGCGTATTACATAACCCCTTGTTCTCCTTCTATATGAGCACACAGCGCCACCGTGAGGCTAAGACGCGGTAAGGTGGAAGGAACTGGGCTGGGCAGCGGGCTCACAGCAGCAGCAGCACCGCTCTTCATAATCCTCCACATATCGGATACTGATTGTCCGTTGAGCACCTGGTGAGAGACATTTATGTTACTCTGTTTATACATTCATTTTCTGACAAGGCTTTGACTGTGTTTGCTGCCTCCTCAGTTTTTAGGATGAAGGCGGTGAAATGAGCATCGCTGTTTGTGCGACAAATAGCCTATACGCCGTCCATGATGGTGCGATCCTTAGATGCACATCAACAGGAAGCCTCAACAACCCTGTTTATTCCTCTTTAAAAGATGTGAGAACTAGCATCGTAAATCAGTGTGAAGTGGCCTATATTTGGCGCGCGTAAAGGGATGACAAGATACTAAACGTAACAATTACGCTACAGATGACAAGTCGGTAATTAACAGTAGACCCACTGTACCTACGCGGCACTTTTATAAAAGTGAATCATGTTTGTATAATGTGGTGATTTCGGCTTAATATTCCTCTCTTGGATATGGTGTCGGTGTTAAATGGCTTCACGAGAAGCGCCGGACTGAGACTTGGCCTAACTGGGCTCATTTTCAGGCTCTGCCATTGGCCGATTTAACCCATCAGCTGCGGCCGCCTTTAAACTCAGTGGATGTGTTGTCATTTGGAAGAGCATCTAGTCTCGGAATGGGCCGTGTGTGGTCAAGCGTTTTATGAAAAAATCTGGGCCAGTGGGAGCCAGGCTACTGAAAGTCCTCCACGGGGAATGAGGGGGCTGTTCGTTCCCATTGGGACTGAACTGATGCTCTAGCAGGAGCTTGGGATATGATGACAAAGTATCTGTTTTAAAATCCCACAGTTTCCCTTATGGCTTTTCAAGAGCGTGAGTCAGCAAGGCCCGTGTGTTGAAGATGATGCTGCGGAGTGAAAAGAGCTGTTGTCCTGTTTTATTTGCTGAGGAATTCAGATTGCTGCATGGAAATCATATGAGATCATGGAGAGCTGGGATGTGGTTTTGCAGAGAAATAGATTATAGCTCTCTGACTCTCTGACACAACTGTTTTACATTTATATCAGTCTGATGGCACCTCATCTGATTGAATAAGCTGCCTTAATGCACATTATCACTTTATTCCTGGATGTCGGTGTAATAATATACCCCACACCATCACTCCCTCCTTTCCTTTGCACAATGTCTAACTTTTTCTCTTTGCTTTCAGCAGTGTGGCTTCTGGAGTTGGTCCCAGGGTGACTCTGCTCTGTATTTCACAGAAAAATGCCTGGGATTGTGTAAGCCCTTACTTGATTTTTATTATCATTTGAACTGCACCACGTGGTATCATGAGCATGTATGTGTCCTTAGGTGAGAACTGAAATAGCTGCTTTACATATGATGCAGTTGCACAGATGCTGAGGTAATTGGCTTGTTGTAATAGTTTGAAACAGTATGTCTCGTTCACACTTGGTTTGAGTTGCAAGAATCCATTTTTTTTGCTGATCCGAATATGTTCACAAACAGTCTTTTTAATAGATAAATAGCAGCACACTGTGTTTTAACACTCTCTTCATTTTCAGCACGATGCATTAAAGATCTGAGGTGAACTCGCGAGGCAGAAATGAGTCTGACTTCCTGGTTTTTGGTGAGCTGTGGGGGGACACGCCATCGTCTTCCCAGGGAGATGATCTTTGTGGGGAGGGATGACTGCGAGCTCATGTTGCAGGTACAGCACTGTATCTCCACCATATTCCCTTCTTCATCTCGCCATGAAATAATCGGAATCCCAGAGATTAGAGTGGACTGCAATGAATGACTGGATTTTGTGTGATTCAGTCCCGCAGTGTGGACAAACAACACGCTGTCATCAACTATGAGCCAAACACGGATGAACATAAAGTGAAGGACTTGGGCAGCTTAAATGGGGTGAGTGTGTTACTTATTTACCAGATTAGATCTTAAAGGAGCCCTCTGCCATTTTTAGAAAAGGATTCTTGTTTACTGTTTTAAGGAGAGCTTAACTCTGCTGACATCTCCTCTGTGGTTATTGAGGAACAAGTGATGTCTGTTCGTTTGTACAAAAATCTTTGTAAACTATGTTAAAAACAAGGGTGCAGACCTCAGACTGAATAGAGCCATTTAGTTGCATCATGGGAAATGTTGAAATGTGTCTGTTGCGTCAGTTTCTAACATTTTTATGTATTCTTCTAAAGTCTTTTAACTTAATGAAAGTGCACTAAATCAAATCAAATAGCGGAATTCCCTTTAACTGCAGCACGAGTTTAGTGTTTAGAAAATTAGTCATGAAGTTGTAGTAAGTGATCATAATTAGTTTACCCGTTTGACTGAAATGGTTTTTACAAGTTAATAACATTAAGATCATTCTCAGTCCAAATATAGATGTGATTCATGGGCTTTGATGCAGAAATCGTCTTTTATACACTTTATTTTTTGCTGAGTTTAAAACAAACAGAATGTTATATAGTTATGTCACTTAAAAAAATCATCTAGTTCAGTCAACAACAACTGCAGAACCGCTCGGCCAAATTAAACAACTGTGGGTTTTAAACATTCAGGAGAATTTGGAGACCCGGTAAATATCAATCAAAACTAAAGTGAGATTTGAAAAACACATTTTTACTTCAATATTCAATTAAATTAGTATAAATAACTGACAATTGATTAAAGTTCAGGAGCATTTAGAGTGCCGGTGTTATTGAATCTGGTTTGGCAAATTTATTCTGACAGAAGCAAAGTTCAAGAAATGCCACTGACATTCCAGCCAGTGTTAAGCAACCTTTTTCAGCAAGCGTGCCATGCTTGCTGAAAATGTTTGAAAAATGGTGCAAGTTGACTTTTCATGACAAACATAGAGCCAGACCAATCTCAGAGAGTTCTAGAGAGGATAGAGTTCATGTCTTTACATAATATGTGTACACAAGAGATTTTGCATAAGTAACAGCATTAGATAAGCAGTTTGGGGGAAATTAGATTGGAAAATATCTAAATAAAGAACTATGAAAAATGATAAGAATTCTGACTGGGTTGAAACTTTTGTACAGAGTTTGTAACCAGGGGCATGGCACTAATGTTGCACAAATAGTTCTGATGTTAGACAGCAGTGAGTTTAAAAAGAGCAGACTTTTACTTTTGAACCAAGCTCATGAAATGTTTTTCTTAACCTGATTCTTTTTGCATTTATTTGCAGACTTTTGTCAACGATCTGAGAATACAGGAGCAAATCTACGTCACGCTGAAAATTGAGGACAAATTGAGGTTCGGATATGATATCCTTTAAATATTTTCTTGTATCATCTAACCAGTGACACTGGGGACACGGGCAACGCTGTAACTTTATCTGTTCTTGAATTGCTGTGAATGCTCATTGTACGCTGCCTGCTGGATAATAGATGAGGCTATCAGTGCATGTTTGTCACCCCTGCGAAGAGCTCCCTGCCTTTTACCTTAACCTACCTCACATACCAACCTGTTCACTGTGGTTCGAGGAGAGCTTCATATTCCCGAAGAGGCCCTCAAGGTTAGACGGCATGCTGTGCAGTGAAAAAAACAAGAAAAGAAAAGAAAATTAGTAACTGATGTGTATATTTTGCAGACAGGGTGGGTATGCTTGCTAAGAACAGGATAGCCATGTGCTATTTTCCTTACCTCATTGTCAAAGGAATCAGAGATGTGCTGAATGGCTGTTAAGTTTTGATGATTGTGCCGTTTCATCCAACTGCCCAGGTTGCTGCAGAGAAGAGGATTTAATACTAATAATCCAGAATTATTTCTATTATTATTGTTAAAACAAAAGAAAGAGTATTTGAGGCTCAACAAAATTCATGTTAACTTCTATTTATTAGTTAGATACAACTGTTTAGATTCTTCCTCTGCTGCTTTTGCCTCATCTGTCAGCATGAAAAACTGAGCAGCCAGCTTCAGCTGAACCAGAAGAAACCACCAGAGACAAAATCGTCCAAATCTGAGACGAAACCCTCGGAGGCAGCGGTGGCCTCCTCAAACGCTGGTGCTCCTGCAGCCTCAGAGGTCAGCAGGTCAGAGGAAAAAGCAACAGGTAAGCTTAGATATGGATACAGCACACAAGACACACATTTTGTATTTTTAGAATTTGTCTTGATATGTTATTAATCTGTTACACATCAGACTGTAGGGTAGTAAAACAAAATGAGATGCCAAATGACATGCAACATAAGTGATCATGTTGGATTTTATAGTAAGCCGTTTTCACAAAAACACGAGCGATGATATTGTCCAGACATGTTCTGGTGGGAATGCATGTGAGAGAATAGATATCTACAACATATTGTTTACCTGTTTGGTCACAACCAATGAAATCCTCGAGCCAGTGGCAAGACTATAATAAAGGGTTTAAGATCCACAGGCTCCCTAGCTGGACTCAACACCGCTCTGCTCTGTCACTGTCAAATGCATTGAACTTTCAGAAATTTGTACTGACTCGTGGGATCAAATTATTTTTCCACCTGTTCAACAGATGCCCATTCACAGTGTTAGCTGCCTTAGTACCAAAACCCAACCCCAGATCTGATCGCTCAACCAGATCGGTGACAAATGGACTTCTGCCGCTACCACTTTTTAGGAACTGTATTTCTTTTATGTCCTGACCGATGTCACTGGTCCTGACCAAGCCTCGGAACAACATTCCACATCACATTAGGACTATAACATCCCCAATACTGTTTAAAATGACTCACAACCGCCACTTGGCGGACAGCCACTCTTGTGACCACTGATGTGTCCCCACAGCCTTGTCCAAGAACTGCTTTCTCTCTCTCTCTGAGTCTGTGTGATTGTTATGTCTTTGAAGATGTGTTGTGTGCCCGTCTATGTTTCTGCAGAGCAAGAACTTATTGGAAATCAGTTTTTGCTGAGTCAGGCCTGATTGCTTTTAATCCTTTCTTGCATAAAAATAGATAAAATGAAAAAATGAAATGAACAATTGTTTCAGGTTATTGCAAAGTTTACCCAGCTAGCTACCTGATAAGAAGGCGATTAAATGAGAAAACTGATGAACAGAACAAGTAATAGAACTAATCAAACTACATGATACTACAAAATATTTACAAAGAGTTACTGTGTTTTGGTAGAAATTATTTCATGTGTTTGCCCATATGTTTGATGCCTTTAAATACATGTTGTATCAGGATAAAAAAAAACACAGTTACGTATATGGGGAGCTTCATCCTTAACCCTAGAACACTAAAGGTGGGTATATTTCACCCATGCTACATTGGTTTTGAATGGGTAGAGTACACAACGTTAGTGTTCTAGGGTTAATGCTAACGCTGTGAATAATATAATGCCATGTCCACAGTGTATGTCTGAATCATTAGCTGTGTTAACATGAAGGACTTTTGATCCGATCAAACGTCTTGTTGGAATTATAAATGTGTAATGTAAACACCTCAGCTTATCCGATCAGCCTTCATCGGACAGAATTTTAAATCCCATCAAGAGGTGTGGGATCTGATCAACAGGAAAAAATAATCATTCGGATCGTTTCTGTGCTGAATGTTGTTTTGCGTGCATGTTTGAACCACATGGAGGTGAGGTGACGTAATGAGTTTCAGGAAAAATTTGTTGGAAACTCTGAAAGAGTTAAAGATGATTGAAATGCTAGAAACAACCAGTTGTTTATGCAAATATTTGATTACATTTGTTAACATTTCCTTCTACATCTTCTTCTGAATTAGTATATGTTGCACGTGTCAGAAGTGTTAGAATCATATTAAATCATTTAACAGTCCATATAAACATGTCAGCTAGAATCTCTGATCAGACTGATTTAGTCAGATAGAAGAAATATTTGTACACCTAAACGTAGCTGTTTTTTGCTGCATGTGAGCTCCTCTCAAGCACCAGCCCCCATTCTCAGGAGAATTTCCAGTTGTTAAAACTGACACTCGAGAATATTCCAGTATGTGGTGCATTTGTAAACTGGAAACTTGAAAGTCTGAACCTAATTCTCCAGACATTCTCCAGAGTTTCTAAGTAGTCACTACATTAACTCTGCATCAAACCAGCTAGTCGTGGTAACTGCAGGCGTGTATTACGATGTAAAGACTAACATACTGATTGATTTTGCCAGGAGACGCAACAGTATTGCACCGGGGTACCCCCCTGTATGGCCAGCCTGCTTGGTGGGGAGATGAAGACACCAATGAGCAGCAGCCAGGAAGGCCGGAGGAGAAGAGCTCAGACCGGAAGAGAGAAAAAGCTGAAACAGGCATGAACAATGTTCTGTAAACACTTTAAGACAGATACTACAGTCTGTGATCTTGTACCGTAGTCAAGGCATTAATAAGTTCATTAAATAGGGGACTTGAATATTGTATTCTTTACAACTATGGAATTTTATTTTTGTAGATATTGTTTGTATTTTGTTGAATTTGTGTTGCCAAATTGAATTTTTTGCATAAATTCTGACAGAAACCAAAAAAAGCGCAGAGATTCTGAAGTCTACCCCGCAAACAGCCCCCAATCAAGAGCCAAGTTACTTCGAAATCCCAACTAAGGATACTCCATCTTCAAGTAAAGTGAGTGGTGAACCCCCTTCACGAGAACAAGAAACTGGTGCTTCTGCTGCTGCAGAGCCCAATCATGGCCATGCCTCCTTTACCATTGAGTTTGACCCCGGGGCATCAGGTAAAGTGACTGTCAAAGATCGGGTGGCAAAAGTAGGACCAGAGACCCGACCACGTCCTAAAAGAGCGGGAGGGGAAGAGCTGAGTCCACTTCAAACAGCCATGGTAGCAGCGGAGGTTAAAGTTGCCGACTGGTTGGCTCAGAACGAGCTGCCATTGGCTCTAAAAGAGACGGTCGCTGAAGAAGATGGAGAAAGTGTAAAGAGTGACGTTCCTGTGCAACTGAGGAGTCTTAAAGGTATACAGTATGATAGAGTGTTTATCTATTTGGTTGGTCTCTCTTTCTCTATATTCCAACTTATTTCCTTCGTCTCTGGCCTACACATATGCCAGGTAGTAAACACGAGGATGGCACTCAGAGTGATTCAGAGAATGCGCTAGGAGTGCATCGCAGGGCTGCAGCTCTGGAGGACCGCTCGTGGGGTCTTTGGGGCAACGGTGGGATGAAGATCAGAGAAGGCCGTGCAAATGTACCGGAGGGTCTCTTTGCGGAGGAAGACAGTCCTGCACGTCGTCGCAAGTCTTCAACTTCCAAGGTGGTGAGTGGACTGGCAGAGAAGCGACGTGGCTTGGCACCACATCAGCAGAGTGGGCGTGACGATTGCCATCGCCATGGAGATGACTTCAGTGACAGAGGAACCTACATCATTGAGCTGGAGAATGGAGCTAATGAAGAGGAGAAGGCTAGGAAACTAATTGACAAGGTCAGGAAGAATGATCAAGTTCTATCTGTATCTAGTCGTCTTCTGATTATGTGACAGTCATTTTCAAATTTTTCACTTCTGTGTCTGTGTTATAGGTGTTTGGTGTGGATGAGCAGTGTGTTTCCAGGTTAGGGGAACATGACCAAAGAGAGAGACTCACCTCCCAGAGGTCTGGTACCGAAGACAAAGGAAAGCCAGGACGCTTGGAGACAGAGGTGCAAATGCCTCTCAGGTTCTTTCATAAAATGGCAACACATATCTGCTTTCTTCATCATGTTTTTCTTGGTTCAGATTTCGTCTGAAGAGTTGATGGTGGGTGGTCCTCGATGGGTGTCACAGTGGGCTACTCTGGCTGCCAGCCACATCAGGACAGACCCTGAGGGATCAGGAGGGGACAGCCATATCATGGTCACGGAGGACAGAGGTATTCAAGCTTTTCTCAAGCTTTGAAACACAGTGTCACGCCATAAATATTGTCTGGGTTTTTTTTCCATGAGTTCAGATTAAAAACTTTATATTTCAGGATTATTTTCATATTCATTTCCCTCTCTGTTAAGTCAAAGAAGACGTTGGCAGGATAAAAAGGTGCGACAGCAATGAGAGCTAAGTGAGCACAGATTAGCTAAGATTAGCCACTCTGCTATTGAATACACAATAGCAAAGATATCCCAACAGACAGTTTGTTACTTTAAATTTTACACTTACCCCATATGAGACTGTAACAACCTGAGGGAAAATGTACTAAAATAATAACATTTGAACATAATAACATTTTAGGAGAGAAGACTACAACAATATTTTATACTGTTGGTCTTAAGAGATGTTTAAGCCAGCACCTAGTGGACATTAGTGGTATTGCACATGTTTTACTTACCTACATTCCTGTAAACCAAGGAACCACAGAGTTTTTTTTTGTTTTTGTTTTGCCAAGATAAAGTTTGCTGTGTTTGTTTCATGTGTCTATATGAAAGAGAAGCAGCTGATGCACTATTGTGATTTCAGTGTCTGTATATAGTCAGAGATTTTTGCTCCAGCTTCACTAACTTACACAAACATAAAAAAAAACGTTGAAACCACATAATATTTAATTGCGTCATCTCACCTCATTTTGCGAAGAGTTTGAATGCTATCACTGAACACCCACCTTTCAACGTCATGATTGGTAGTTGAATTCCAACTGTTAGCTTCCCCAAATTCCCCAAAAGCATCACATAAGTCATTTTTTGACTATGCAACTTCTGTAATGAGTCTAGCATAAATTCCATAGAGATTCCTGTTTAGCAAAAGTTTCACTTTAAGAATATGTTGGGTTTTTTTTTGTTTTTTTACCAGGGGCATGTTTATGTCAAAGCTCTTGATAGGGTTCTGTTTTTATAATCAAAATAAATCCATAAAAGATTGCCTAATTCAGTGAATAATTTTCTTATATATTGTCTGTTTCTCTTTCCTTGGTCCCCTAGGGGTCATTTTTATTGCCTCATGATTTTAATTTAATTGACCACCATCACTTCAGGTCTTTTTGTGTGACACATTTTCAGCACTGATAAACGTGTGAAATAGTTCTAGATAATTCATCAAAGTAGAAAAATAACCACTGAATTAAGACCATGCGCATTGATCATTGATGTTTGATGCACATTCTTAGAAGACTTTCTCTCCTTTCAGCTGAAATAAGTGAATCCAGCCATTCAGCATCTGTTGCGTCCTCTGGGTACACAGAGCGTAAGAGGAGAACCCTTCCCCAACTACCTAGTGAGGACCTCATCCGTGGAAGGAGGATCCCAGGTGAAGGTCTGCGTACTGATATGGGGGAAAAACAAGATACAGAGCTACAGGAAAAAGAGAACAAAGAGGGGAGGATATCCAGAGGAAGTAATCACCCTGGTCATGGCACTGGAGGTGTGGGAAGTCATGGTGGCAGCCCGAGTCGGTCCGTATCAGCCAAATCAGCGAACAGTGGTGGTGCAAGATCTGGTCAGTCAGGCGTGTTGACCAAACCCTCCCTTCGTCCACTGACCAGTGGGGAGAAGAGAATGGAGGAGGCACGAAGGAGGAAAAAGGAAGAGGAGAAAGCAAGGGAAAGTACTGGGAAACCATTACTGAGGCAGGAAAGCTTTACTGTTGACAAACCGAGCTCCAACGTACCCATAGAGCTCATACCTCGCATTGATGGGTACACAGGCAGCAGAACTCAGAGTAGAGAGGCTGGCATCGACAGTGCTACACTGCAGAAAGACTCCGAAGCCGTGGCGGCCTTTCTAGAGACCACTGTATCAGACCAAGGCGATCCCCCGAGTCAGTCCATTGAAGGCTCCATGTCACCAGAGTCAGATGTGGACACAACAAGCACAGTAAGCCAGGCTGACGGAGTAAGAAAAGTAGTCCAGAAACGTAAAACTCTTGCAGCACAGCAGAAGGAAAGAACAGTGGTGTGTTCATCCAGCAAGGGTCCAGCTGGAAGCAGGGACACTCAGGACCGGAAGGTCAAGAACAGAACATCTGGTGCTCAGCAACCCAGTCGCCCCTGGACCTCCCTGGACCTAACTGATGATGATGTAAACTCCAATTCTCTTCTTTCAGACTCACAACCCCCCTCCATGCATGAGTCCAGAGGCTCAGGTGCTAGAGTACAAACTGGGAGCACAACAGTTGGGGCCAGTACCAAATCTAGTAGGGCTAAGGTAACCCAGGCCCAGGCTTCCTCTGCAACAAGTAAAACCACTAATGTCCCCAAACCTAGGCCTACCAGGACATCTCTCCTACGGCGAGCTCGACTTGGAGATTCATCAGACACAGAACCGGCTGATCTGGACAGAATGTCAGTGGCCTCTGAGGCTTCCACCGCTAGTTCTGCTTCCAGGACAGGGCTGGCAAGAAGGGGACTGTCCAGAATAGAGGCTCTAGCACAGCCAAGAAGACCAAGGGTTGGATCTCCTTCTGCCCAGAGTGACTCAGAGGCCACCGTGACAAGAAGCAGAGGTCTGGGGCCCCGCACTGCAGCAGGGGATTACACCATTAGACAAGGACTGAGAGGGTCCAATTTCCCCCCAGTCTCTGGACCCAGAGCCAGAGCCAACAGCGCCTCCAAGCTGCCTGATAAAAGTAAAGGAACTTCCTTATATGCGCATGTTACACCTGCATGTAAGTAAGAACCTGCTTTACAATGTCCAAAAGCATCTGAAAGCTGATCTGTCACACATTCTAGTTTTTTACGTTGTCCTATATTTCATCCTCTCACATTCTACATTTTATTGAAAATGCATGCTTGTTGAATCATTTCTTAAAGTAAATAAATAAATAACATCTGTTTAATCTGAAAAGATTTTCCTGGATCTTAAGTTAGACTTTATTTTAATTCTTTCCTCAGCTGGCACTCGATGGCGCCGTGTGCCTGTGGACTATGCCTCCACGTCAGAGGATGAGTATGGCTCCAATCGCCACATATCAAAACAGGGACACACAAGGCCTTTCCCTTCCACTCGCGTTGTCCAGTTAGGAGGTTCAGCCCCAGCAACCCCAAATCCTGCAGGCCTGGCTGCCTTGAAGCAGAACTCCAGGGATCAGGATGAGTATATGAGAGACTGGACAGCACACAGCGAGGAGATAGCCAGGTACGTACAGTCGGTGAGAAGGGCATGAGTGTACTTTCAAAGCAGTTGTGAGTCATGGTGCATGCATTTGAAAATGTTTTGTTTACATGGCTGGTTATGAGCGTGTTTGTATGTGTGTATGAAGTGTAGGACCAGACCTCTTTTACTGGGGAATGTAACAGAGGTCTTATCTAAGGAGATAACACAGGAGTTGACCATTTAGCAATGAGGGATAAGGTGATCTAACAGTAAAAGGGACAGTTATTTTACACTAATATGTAAAGTCAAATAAAGCATTTTAATGGAAATACAAGCTATAGTCAGCTTCAGTTTTTTCGGAATTTTCCATTTACAACAACAATGGGTGCTCTCTGAGGTCCCTCTCACACTTTAAAAGTGGTTTAGTTTACACCTACACCGAGCTTTTGAGTTACATAGCATGCATATGGCATCATCGGACAAACACAGGAGGCAGGGAAAAAGTCATGTTTTGACACTAAGAAATATACGGTACAAACAATCCAAATTTGTGTCGATTTTTTATCCCTTCTCCAGTAACCAATCGTGACGTATTTAGTTTCTACGGATTCCTTATTATCTCAGGATTGTGAAGATGCCACTGTCATTACGCTCTTCCAACATTTTACAGAGGATTAAAATTGGTAAGAGGAAACAGAGGAGAATTTTCCAGCTTTAAGACCATAATGAATGATGAATAAGGCAGAAGCTATTTATCATTTGTCCCACTGTTGGTGCATCTGAGTGAAAAAATGGGGGGCATGTGCTCCAGTGGAGCCCTATGTCTAGCAACGCCCCTGGTGTAGGACATAGATTTAACCAAACAAAGCGTTGAAAAAAACAGTTTTACATGTATAAAACGGTGATATCACCTTTGTATTTTTTTTTATCAGGATCAGTCAAGATTTAGCCAAAGACTTAGCAATGCTCGCCAGAGAGATTCACGATGTGGCAGGAGAGATCGACTCAGTTAGCCCAGCACCACCTGACCCTGGAGCTCTGGTAAAGTCATCACATTACGTAAGAACCACAGCATAACTCAAGTTTTCCTCTTTTTTTTGTTCTTTTTCCTTTTCTTTTTTAAAAAATGTATTTATTCTTTTTTATTAAACTTCAAAATATCAAGTGTAGCATTTGTTTGCTGCTGATCAGATTAATCATGTTCTTATTGAAGGACAGATTCTTATTGAAAGCATATCTTGTTGAGCTTCTAAAAAATTGTTTCTAATGTCACAATTTGTCTTTTCTATTTATTTGAAATGTGTTTTAGCTGGAGGAGTCTGCATTTGATGACAGCTTGGATGTTGGTGCAGAGCACAGCAATGGTCGGTCTGTGGAGCTCCGACAACGAGACTCTAGTGGACAGAGCTCCCGATCTATCCGTCGACAGACATGGAATAGAGATGATGTGAGTCTGTTCTACAGTATAAACTTAACTTTGTTGTAAAGGTACACGGGTATTCTGCGTACTAGACCATACTTGAAAAATTTTATATTAGCAGATGAACATGTCAGTCTGTACACCAGTATACCACCAGAGGGAGCTCCAAACTGGTCAACCACAGTCACCCCTGAAAAACATCTCCTCTAACTGGGCCCAAAATCAGGGTTTTATATTCACAGCCAGGTCAGTCAGGCCCATGTCAGGGGTGTACAAGGCCTTGAGTAAGCTTGAAATGCAAGGCTGTGCTCATAAACATGAATGCACATGAATCATGGTAACATACAAAGTTGTTCTCCTACTCCATGCATGTCACTGCAGGGCATTTTTATCAAGTAGAATAACATAGCATTATTACAGGCTTAAACTTTGCCATTTTATTTAGCTGTTACAGTTTTTTAGAGGAAAAAGAACAACTTATAATTCAATATTTCAGGTTTATAGCCCCATTATCACACATATTATGCATCAATTTCACACTGGCTATGCCATACTTCACAGTCACATTTAT
>JAOXYM010000004.1:27538504-27561729 GCA_028567055.1 Leptatherina wallacei | reverse complement strand
GTAAGGTCTGGATGACACGCGTGTCTTGTAAACAGGGAGCCACGAGCAAACCAGCCTCCTGATACGTTCAGGTTATATGTAGAGAGGGGGGGGTCAATTCATAAGACTGAAAACATTGCCCTTTGTCTCCACACTTTGTTTAAAGGCAAAGGGGAAGGGCTGAGGGGTAGGGCTAAGGGGGAGAACTGAGATTGGGCCTTACTGTCAGTTTAATTAAAGGTGTTTGCTTTGTTCTCATTTGAATTAGCATTCAGTTATTTAAAAAGTGTATTCAGTATATATTTTTAGATTCTTTTGATTCATTCTTTTTTTTCCATATTATTTATACATAAGCAGTAGATCCAGAGTATTATATTTCCATCCTGGTTCTCATTTTGTACAAAGAATAACTAGAGTTCCTTTTTTCTCCATTATTAATTTAACTGGTGCTTGTCAGACAAGTCTGTTTACTTATATTTTGCCTCTCTGACAATCCTTTAAGCACATTTATCTTAACCATTTTGTTTTTTCATACATTACATTTAACTTATTATCAAATGGATTAATTTCGTTTGCTTTTTCCTTTGTGTTTTTGTAGCTTTGATGGTATGTTTATTTATATATGCACATTTATACACGTGTGTCATGTAAAATAGAATGTGACCGCTGTTTTCCCCACAATAAAATAAAAAATAAAATAACTGTAAATAGTGTTTTTACGTTGCTTTTGTTTTTGTTTCGTTGTTTGAGCGGAGCAGAGCCTTGTTCCCGCCCCCGCGTTCTCATTGGCTCACACACCGGTCACGTGACACAACGCGGAAGTGGCCAACAATCTATTGGGAAAAACTAAACATTTAGAGGTAGTGTTGTGTCAGTCTAGCTGGCTTGTCTTTACCCAGCTAACTGGAGTGGTTACGCAAGCTCTACCGTGTGACTCGGCAGTTATACCCGGGCCTTGGCACGATGCTGAGCGCCGCTGCGGCAGAAAGAAACAAGGAGCCTATTTTGGCGGTGCTCCGGGAGAGCGTGAACCCCAGCAGACCTCTGCAGGCACTGGAGATCTCGTCCGGTACCGGGCAGCATGTCACTCACTTCGCGCAAGCTTTGCGCAATATAACCTGGCAACCCTCCGAGTATGACCACCAGTCTCTTGCCAGGTAAACACGGCTTGTGTGTGTGTGTCATTTAGCTTCTACACCTTATGTACTCGAATATTTAATTATTAATAACTGCTTAATAATACACCCGATGAGAATATCAGCATTTAAAATACTGTTTCGTTTGTTCGCTACAAGCATGTACAACAGCCGATGGAGGCCATCAGTGTGTGTCAGCTGAATTTTTGTTTGAGGGCACCTGCATTAACAATACAGCCTTTTGTTTCCATTCTCAGTATAGAAGCTTATAGAGCTCACTACAAGCCGAACAATGTGAAGCCTGCCATCCACCTGGATGCTTCCTTGCCCTACGAACACTGGGGAGGGATCCAGCCAGAGAGTCTCGACCTGGTCCTCAACATCAACATGATCCATATTTCTCCTTTCGCTTGTACAGAGGTAAGGTCAGCTTCACGCACGCCTACAATGAAGAGACTGGTTTTGATTCATTGTTAAACCTAAGATCTGCCACCTTCATTTACTTTTCACAAGTGGACAAAGATTTCTGACGTCTTGATGAAACATCCGAGTCGTGTTTCGGTCAAAAAGACAAAAGCCGTTTTTAGATCAAAAGATCACAATCTTGATCTGAAATCTGTTTCTTGTTCACTTCTCTCTTCCACAGTGTCTGCCTCTTTTGAGATTGGTATTACTGGATAATCCTTGAGGTCCATTTTCACCATATAAGAGAACAAACAGTGACTAACCTGAGAATTTAAACTTGGACACACCGAACTGATTGATTAACTTGATGTTTTATTCTTAAATATTTCCACCTCTTTCATCTGCAGTTGAGCCTTGGACACAGCGCAGTTGTCCCTCGTTTTTAAACTTCAGTAGGGGAACAGTAAATGGACTGTATTTATATAAGTTATTCAAAGTGCTTTTGCACTATAAGCCACATCCATGCATACGTTCATATAGCACTTATTAATCTATACTGTGAGTTTCAGTATTTAGTTCAGGGATATGTTGATGTGACTGTGGAAGCTGTGGATTTAACTACTCACCTTCCAACTGGCAAACGAGTTACTTTCCTCCTGAGCTGCAGCCGTCACAAAATACAAATTGGTAGCGAATTCCTAGCTATTTTTTTTTCCAAATTGAGTAAAACCATTGATGAAAATACTGCTAAATGCAAAGTAAAAGCAAGAGTTTTGCATTTCCACCTTAGAGGTTCAGCGAGTTCAGCACGATGATGTGAACTGAAAGTTGGATAGAGGTGAGAAGGCTGGAAAATTCTACTATTATTAAACCCTAAGAAGCCCCAAACTGTGTGCCACTTTTGTACTTTTCCTGAGTTTTTCAGCCGGTATGGACTTCAGTCACCCAAATATATCAAATGTCCGCTCTATCACAAGAAAAGTGTTGTTGATATTGTACCCTTTAGCCTATGAGCCAGTTTGTGTCACATGGGAAGTGCCACATTCATGCCTGATTTTGGTTTAGTTCTGTTGGCCACTTCAATCCACAATCCTTAACTTTCACCTGAGGGGAAAACCATCCCCTTCAGATCTGAGGCTGTGTTTCTCAACTGGAAATGGGCGTTGTGCAATGTTTTGGGATAACTATGTCTCAAGTGGTAGAGTTTAAATACTTTGGGTTTTAGTTCATGAGTGATGGCAAGATGGAGCAAGAGATGGACATACAAATTGGGGCTTTAGCGGCAGTAATGAGGACGTTGCACCAAACCTTTGTTGTAAATTCGACGCTTTCAATGCTACAAGATTTGAGCAGTGACACTGGGCTCAGCTTTAATGAGGACCTTGAGCATCCAAAGGGAGCTCAGATTAGAACTGGTGCTCCTAAAACCAAATGAGTCAGCTGAGGGAGTTTGGATATCGGGCTAGGATGCCTCCAGGTCATCGCCCTTTTGGAGATTTTTCCCACATGTGTAACAGGAGGCATACATCAAGGGAGACCCAGAATAAACAAGATGGATTATCTACCCTCTAGTGAGAGTGTAGCTGGGTTGTCTGGGTTTCCCCTCCTGGATCTGTTGCCTCTTTGATCCGACCTCAGAAAAGCCTAAAAAAACAAAAACAAAGATGGACTTGTGGATGAATTGTACCGTTATTTTGAAGAGAACTTTGAATCAATTTAGGGTTAAAAAAAAGTGCATATCAAGCCACTTTTTTTGGTATATCAGCTCATTTAGTGGCTCCTGAGCTTATTTTCTTTCATGGACCACCCAATCAGCTGACCCAGCCCTGATCCTGCCATACAAATAAGATAAATTGTTGTTCAATTATATTGATGATGTGAATGTGTTTTAATGCTTTAAAATAATACTTTCATTTGTGTGGGGGAAAAAAAAAACAAGGTCCTCCTTTAAAAACTGACCTGGTTTTGTTTCACTCATATTCACTGAATAGTTTTCAAGTCACATGATGTGGAAATAATGCAGTGTATTTATACTACAGCTCTTGAGATGCATAACTCCTCACATAATTACTTTTAGCCGTGCTTTTTTTTTTTGTACGATTTCCATCTCAGAGGGCTTTTAATACAAAAGATGAGAGTAAAAGGCTTCAGTGGTTACCCTCGCTGCTATTCAACCCCCCACCTAAAGAAACTACTGCTTTTTTTTTTTCCCAGGGTTTATTCAAAGGGGCCGGGGAAGTTTTGAAGCCACAGGGTCTTCTTTTGACATATGGGGTAAGTAAATGAAAAAAGAAAAAGAAAGAAAACTTGTCATTACCATGCACACCTCACCACATAACCATAAACTTCTCGTGACATTGCGTTGTTCTTCTCAGCCTTATGCAGTGAATGGTCAGATCAGCCCTCAGAGCAATGTAGACTTTGACCACAGTCTGCGGCGGAGGTAAAGTATTCCATTTTTTATGACTTAAAGCCTTGTGGAAGTCACAGCTTTCTGTATTTAAAGCTGTTTGAGAACACCGCTTTAAATGCACAAGGTTGTTAGTCAAGCATATGTATGACATGCAAAGAATGCAATAAGGGGAGCCGTAATGACGAAGACATTTTTTTTTTGTTTTTTCTTTATCTTGCAGGAACCCGGAATGGGGACTCAGGGATATCTCACTCCTCAGTTCTCTGGCACAGAAATACGGTTTATTCCTGGAGAAAATGGTAAGCTATTAGGCATATTGAACTTATGTAATTCCATTGTGGGAGTGCTTTTGTTTCCTGACATGCAATATTTTCTTTTGTAGGTGGACATGCCAGCAAACAATAAATGTCTTCTGTTCAGGAAGGAGAGTCTAGTGTGAGGTATTCACTCTGGTTTGGAGCAAGATGGTCACAGCGCCTTAACTTACGCTCGGATATATGGCCAAATGTTTAAGATTCATAAATAGATCATACTACTTCCTTACTCATTTTCTCTGTATTACACAGCTGAGTTAAAGGCTCACACACAGTATATGTTGCCTTTGTGCTTAATTTACCACAAGATTACCACCTATTATTTTAAATTTTATTTGAATTGTTTTCATTATAGTAACTTAGTGCTTTGCAGAGAGAGATAACAGAGAATATACATTACATAAAATACATTACAAAATAAGAATATTTGTATAAAAACACTTAATAATGCAACAACTAATATAAGGAACCCAAAATAAAAAGAGGCAACGATCTGCAGCTGCCCGTTTCTCAAGTTGGACAAGAATCTTCTTTTCTATTTTATTAACTTGTTTAGCTGCTATCTTATCCGTCACAGTACAAACACCTACAACACATGGTCCACAGACATTTATATAATAATGTAAATATAGCATTTTTCAGTACTGGTTCAAGTGGAATGTAACACAGACTGTGTTGGAATGAATACGCTCTGGTGCTTTCATAACTCCATTGAAACGCTTGTGGGTGTGTTTTGTAAGCAAATATTAAATATTGGTTTATTTGTGGTCATTCTGATGCTTGTTTCTCATTTTGAAAGGTAGACAGAACCACCGTCCCCTTTATGGCTCAACCAGTCTGTACTGGGAAGTTTAGAATCCCTCACACGTCTTTTTATCCAGAGCATCGCGCAGCTTTTTGAGTCTGCGTTCAGTTATGGCTTTGACGTAGCTGTCTGGTTGGATGATGGCCATTCCATCCTGCACCATTCCCATCACTAGCAAAGGGTTTTCCTCCACCGTGATGTTGGGGCAGGGACAGCTCCAGTCTATCTTGGTGATGGTCACCTCTAGGTGCTTTGTATTGAAGAAAGTCAGGCCCATCTTTTCATCCCTCAGGACTTCTTCCAAGCTGAAGCGAGCTAACCCGGAGTCCAGATCCTCTACCAGTTCCGTCAGCCGGCCCACAATGGCGAAGTCATTGCGGCACAAACTGGGCATCATTTTCCCTCTCATCCGACAGGCCCTACAGGGTTTCCTTTTAGGTTGTGGACAGTTTGCCTCACACTCCTTTTTGCTGTGGAAGTTGTTGGCATTCCCATGGCAGCCACCGTAAACAAAGGCCTGGCATTGTTTCATTAAGGTATTCCAGGTCCAGCGTGCCTCCCAGGCTTTGCAGGGGCCCTGAACCGCAGGCAAGAAGCAAATCCCCATCCCCTCTCTCTGGCAAGATGCTTTGCACTCCTCATAAGACTCAAATCGGTTGCGACTGTCATCACATCCACCGTTGTTGAAGGCCATGCAGGATCCCAATTTGCTGTCGTAATGCCAGTCAACATGACGTTCTCCGCTGCACTGTCTCAGGTCGACTTCCGCCAGACAGTCCGCTGGTGAAAACGGACGCCCCATGGGCATCTCAGGATCTTCGGAGAAATCATCATCAGCCCGACGAATGACAGACAACGGATAGTCTGCACGAAGGACTCCTGC
Organism: Leptatherina wallacei; assembly: GCA_028567055.1. Classification (NCBI taxonomy): domain Eukaryota; kingdom Metazoa; phylum Chordata; class Actinopteri; order Atheriniformes; family Atherinidae; genus Leptatherina; species Leptatherina wallacei. The sequence goes on along the minus strand of JAOXYM010000004.1, from coordinate 27,555,794 downwards.
AGAATTTCTTGCAATACATGAGTAGATGCCCGTATCCCACACCTGGGCGTTGTAAATGACCAGCTGTCCAATGTTGGTGATAACCACGTTGCCGTACATCTGGTCTGGCCTCATGACCAGACGCTCACGCCGATCACTCTGCTTTTCCCACGTTACATCAGGTCTGGGGACTCCGATTACGTCGCAGTGGAAGTTGACCGTGCCTCCGACGTAGATGGACTGGTGATGAGGGTTAGAGTACAGTGTAGGGGGCATAGGATCCTCTTGGGACGATGTTGGGGTGGGGTAAGCTGTAGTGTCTTGAGGCAGCGGGCTAGTATGGGGCCCAGCGAGGTAGAAGCGGCAGGGTATGACAGTTAAAGACACCCCCCGGATGCAGGCTTCTGCATCCATGTAGCAGCGGTTGAAATAGGTGAGGCCATCTGATGCGCAGGTAAAGTTGGGCTCTTTCTCACAGCGGTCCTGACACTTGCAGATAGGCTGTCCATCCCAGATGTCACACGTTGCTCCCTGCTGGCTGCAAATGAAGCCCTCACAGGTAGCAGTGGAGGCGGGGGCGTCACCTTCCTTCCCTCCACCTTTTCCATCTGGCTGAGCTGGGGTGCCATCAGAGAAACGTGCAGCAACGCAACTGTTGAGGCCACAAACGTTTGTGCAGCATTTTTCAAAGTCAGCGCAGTCCTGAACACAGAATATTTGAATTAGTAAGAATTTCTAATGGAAAAAGAAAACTCCAAATGAACACATTTTGTTTCATAATATATTTCTCATGTTGATATAAATATAAACATAAGCGATCTCACCTCATCAATACTACATTCCCTCTCGCAGGTGCTCTGCGCATCAACCCAAAGATTGTTGTTAAGCTTATTTGGACAAAACCCTTCGTGTTTAACTTTGGACCCTGCCACACTTGCACACAAAGAAAATTCAAGAATATCGCACACCAAGAGCACCGAGAAACACGCACGAATCCATCCTGTTTGTAGTTTTTTTGAGATCGGTGCGTTGTGCCAATCTGTATCCTTGTAATGTCTTTCTTCCAAAAGTTGTAGAGGGGTTTTACACATTGTTGCTCCTTTGTATAAGGCGCCTGTCGAGGCTTTCCATCCCTCTTTTGGGGGTTTAAGAAAAGAAAAACGGGTATGGTCGATTTTCAAATAGCCTATATTAAGACCGTTTTGTGCGTAAACTGAAGTAAAATTGCTGTGCGCAAAGAAAAAAAAACGTTGTATTCCGAACAAGTAAGTCAAGTCCCCGTGCGCTGCGTGTAATGAACGGCGTTAACTCCGGTGGCCAGATTAGACACTAATTAGTTGTGTAAAATATTCTCCTCGATTAGCACAAGTTACGCAACAATGAGCAGAATCGACCTCCAGCAGAAGCGAGCGAAAAGTGCACAATGAGAGAGAAAGACGCACAGCAGCCTTTCAGAGTGTGAATGAAGGTGGAAAGGGCAGCCCCCTCTGACCGCCCCCATGCTCGTCCACTGTCTGAAACTTTTATGAAGCAGCACCATGCCCTACGCAACTGGACAAACATTGTAAAAACATCAAAGCAAACGTTGGACCTTGGTTGCAAGCAGTCTTCACCATCGCGCGCGCAGAGCTAAACGTTCCGGTGAGAAATCCAATAGAAATTCGTCCATGCAATTTACAGAGATGCCATTCAGAAAAAAAGGTCAGTTATCTTATTTTTTAAGAGGCGTGTTTTTTTCATGCGAGTCATATATTTGTAAAACTTTATTTTTTGTGCACAAATCAGGAGAACCAAAATGTTGAAAGTTGCCCGAGGCGCAGGACAGAAACGGCATGAAAACCAAACACTGGGCGTGTCGTATCACGTCCCACAGAAACACGTTGTTTGCGCCCTTCTTGTCTAGACATGGGTCAATTTATCACCGGCCCTCATTCACGCGCAGCTCAGAGATGCCACGGTCAGGTGGGAAGACGTAAAGCGCCACATTTTCAACAGTGTGTGACTCATCTTTGAGCCGGCCAGGCTCGGAGGGCGATGAGAAGGGGCTCTTCTCGTCCTTTCATTGGCAGTGACCCCGCAACCTTTGGGTGACTTCTGACCGCGCTGCATTCATGCGTCCCGGTTAACCCCCCCAAACTGGCCAATACCGAGAGAGCAGATAATCAATTCAGCACCCCCTCCCTCCCTCCTCCCACGGGTTTTAATGCACTTAAGCGCCCACAGCTAAGAAGTGGACAAAGGAAAGGGAGAAAAAGGAATCCCACCATTCCCACAGCATCCCTGATCAATGTTTGAATGAAAAATATTACAATGTGGAGCAAGTTCAAGAAAATTTTAATCCTTTGGAGTTTTACCCTTTATTTCGATGGAGGACTGCCTTTGATGGAAGCAAAAATGTCAAGATCAAACCTTGAGATACCAACACATGAAACGTTTACATATGGTGCTTAAAATGTTCACTCAAGAGTTTCTGGTAGTTTATTGTTCTGGTCTCAATACAACATAAAAGAGAAACATGCACCCATTCTCTATGCCCTGGATGACCTTATTTTACACACGCGCACACACAGACACACACACACACACACACCCCTGACACTGAAGATGCGAGCACAGCACATCAGCGGTGGAAGGAAAATGATAATTGATATTAGAATAAAAATATGCGTTGCTTATTTGATTTTTAAAATATAGTCCTTTTTGATTAAAACAATTTGCCCAGAAAACATCTTCCATGGTAAACAGCCACTGTAACCGTTCCTATTCTACACACGGGCTGGAAAATACACTGAGCAGCAGAAGTACAATTACTCAAACAAGTGGCGATGCTTAATTAAATTAAGTATGCCACAGCTTTCCCCCCCCTACGATGTTCATAATAACACGTTACCACATAGCTGCAGAAAATAAGCAGTTGGATATCGTTTTACATTCATAAATACATAGCATGTACATAAAACATCAAATAAAAAGCAACTATGGTTAAAAAAAATAATAAAAGTTCCTCTAACCAACATCCTGTGAGTTTATAAATTCATATCCAGAACTAGGATGTGAGCAAATGTAAAAGAAAAAATGCTAAAAATGAGCAAACAATCTGTACAGATTTTGCACATCAGTTTTCTCCTCTATCTGCCCCAAAGATTAAAACTGATCCTGTTAATGATTTGAGCCAGTTAAAGAACCGATACATCAAATGGGATAGGATCTGGAGGCATAAAAAGCTTAGATTAATGGAGATGAAAGGTTGGCCTTGAAAACAAAGACTAATTTGATTTGCCTTTTTGGATCACAGACGAAGAATGTTTTCCCATAAATTGCTCGTGAATTTTTCATTAGTTCCAGTCTGTCTGGAAAACAGCTGCTCCTCCCATCAAACTCAGCTGAGACCAGTTTTAATCAATACTCAGGAAACGCTGAGTTTTGAAAAAACAGCAAAGCACTCGAGGTTGCACAGGTAATTTTTCTGCGGTAGAAAAACAACATCAAAGAACGTCTCCCAACACATTCAAGACAAAAACAACCACATGAAAACTCCCCACGACTATTACCAAACACAGACCAACAGACAGAGTATATTTACAACTTCAAGTCCAGTTTTAAATACCTATAAATCCTCTTCCACATAAAAGCAAGTCCTTTGTAGTGTTAACGGGTGAGTGGTAATCCTCGATTCACATCAGGTGGTCCCAAGGAAATCTTGTTCGACTCGATGACAGTGAGCCTTCGTAGTAAAGGGTACAGGTTAACAAACATCCACAAGATGGCACCAGCAAGTGCAAAGCCAACAGAAACCAACTCAACGGTCCCAGTCAGTTCCCAAAGATCAAAGTAAGTTCACAGCTATATTCATCGGTGATGAAGGTTGCTGGCAGCTTCCCATGCTCTCCTCTAGCTGTGTGATCTCTTGGAGCAACAACGCCTTTAATACTGGCCCCATGGAGGCAAGCACAAGTCCACTCTGTCACTATGATATCTTACAGTTCCCTTTGGAGGATGATGAGTATTTTGGAGGACTCTGTGGAGGCCTGAAGGACTTTGAGCGTCTGAGACTGTTAGCTTTGCTTCCACTGCTGCTTGCACCAGATGCCGTGCTGTTAGCCACCGAGTAAGAGCGTCCGTGCATCATGACGGCATTCATGCCGTTAGCCATAGAGAAAGACTTGAGGTGGGATTTGATGGCCACGGGAAGCGGCAGTTTGTCGATGAGGTGCACTGGTGTGCAGGAAACGATAGAACGGCAACACAGGTCTTGGAGGCTGAAGACTACGTAACAAAGAACAAAGGGTTGTGAGAGAAAAACAGTAATTTAGGAGCCTGCACCTTTTCATTTAACTAATGAACTGTAGTAAACAAGCTATAAACCTCAACAGATTTATGCTCTTATAAGATATTTCATGTAGGGTAGATAAATAATATACATATACACATGATTGACAGCAAAATATTTGAAGTAAATATTTATAATCATTAAGTTTGGCAATGATGTGCTTTATCCTGGTCCTGTTAGAAATAAAAAAGATCTCAGAAAAATCTTTTTTTTTCTTCTTCATGCAGATAAATTTTACTCTTCAAGCGTTAAAATATTTCCTTAAACTATCTTAGAGTTTACTTGTGAAGGAGAACCTCACTGGAAAGTTGTGCGTGTACCCGATCATATTACTAGTCTGTCACCAATTAACCATTTTGGGTTTTACCCCCCTTTTCTGCTCTGTTTTGGACTTGCACAACTTTAAAACATTCTTCTGCTGTATCCCAATTTTTTTCTGTTTTGTTTTGACAATGCTGCAGACATAAAATTTAAAAACAAGCTAATACTTTTCAAAGTTATTTAAAATTAGACATCTGATAAGATGTCTTGGTGCCATTTTAATTAAAAGTGTTTATCATTTCCACATTACTCAATTTATTTCTGTTTTAATTTTTCTTCTAAACTTCTCCACTACAACTAAAACTACTAAAAATGCTTAATCTTTCTAACATTTGCATTAAAGGCGTTACCTCTGTTGGGCCTCCAGAATTTCTCCATCCCATGCCTCATTAACACAATGCGTGACAGCTCTGTGAAGGACTCGATGACGTTGAAGTTGCAGAGAGGGCTGACCTCAAAGAAGGTCATGCTGTTCTTCTCTGCATAAGCCCTCGCCTGCTCCGTTGGCACCTGCCGCTTGAAGGCCAGATGAAGTCGGTTTCCCACAAGGATCCTTGGCACACCTGGAGCGTGCTGATGGAAATATAAGAATGCTATAATATTAGGCTATCAAACTCTAATTTGCTTCTTGAAAATGCTTGTTCACTTGTTTAACTTTGGAGTCCAAATTTCTTATACTAAACCAGGGATCACCAAATCCGGACCTCTTGAGCCAGTGTCCCACTGCAACACACCGGACTCAAATAATGGGTCATTAAGAAGCTTGTGAAGAACTCAACAACGAGCTGTTGGAGAACCATTTCATTTGAACCAGGTAGGTTGCAGCAGGGACACATTAAAAAACCAGCAGGACATTGGCTCAAGAGGTCTGGATATGGTGATCCCTGTACTAAACCTAGAACTAGATGATGACCTTTCCCAGAGCTGGAATAACATGAAACAGGATAATAATAATAATCTCTTCATTTACATGTACATGCTATTTTATTTGTGCAACAGAAAGGGGTTAAAGGGATTACCTCGTCAATTTCTCGTATCCAACGGTCAATCCCATCAAATGACCAGCCGTTGGTGATGTCATACACAAGCAGGATGCCCTGTGAAGTAAACATACACACACATGACCTTCCTAGACATGATCAAAACTGATCACAGAAGTAGAAAAAATAAAAAAGGCTGTCAAAGCAGACTTGTACATTTGATGAACTTATAAAGCTCAATTCAGTCTTATGAGGGCTGCAGTCCTGCAGGTTTTCAATGTTTCCCTGCTCCAACACATCTGACTCAAATTAAATGAATCCAACAGCCTATGAAGTTCTGTGCAATGATTAATTTGAGTCAGGTGTGTTGGAGCAGGGATACATTGAAAATCTGCAGGACTGTGGCCCTCGTAGGACTGAACTGAGTAACCCTGTTATAAAGCAAATGAGCAGTATACTTGTGAACTCTACCTTGTAAAAATTAAGTTCTGCTGTGATTATTTTCATTACCACAGTTTCTTACATTCTGACTTAATGTAATGTAATGTAACCTAAAAGAACACCTTGTAGCTGTGGAGGACCTTGGCTCTGTTGTACAAGTCACTTTACAGAAACTACTCAGGGCTACAGACTAACTTTCTGCATTGGTTGCACTAGTGTGCCTTTGTAATTTGGGTGCACCAGCAAAAAAATTGAGGTGCACCCAGATTTTCAGCGTGGCTCTCAACAACACATTAGAATCCATTTTAAGGGTTGCATTTTTATTATTACCCGTATAGATTGATGGTTCATTTTTTTCTAGAGCTGTATGTGTTGAATTTCAATTTTTTTTTTTTTTTTACAAATTCAGTTTTTAAGTCAGCCTCTTAGCAACTGCTGAACTTCTGGGGGAGATTTGATCTCTGTCAGTTCAGGTGTAATCAGGTGTAATCACACTTAAATTAGTGGGGATATTAGATCACACCCACATGAGTAAATTCTCCCATATTCCATGTTTTACAATTAATTTCAGTTTCACTGTTCAATTCCACAATTATGTCCGTATTTTCACATTGTGAAAAAACAGCCCTACTGCCTGGATTATTATCTCAGTCATGACAGCTGGCAGGAATCGGGAACATGTGAATCTGAAAGAACTGTATTTGTCTCAGTGAAAAAACTTTCTATAAGCCAATTTTTCTTCATTTTGAAATGATGATGATTGACTTGACTGTCGTTCTTCGTCGTACCAGATGCCTAATGTGCACCAGTCACAATTTCAAACCAACACAACACGACACAGTCTATAACGGTGGGCCAGAGCCAATCTGAGGAGAAGACCTACCGCTTCCGTTTTTGTTTTGTTAGCTTTTTTAATCACTGTTTCGTTCTTCCCTGAGCTCGGGTAAGGGGGAAATGAACACTGAATATGCAGAAAAAAGTCCTCCACCTAGACCTGCGCAATGTTAAGCACACCGGTGCAACCACGAAAAAAACTTGTTGCACGCCACAAATTTTTGGTCTAAGAGTTGGTATGTGAAAACATTGTTTTTGTAAATAAGGAGAGCTGTTTTGGTTTTTTGAGTATTCATTATGCACATCAACACTACCAGTCAAACATTTGGACACACAGTACTTACCCATTAGATTGAATGGGAGAGTGTGTCCAAGTGTTTGACTGGTAATGAAGCTTAATCAAATCATTTGCAGGTGAATCTTAATCAGATCCAATTTTGAAATCAGTAAAGATTCACACCGATAACATAGGCTTTAGATACAGATTTTAATTATAAAGGAATACAATGACAGTAAACATTACCTGTGCCCCACGAGAGTAAGACCTGAAGATGGTGCAAAATCTGCCTTGTCCTGATGTGTCCCTGTGATTTTAGACACACAAGCACATATATAATCCATATAAGTGTACTTATAGGCTTGTTCGTCACTGCAAACACGGTGCCTTCTTTATGCTCTACTCCCATAAAAACTTACCATAATTCTAGTTTTACTCTTCTTCCATCCAGCAGAATAGTGGTGGTCTTGTAATCGATCCCTAAAAGTACACACAATCCACAGAAAGTGAGTTAAAGTCGGCCGCACTCAAGGCTCAAGCAAACACACGTAGATGCTTACCACTGCTGTAGGCGTATGGAGACTCTACTGATCCATCCTGCAAACTGTCCAGTATTTCACCTTTTCCAACATCGCTGTCTCCCACCAGAAGAAATTTAAGGAGATAATCGTAACTCTTGACAGGACTGCTCTGAGTTCCCATCATCCCACGCATTTGGATCCGATTCACAGAGAGCTTTTTTTAAAAGCTCGCCGATGTTTCCTACTCGTTGGCTATTGTTTTTATCTTTCTGACGTTTAACGACCAAAGCAACTTCTTAGTTCCACTGACCGTACCGGGATAAATCCTCTGAGAGTTATTTTTTAGCATTAAAAGCTTAAGTCTAGACACCGAAGATGTAACGAATAATCAAAACAAGCTCGGCTGCTAGCTTACTCGTTAGCTAGCCTGCAAACACAAACGATGTTACTGCATTCTGTTAAAAACTGCAGATGCAGAGAATAAACGGCGCAGTTAAATCATAAATAAAACGATATTCTACCAAACAAAATATTATTTTTTAACATTTACTATACAGAAAGCATCGACAATTCAGCTACCGTAAAACGTACATCCAACTGTAATGTGTTGGAACTTCCTGTAAACTACGTCACGAGAAACGTAACATCCGTTCTTTATTAATTAAAAAAGAAAAAGTATTTCTATTTATTACTTTTATATAAGCAATATCTATTTATTTATCTTTTTATTTATCAACCATTCAGTTACATTCGGTATTTATAAATAAGTACATTTTCAACATTTCCACAATGTGTCTAACCTGGGAATGGGCCTAAACTGCTAAGTATCCATATATTTTCATGTAAGTAATTGTGGAATTATTAAGAATAAACTTTCCACTTTCAATTTACTGCTTTAACTTAATTATAAATGTATGGGTACATGTATGCCATATTGGCTCTATAAAGTTACTTTTTTGAAGTTCAAGTTAATATAGCAGATTTACTACAACCCTAGTTGCTCAAAGTGTTGAACAATAAACCAATGAAATCAGTAAAAACAAATCACATAAAACCAGAATAAAAAGCAAAAGCAAGCAGTAAAATTGTCAAGTTCGATTATGTTTTAAAGTCAGTGCAAAAAAGTTGGTCTTAAGCAAGGACTAAAAACCAGAAACAGACTGGGCAGCTCTAATGTGGAGTGGCAAACTTTTTCACAACTTTGGAGCAGCAACTGAGATTTTAGATAAGATTGAATAAGATGACAGATAAAGAAATCACTTCTTATCGAATCTTATCTTTATAATTGATAAATAAGCTGCAGCTGACATTTTGGCTCAGTCAAGGTTTTCATTTAAAGAATAAAATAGATGAGGATAAATGTCATTCTGGGTTAGAGTTGAAGAAGCAAAGGCATAAACCCTTCTGAAGAAGTTAGTTGAATAGGTTTTTTTTTTGGTTTGTTTGTTTGTTGTTGTTTTTTATTTGAAAGGGGCTACTTTAATATCTTTGTATGCAGATTTTCAATTGCATCACTATACAAATCCCTAGTGCTTGACAGAAGTAAAAAGCTATTTTTTCTCTTTTTTTCCTCTTTTTCATCTCTCATTGGTTGTTTGTGATTGTCATCATGTGCAGCTGTAACAGTTCTCTCTTGATAGTAGTGTGGGAAAGCTATTGGAACCCCTGCCAGAGGCATATGGTGGAGTGAGAATGGTGGCAATAAATGCTGGGCTTGTATTCCTGTTCTTTTTTTCTGCCTGCTCTGGTTTGTTTGCTCCTGAGTGGGAGAGAAAGAAGACTGCAGTAGATAAAGAAGAAGAAGAAGCTCCCTTGCCTACGTCTAAATCTTGGACTACATCGTATGATGGATCCTCAGTGCCTGGAGCAAAGAATTTTCCTGTATATCTCACTGTGTCACCGTCCAATGATCACAGAGAGGATCTGAACCCAGAGAAAGGAGCCAGAGATGTGCCTAAATGGCTCAAGAACGTGTTACTCGGAATTCCTCCCACTATTCCTGATGATGAAGGAGCAACACACACATCAGGCTTGGTTGAAATCCTGTGTCATTTCGACAGAATATATGTAAGAGTCAGGAGGGAGTATTTTAAATCTAAGGATGCATACAAGTATTTAAAACTAGGTACATGTTCTGTCAACCATGGAAATAAAGATTACTACTTCCTAATGCATTCTCTGAAAACAGACTGTGGATTCAAAACGGAGGTTGGTAAAGAGCAATGTTGCCATTAATTGAAAGTTGTTAGTTTTAGTTTTAATGCTGGCAAATTAAACAAAATTATTTATTTTCCAGAGCTTTCCAGATTATTTATCCATCAGCATCACATTACGCTATGAGCCAACCAGTACAGTTTTAAGAGAAATTCCATTTGACATTCCTCTGCAATGTAGATATCCCAGGTAAGGCTTTGATGTGGTCAAGAATTTCAATTGATCCCTCAGCTGTGTATTGGTTATTAGTCTAACTTGTGTACTGTGGTGTTTTTTTTATTTTTTTTTCTTCTTTCTAAATTGCTGCAGGTGGTTTTACTCCTACAAAGTTGGCTTCCATCCCAAACTACAGGGAGGAACACTTTACAGAGCACTCCAAACAAAAGGCAGTTTCACCATTTCCCCTCAAGATGGTATGACTTTCAAATGTGATTTGAAACATATCCACTTTCAAGCATTTTCCCTATGACATTTAAAACTGCCACCCCCCTCTCCATACTAGATTTTCTGAAACAAAAGAGGATTGAAATGCTCAGATGAATCGGATACATTTTAAGGATTATCTTGAGTTGCAAAGATTTCCTAATTTAAAGTATCTGGAAAAACTCTGAAGAGGAAACATATTGTGCTGAACTGAGCAACAAAGTGGAAAGTAGTCCTTTTTTGATATGAGCAAATAATTGTCTGCTTCTGAGGTGTTTTTTTAACTTCTTTTTTTTTTTTAAGGGAATTGAAATGTTTTGTGGCCTCATTTGAAACAGATTTTTAAAAAGATGGAGAAAAGCTTTTAGTTTGCACACAATTTAATTTAATGCAACCACAACACAAAGCATGAAACAAACATGGACAATTATTCTCAGGAATTCAAATCAGTATTCATATTGCTAAAAGCTCAGAAGATTGCATGATCCCACAAACATTTCTTGCACTTGTTTGCTGCTCGGTCCTTGAACTTGTCAAATGTTCTACAGCAGTCTTAATTTAATAGTCTTGTTATTTCTATCACCCTGCTACAGCATCAGGGAATGAAATCTCTGGCATCATAAGCTACAACTTCGGTCATCCAATGTATTTTGAGGCCCGCGGACCTGACCATAGCACAGGCTCTGGGGATAAGAGGATGTACATCAATAAGTGCTTTGTGACTGCCTCCAAAGACCCCTTCTCGCATCCTAACTATACAGTCATCGCCAATCAAGGGTAGTATTTGTATTGTTGAAGTACTTCTGTTTTATGTTTCGTAGGAATTAACGCATATAATGGCTTTTGATTCAGATGTATGATTGATGGCAAGCTGACTGTTCAGTCAAAGTTCCTTGCTGGTGACTCAAAGATGGTCCAGAAATTCAGTGTGGGTGCTTTCTTTTTTAAGGGCAGTTCTTCTACCTCACCGCAGGTAAGCCATCAATTCGAGAATATGTTGCACTATATGCTTACACTAAAATTACGATTCTTTTTAGCGATTCTACATGCACTGCAAGATGTCTTTGGGGCCACTTACTGCAACTCAAAGCTCAAAGGCTTGCAATTATGATCATGCAACCCACAAGTGAGTTGAGACTTTGTGAAACATGCCTGAGGTCAACTTTTCGGGATGTTGCATGTGTGCACAGCGACCTGATTTTTCCCTGATAATTTTCATTCTTTAGGTGGAAGGAGCTTTATGGTAAAGACTCCGTTTGCAAATGCTGTGCATCCACATGCTCATCAGCAAAACCAAAGAGTAAGTTTAAACATGATTTTTATTTACACATTATTGAAGGAAGATGCAGTTCAACTGTTTTATAAATGCAATAGCTCACAGGGTGATACAAGACTCATTTGCACAGTTTTCCATAGCCAGTACAAATCCAAAGTGACAAGCCTCTTCGGGAAAAAAATAAAAAAATGTCTTACAGAATCAGAAGACATTACATTTCTGAGTAAATATATTTTCCTATTTCAGCTGCATCTGAGGATATATTCTCTAGTCACCCTTGGAAGGTTGACTTTAGCAGTGAAGATGAATTTAAGGAAGCGGACCCTCAGATTAAATCCCCTCGCACTGAAAAGGAGATCTGGGAGAAGCCGAATACGGAGGAGCATACAGAATTCCTCGGCTGTGTCCATGACTGAAAGTGATCCCAGTTTTTTTTTTTTTTTAATAAATGAATTTCTTCATTTTTGGCGACTCCTTTATTGCACCAGAATGCCGTTATTTCATGATCAGACCACAACTTGAATGTTTGGCATGTAAATTATTTTTGAAAGAATAATTAAATGCAAACTTCTGATTTTCTTTTTTTCTTCTTAAATGGAAGAATTGGGAATGTTGGTGCACTGAACAACATAATCATGAATCAGCATGTGTGCATTTCTAAGCATCTCCTGGAAATGCATGACAGCATTTTTGTACATACAGTTATGCACCACAAGGGGATGAAATAAGTTCACCGGCTTTGCTTTGGTGAACTCTGTGGACAGTCCGATAACTTCAGTTAACGGATTTCCTATGAGAACGTGGTTCAGCAGCTTTTTCTCGAGACTTCTCTCCATGAAAACCAGCAAGTCTCGTAGCCTGTAAACCACACAGTTTTCCTCCCACTGTGATGGTTTTGTGCTCAGGAGCAGGTGCATTAGTGCAGTTTTGAAGTGAAACTCCTTCAGTGCTGTACTTCCTGAAAAAGCCATCTGTCTCTTGTGAAGGAAAAGTGCAATTTCAAGAGTTTGATTGTGGCAGGATTTTTCAGGAAGGAGTTTACTGAGATATTCTAAAAGCTGCTTTTCATAGATGGTCAGGGAGAGTGTCCAAAGAGTATCGAATTCCTTGGAGGACCAGGGTGAAATGAAGAAATGAGCATCAGTGTGGAATTTAACCGCTGGATTCATACAGAAGCTAATCTTTTTCCCCGATCTGAATCGAATGACCAGAGCACCCGGACCCTCAATGTAGCGGATGTTGAGCTCAAACTCGTACTTATGTGAAATCAGTGCCCATGCTTGTCTGATAGTGCTCTGAAACCATCTGGTCACCTGTGATTTTGACAGGAAAGGTGTGTTCTTAGAGCACAGAGGGCCATCACAAGCGTCAGCTGTTTTGGTCTTTACTTTCTCAGCGTCACAATGCAGCAGGCAAACCATATCATTGTCCGCATCAGAGGACTGACAAGGGCAGCCATTTTGGATTTTCTCATCTTTTAAAAGTTTGATTTGGCCACAAACTTGCTTGTCCGACAGCAGGTCACCTCCCTTGTTGTTCCAGAGTTGATACTGAAACCTGTAAGGCTCGGGAGGAGTAAAATCAACGATGATGTCACACGTATTCACCATCTGGAAGCCCTCAATCCCCATACTGCCATCTTTATCACAGATGCTCTTCATGGCATCTAAGAGGTCATTTGCAAATCCTTCCAAAAAGTCATCCTCTCTCCACTTCTTCTCGGAGACTTGAACACATTTAGCATGAAACTGCAACAGAATATTCATGTCAGGCAGCACCACCTCTGCAGCGGTACAGATCGTGGGGAGGGGCCTGGTTTCCTTTTTGCTCATTTGGGAATTTCTGGTGAGGTATTTCCTAAAGAAGCGGATCATGGAAAGGAAAGAGAATGTGTTCCAAATGTACCAGAGATAATCCCTCTCCCACTCTGGATCTGCCTTCTCTGAAGTCTCATTTTCTGTAGTCTGGGTGAGAACACGTGAAAGAGGAGAATCTTGTTGCTCGGAGCCGGACATTTCCAACTCCTCGGCCTTCCTGTGTTTATCCTGTGGCCTTCCAGGCTTGTCAGGGCTATCTGTCAGGATGTCTTTTCCACTTTGCTCAAAGGCGATTTGGGAAGTTTTCCTATCAGCCTCAGGTTCACTGTTGTGTTTTTCTGACCAACTTGAGCCTGGTTTATCTGTTAATCTGTGATCAGTGCTGTCCTCTTCTGAGTCTTGTTCAGTGATGTTTAAGCCTGACATTTTATCTTTTTCAGTAGGATGCTGGTTAGACTTACGCTGCTCTTCTTCAGGAATGTTATCTAAACCATCCAGAGGCCCTTTGCTGCTGACAGGTGCCGTTACTCGGTGTAGTTCCTCGTCTCCTCTCAGCAGCCTCTCTTCATGCTTTTCGTAACTCGTGGTGACGATATCCTCCCATTCGGCAAACCCGGGGTCGTCCCGTGGACACACCAGGAGACCCAGAGCCACCACTAACACTCGCAGCAGCATTTCTGGCATCTTAAACACTGTCTGTGAAAGTAAGCAGGGATCAAAGTGAATCTAAAAATACATATTTTCTGATCTTTTGAGATGTATAAAAACGAAATAAAAATCCTTAAGTTGAGCATCAGAAATACTCGAAAGAAGATGCTGCTGGTAAATTTCAACATGATGCAAAGAAACAGGAAACGAAGTGACTTCCTCGATTGCCTGAAAGCACTTCTAAATGTCTTTTTGTGGTTGAACTGAATATTAGGCATTGTTACTAACTGCACAAAACTTTGAAAGAGGAAAAAGAAGAATACGCACCTAAATACGAGATCGGTTTTCTTGACGGTACAAGGTTCCGGTAATGTGTGACTAGGTATAAAGGAGGAAACAACCTTGCACAGCCCCAGCCTCTGACATCTCTTCCTATTTTAGATGTAAGTTGCGACTGACTTCCTGCACACCCTGGCCATGTGCTCTGCTGTGACATTTGACTGAACAATATTCACAGGAAGAAAAAGTTTGAGCTGATTTCCTGAAATTTTGACAGCGTTTTCATAAAAGTCTAAAACCAGCGAAACTGTTGTAGGAAGTATGCAGTTTTATGAAATGACAATGAAGATTAAGTTTAAGGCTGCATACTTTTGTTCAAACAAAGATGTGTAGTAAGTGGTTTGTGCCCATGAATAGAAGAGTGAACCCCTGCCTTTTATCCTCCTGTGGGTTTCTAACTGGTTTGTCAAGCTCTTTCATTCTGTGGGTCCAGGTGTGTTCAAAGGGCTTTGCTAAATAATGTAATCCTTCAGGGATTAAATAATGGTTTCATTTTGCTTGTGATAAACTATTTGATTTATTTATTTATTTCCAATTAAGTGGAAACGCATTCACTCTTCACCTCTCTGTCAGAAACCAAATTTTCGGAAACCAAATTTTCCAGCCAATGCCACAGAAATTTGAATGGATTGTGTACTATTTTGCATATTTGGATTGTCGGAGCTACACACGAACAGTACTGCACCCTTGGTGATCACCTCGGATTAACACAAAAACAAACTACTTTTATTTAAGCTAAGAAAATAAACACGTTCACGGACAGTCAGAATGGAAACTATGTGTTTTCTGAGCATGTAACAGGTTTGCGTTTAAGAAAGTACGCCTTGAACGAGAATATCTTTTGTTACATCACACTAGTGCAGGTGCCTGTAAAGGGAGGGGCGTGATGACAGACGCTTAGGTCGGCTTGGAACATCACCAGAGAGTTCGAGAATCCTTTTACAGTCAGCCGGGGATACAGTGTTTACCATGTATATACGGAACTACCAGTTATTCACCGTGGACTTTATCATTTTATAATTTTTCCCCCTTTTTTATTTGCTTATCTACACTTAAGTAAAAAGGTAAGTTTGTGGTGTTATTTTCAGATTAATACTCATAAAATCCTAACTTTGTATTAACTGTATAATAATAATGATAATTGAAATGTTTTTGATTATGTGCCTGCTGGTCAATGATTTACCTTTTTTTTTTTTTTATAGAACAATAAGGATATTAAATTTGAGTATTAGATTTTTTTCTCACTGCCAAGCCTGTCATCACCTGGAAAAGTCCCACAGAGTATCTCAGCAAAAATATATTTACAGTATAAAACATTTTTATGGTTTTACAAATGGATTAAAATGGTTTATTATCCCGTGCTTAGTCAGTTCATGGCTTTATTAACAGTTTAGGAATTGATATTTTACAAACAGTCCAAGTGTTGGCCTGGTGGTTACTAAGCATTATTAAAGCTATTATCAATTATCCTATTCAGGTTGTCTTTAGAAAGTGATTTCTAGTATATTATCCTTTAACGTAAGCAGATTTTAAATCATATTAATTCTCACTGTTTGTGTAATGAAACTGTGCCTCAGATCAGCAGAAACACTCAGTTAATTTAAATCCAGGTTAGAGACCCATGCACCTGTTCTCTGCTGCATTTACATAGTTTCTCTTTAAAAGTCCAAATCTGTAGCGTTTCTTTTAAGCTTGAATTTTAAACTTGATCTTGTTTTTAATCTGTTGTCCTTTTCCTTCTCCTTCTCCTTTTCTCTTGATTTTGATTTTAAAATCTTCTCTTTATTTTTTTTAAACCTTTAAGTTTTGTTTTTATTGTACATTTTAATGCTTCTTCTGCAATCTAAAGCACCTTAAATTGTCTTGTGCATGAAACGTGCTATATAAATAAACTTGCCTTTCCTAATGGCACAAGATTTAGCACGCTGTATAGCCATTCTTCCCTTTTTAAACCCATCTTTTTAAAACTTGTGCTTCTTCTCAGAGTATCTAAACCAGAGGTCCTACACTTCTCACAAGATGGATAAGTTTCGTATGATGTTCCAGTTTCTCCAGTCCAATCAGGAGTCTTTTATGAATGGGATCTGTGGTATTATGGCACTGGCGAGTGCCCAGATGTACTCTGCCTTTGAGTTCAGCTGCCCCTGTATGCCAGAATATAATTACAACTATGGGATCGGCCTGCTTATTGTCCCTCCTATATGGTTCTTTTTGTTAGGTTTTGTATTGAACAATAACGTGTCCGTGTTAGCTGAGGAGTGGAAAAGACCAACTGGGAAACGAATGAAGGATCCAGCAGTCCTGCGCTACATGTTCATTTCAATCACACAGAGATCCTTGATTGCACCGGCAGTGTGGGTGTCGGTCACTCTCATGGATGGGAAGAGCTTCCTCTGTGCTTTCAGCATCAGCTTGGATATTGAAAAGTTTGCAAATCGCAGTCTTATTACAGGGCTGTCAGAGACAGAGAAGATTAAACTGCTGGCAAAGATTCCTTGCAAAGACCTGTTTGAGCATCATGACGTAAGAGTGGCAGCGTCAAGGTACATCAAGTGTATCTCACAGGCAAGTGAAAGTTTCCTTTTTATACTACTGTTTGCTGGGGGATTTTTTTTTCCTCATACAAATCTTCATGAGAAAACCTGGAGACAACGTAGCACTTGTTTGTCCGCAAGGACCTATGGGGTCCCTTTGGAGCTGACACTGTGTAGCTCGAAAGTTTATGATCAGCTTCGTTGTATATTGTCCAGAAAAACTATTTCTAAATGATCTAGAGTCAAGATGTGTAACTTAAGCAACCAATTTTGAAGTCAATTCTTTGACAAACAGGAAGCCAGTGTAAAGATCTGAGGACTGGTGTTATATGATCCAGGTCCTGGTCTTAGTGAGG
>JAOXYM010000004.1:27526768-27538404 GCA_028567055.1 Leptatherina wallacei | reverse complement strand
CGCGGTTGTTTTTTATGGGAGTTTTTGGTCTGTTCGTGACTTAGAACATTGTAAGAGACTATTCCAAGGACTTATAATAGTGATTTTTGCATAATATGTCTCCTTTAAGATTCCTGCTAGCTTGCTGTGTGGACTTGCTAGTGAATGGAAACAAGCTGTTGTTAATGTGAAATTCAACCAAACTGACAAACAGCACTGATTCTTGTAGTCTAAATTATATTTATGTAGCATAACTGACTTATTCCAGGACTGGGGGAGATGAATCTACTTTGCATGAGTATTTTCGTTTGCCGTTACTTTCTGCTACTTTTTGCTGCTATTTCTACCCAGTCACAGTTGAAATAAAAATATCCAACTTTCTTTTCTAGGACATTCATCTGAAAGCTTCAGTCATTGTGCGCATAAAGATTTTAAACAGGATAATGTAACTAATATGTTTTTCTTTGATTTTTAACAGTGTGTTAGGGTAAAAAGAGAAGAAAAGTGGGCTCCGGCTCTCCTTTCACAAAAAGCAGTTCCACCAACTAAAGATGTTTACCTCAGAAAATCTTACTTGGTTGGATTTCTATTGATGTGCAGTAATTCTGTTTCTCATGAAAAATCAAACATTAGTCACAACTTTAAACTGAAAGCATATTTGTGAGTCAGAGCTTTGTTTTATCTCATTTCTCTGCCATTAATCATCCCACGACCCCTCAGTTTTAGGGGTAATACTCTATATAAAGTAGGTTAAAACAGCTTTATCTACTGCTGCTACAACAGCAACATGTTGCTTACAGTACACACACACTGTAGCTTGTGATGTCATCAGTTTTAAACTTTAATTTCTGTACATTAATTTCAGATTTTAGTGATTGTACCTAAGATATTACTGCTATAATACTTTTACTTAAGTAGAGAATCTAAATATTTCTTCCAGCCATGGATTCCCACATAAACAAATTAAATATGTTTAACAGTCGGCCTTGTTATAGTATTTTGAGGGTCCCCAAATGGGGCCTGAGTATCTCTCAAACCCTGGCTGCTGCCCTGTCTGTCAGTTCATCCTTTTAAAAAAAAAGTTGATTTTGCTTTCTTTGCTTCATTTCCTTATTGATTGTATTTAACCAAACCAGTTTTGGTTACTCATTAAAACAACACCGCTAAACTTTGGCAGATTTTCTCCTTGCGGTGCAGGGCTGTCCCGCACTTTTACTGGGCCCTATAAGCATGATTTAGTTTGGGGGACCACCACAGCAACACTGGTACTCAACTATCACCGGTGCTTGTGCCGCAGTGTTGACGTGATCAATCTAGTTTTTATTGCATGTTTTTATTCGTCTAATTCTTTTTTCTTTTCTTTTTTTTGCAACACTTGATTAGACTTTAAATAAAACATAATAGACTTTAAATAAAACACACCCATTCATTTGCATTATTTGTGGTTGGCTTACATCATACCACATTGGTTTTTAACTTTACTGGGGTAGCAAATTCAGAACAAAATAGTCTGCTATGAATTTGCTCTTTTAATATCCAGAGTGATATACGAGTGTGGCGTACTGAACTTACATTTGACAGTAACAGAAAACATCAGCACACATTTAGAGTAAACAAGTTAACCAGCTTAATTTGAGCAAAACACGCAATCTTCCACAACAACGTAGATTAAAACTATTGCTGATTTGCCCTTGAATTCTTATGTTAGTGAACCTCAGTGATTCTAGAGCACCCTGTTGTGCAAAAAACTATGCTCATGCACCATCCGACAGAGGCAGTAGCCTGCAGTAGGAATTGATTAAATAATAGAATATTCTACCATACACAATCTAGAATCCACAATCTTTTCTTTAGATGCAAAAACGGGTGAAGTGGAGATTCTTATATGTAATTTTCAACATATTTGGGTTTTGACTGGATAAATATATTATATAGTAATACAAAGACATGTGTCGGGACAATGATCAAACTTCTCCAAGCTTCAGTCTGCAGAGGGGGACCACACAGGGCTGCCCACTTTCCCCCTTATTTTTTGCAATCTTTATTGAGCCCTCAGCAGCTTGTATCAGACAAGATACAGAAATAAAACGAATCCCCACCAGAAACATAGAACAAATGATTCGACTTTATGCTGATAATGTATAACAGTTTCTCCAGAATTCACAAACATCATCTTCTTTCTGACAATCACACCCATCAATAAATTCGCTGGTCTATTAAGTGCTCTACTGTTCCAGAATATCCCCAATATTACACTACAGTCAGGAATTATTAGATATATAAGAATGAATATTTCCCCCAGGTTGTCAGAACTAACTAAGTTGATTATGTCCAGCTTCTAAATACAGTTGAGGATGATCTCACACGGTGGAAATCCTTACCCACAACACTCATTCAAAGAGTTGGCATCATAAAAATAATGATTCTGCCTAAAGTCAATGATCTGTTTTCAATGATTCCCATCAAACCATTTTCCACCTGGTTCAGATCATTGGATTCCTACATGTCCCGTTTTCTCTGGAAAGACAAACAACCACATATTATTTTAAAAACTTTACAGAAGGCTGAACAAAAAGGTGGTTTAGACTTACCCAATTTCCATTACTATTTCTTAGCCAATAGGCTGCAATATATCTAAAAATGGCTTAAACTTAGCCATCTAGATGACCCATGCCTCGATGTAGAACAAGCACTGTGTGATGATCTGGTACTCAGTGGAATAATAAAATTAGAATAAAGCATTTTGTACATATAATACAAATCAGAGTTCATATCATTCAACACACACACTTCTCGTTACGGAATCAACACCACTACATTTTTACAGTATCAGCAACTTAAATTTAGAATTAGTAAGAAACACATCTTCAACCAAGTAGATTTACAACTTCCTATTAGGGTAGCCGATTTTATAAATTTCTATGCCCCAAAATAATTACCAAAAATATAGAGATTACTGGTCAAAACAGAGGATTCCATCTCACTTCCAACATTAAAATGAGAAACAGACTTACCCAGTAGTTTTAATGAAAACCATCGGTCACACATTTGTTTAAACACCTTTTAAAATGACAAAAAAATCACAATTTACAATAAATAGGATGCAAAATTCTCCACAGAGCGCATTATACAGGACAAAAGATGTTCAGGATTTGTCTTGCACAATCAAATATCTCTTCACATGCTCTAATAACGCACCTGATGATTACATGCTTGCTGTGTGGTCTTGTACCCCTGTTCAGAGGTTTTGGCTTCAGGTATATGAGGACCTGTCAACATGACTTCAATGTAATGTTCCTGCATGCGGCAAATATTCAATGCTATATTTCAATTCTTTTTCCAAATCAAGAATCTTGATGCACTTGGGGGTCCTCTTGTGGTATGGGGGCCCCCCCAAGAGGCCACTTAGTTCACTTATGCCTTGGCCGGCTCTGCTGTGGAGCCCCCTAATGAAGGCTAATTCAGCATCTGTCTTGCATCCTGTTTCCTCTCTGAGCTCTCTCCAGCCAGTAAAAGTCAGGCTGGTGTTGACTTTTCTCTTATCTCTTGCTCTGTCGCTTTCTCTCTTTTTCCTCTCTTCCTCTGATAATGGTCCTCTCGAATTTCTTTTATGAATCAGCCATGGTGAGGTTAACATAAGCAACTTTTTCTCCTACTTTTCCCATTTAAAAAAAAGCTGTTCCCTAAGTTAACAGCCCCTTTTACCATATATATGAACAACAGAAAAAACCCAGAGTAACGCAGGGTTATCTTTTATTATACACAGTCAAAGATGAGAAAGGGGGCGACCTGTGACAGCTGTGAAGTAATGAAGACCGGCCAATGCATTCCCTCAAATGCATCACACATCCACAGCCAGCAGATGGCGCTCTTTGGAACAAAAGTTTCCATGCATGAGAGTTGGCTTCATGTCAGACATGACCAAGTGATTCAGTGCTTCAAAAGGCTTCAGTTTCACCATCATTACGAGCCCGTAAAATTAGGTAAATATTGCCTCAAATAAAAAAGTAGCATGCAGCATATTACACTATTACACCATTATTTATTTATCTAGTATAAACTAACTCAAAATGGAGAATAGGGTAGAGGTTCTCACCAGAGACGGCAAAAGTACCCAGATTTCTTACTTGAGTAAAAGTAAAATACCTATGCAAAAAAACAACTTAAGTCAAATGAAAAAGTAGTGATCCAAATATCTACTCAAGTAAAAGATAAAAGTACAGGCTCTGAAATGTACTCAAAAGTAATTTTAAAAGTAAAAAGTATTTCTATAGCATGATTCACTGGCTTCAAAGTTATTAAACACACGATCATTTATGGATTCTACTTTAGCAACAACCACTACCTGCCTACTATCCTCATGTACTCCATCATATAGTCCTTTAGTGTTGTACACTTCAGGTTAACACATCACACTTCTGAACATTGAATTGTGGACAAGGATTACCTTCTAAACTATGGTGTCACAAATCATGCTGCTCATAGGCCCAACTCTTAATCAACCTTTTTAATAGCACTTTTTTTTAATGAACACATCAGGTAAAAATAGTTTAACACTGTACAGGTGTGTTATTGTGAGCGGCTCATCCAGGAACTACAGATGAAAATAAGCTTCTCTAGCTAGTTTCAGCTACAATAAACAAGGTGCTATCTCCCTGCCAAACAAATAAAAAATGGAAAAAAGAGAAATGAGAATCGGCGTCTTTCAAAACCCAAAACAGTTCACGCGTGTTGGTGTCATGACGCCAAAAACAAAAAAAACACACAAAAAAATAGGCTTAGGCTATAGAGTAACGAGCCTTTTTGGGAAATGTAAGGAGTAGAAAGTAACGATATTTATGTTGAAAATGTAACTAAGTAAAAGTAAAAAGTCGTCAGAGAAATAAATAGGCTACTTATAAAAGTACAAAGTACCTGAAAAATCTACTTAAGTACAGTAACGGAGTATTTGTACTTTGTTACTTGCCATCTCCGGTTCTCACACCTGCTGATGATCAGCTAATCAAGTGCATTTAATCAGCCGCACCTGGCTGCTGTTTAACCTTTTTAATTCCAATAGAAGCAGTAAGGGTGGAAGCTACACATCTTTATTGCCTTTGTTGAGCTGACTTTGGAGTGAAGGCAGATGGACAGAAGTGCAGTCCAAAAAATAATAATAAAAACCTTCAATTAATTAATAGGGGGGCTGGCTTCTGGTGTGGATAGGTCCCCGAGATATCGCTTCCTCACTACAATGTCAGGCCTGATGTTTTTATTCATTATCTTTTATTTATTTATTTACTTACTTACATTCAGTTAAGAGACAGTCACTAGGGATGGGAGCTTATGCTTGTTTAGATTGAGGTCAGGGTGGTGGGGAGAGTTTACTTGTGCTCTGTGTGTGTGTGTGTGTGTGTGTGTGTGTGTGTGTGTGTGTGTGTGTATGAATGTTTTTCATTCTTATTTTAAAATTGTTTTTATCATGTGAAGCACTTTGTGTTGCTTCGGTATGAAAAGCGCTTTATAAATAAGATTGAATTGAATTTTATATTTTGACCACTGCCTCCTTGTGGTAATGGAAATCTGTTGAGAAGCAATATGCAGAGGTATGCTTATCACCTTACATTTAAAGGAGGATAAATCGTTCTATTTACGATAACTGTTAAGTGTCCACATCTGTTATTTTATGAAACTGCGACAAATTTCAGTCCTAAAAAGAAAAAAACCCCCGTTATTTAGGTCTGTCTGTAGCCTAAAGCTAATCGTGTTTAAAGCAACGCATGTCTTAAAAAGGAAAGTCTGCTGAGACTCTTGGAGAGCTGTCAAATGAGCCTTTATCCTCCTCTCGTTATTTGCACCATGGAGTATTACTTTACCTCGATGCATTTTTTTCTGCAATAAATTTCATCATTCTTTTTGCAGGCATGTGGGTGGATGTTTTTGCTCTTGATGACCTTCATTGCTTTTCTGGTCCGAGCTATTCGGCCATGCTTTACCCAAGCGGCCTTCCTCAAAACCAAGTACTGGTCCCATTATATTGACATTGAGCGCAAGATGTTCGATGACACCTGTAAGGAGCACGCCAAGAGCTTTGCTAAAGTTTGCATCCACCAGTACTTTGAGAACATCAGTGGAGAGATGCAAAGCATCCACAACCGTGGCTCCGGCAAGGATGACAGTGACGATGAAGATGAAGACAAGAAGAAAAGTGATGAAGAGAAGCTCCTGGGTATCAGAGCCCAGGATGACATGAACAAGGTTTTGTGGAACTGGCACACCTGTAAGCCAGCTTTGGCTCTGAGAAAGGACCAAATGGATGGAGAACACAGCGACAAACTGAATGGAAATATAAACGGAGCAGTTAATGGCTTTGCAAAGGGACATGACATGGAAAAAAAGGAATGGGCAGTGTATTACAGTAAGGTCTGAAGAGTTCAAAGGCAAAGAAAAGACCAGGAAGACAGCTGTCAGATAATTAATGTGTTTCAGAGCTGCAGCAATTGTTTTATTCTAGAAATGACTTTACTTATTTTTTTTAGAACTGTTTAGTTATAAATATAGCGTTGCATTCTCATCCAGTTTTGGCTTTTATTTCAATGCACAGATCATTTTAAGAATAAATATTAGAAGTGCAATATGTACAGTCGTGTTAAAAGGTAAGTCACCTCCCGACATCACGCAGAGAATAAAAAGCTCTATAAATCCCTCTGGAAAAAGGTTGCATGTCCATAAGTCTGAGCTGATTGATTCAATTATAAGTTCTGCATCATATCAACATTAATTTTCAATAAACACAAATATCTGACTGGATTTGATTCAGATTCAAACATTCCAGCCAAGCACAACCATCACAGGCACAAGCAGGCACAGTTGTGCACCTTTGGATTTTTTTTTAACGTGCTGTACGCTGCATGAGCTCACGCAGAAAAAAAACAGGAAGAGCTGGAAGGAAGTGTTTGAGGGTTAAATTCTCAATCTGTTGCTTTTAATTGTTGCTATTACTTGAAGTTAAGAATAGTTCAGCTTCTCAAGCAGCAGCGCAGGTCCAAGCCAATCAAATGCCATGTGTCTAATCTTTTGACTGTTGCTACAATTTCTAGTACTTAGTCATGTGACTTTTGCAAGCCCACAAATGAAGTGGTGGTCAAACCAAAATGGCTAATATTACCAGTAAGAAGTAGATGCAGGATGTCTGAGTAGTTCTACAGTTTCACACACTGGATAACTTTTAAAAGTTGAGCAATGTGATGGCATTTGTTATCCAGGAAACATTTAATGTTTTGAACAGTTCTAACCCTATGTGGTTCGAGTTCTTCTACACGACTAAGCAGATGAAAGCATGGAAATGCTTGGAAGCCTGTAACTTCTTCATGTGTGGGAGCAGGATTGAGACCCTAAGTGACAAGTTAAAGATAGATGTCGAATTTATCCACAAAATAGCAGAAGTGATTTACAAACCATTGAAGAAGTAAATCCCAGCCTCCTCAGCTCCCTTTAATCATAGCAAGAGGTTTTGCAAGATCTGCAAGCCCCTGCAAAGTGTTCATAAAATCCTTGGCTTACTTTCCATTTTTATTGTTTTCACTTGAAATGCAGAAGTAAACACAATCAATTTCACAATTTTAACCAACGGAACAGCTAAAAAATCCAAAAAAAAAAATACAAAGCATCTTCCAGCATGAAGAAAAAGGTTCACCACAAACACTCTGGTCTACAATGAGCCAGGTTGACCACCACTTGCTACAGGCAGAGCTGTGTGATGTCACAAAAATACAAGCAATTCCAAACACATCCACTGTTGAGGATAAATGTATCGTGTTTGTATTTGAATTTGTCGATGACATTTGCCGCTTTATAAACTTTTCTATTGGTCTGGATGCTGCTTTTAGCCCTTTTTGAATATTACTGATATGTTTAACATGCATATAGCATTTATGCTGACTCAAAAAAAAGTCAGAAATACGAATAAGTCTGCAGCTTTACTCGTCATTCTTGACGTGCACAAAACAAAAAACTGTTATTTTAAGTCTTTCATTCTTGTATGTTCTACCTACAGTACAGATGCCATTTGTAGGTGGAGTGTTGCAAATTGTAAAAACATGTCTCTTGTTGTGTAATACATGTGTTATGACAAAGCCTATACATGAGTCTGTGTGAAAACGGCTAACAATTTTTCAAGGATAACCTGAGAGGAAAGAAAATGAAGGGTTGTCAAAGTCCAGATCTTAATTCCATTGAAATGTTATGGTAGCATTTTAAACAGGCAAAAATTTCACCGAACAGATGTCAGAGACTCGGATAATTTGGAACTGGTTCATCAAATGATCCCAAGCAGGGTAGACGTTTGTTCAGTGTTTCCTTATCCTGGTCCTGGAAAAAAGAAGAATTGTCCATGAACAGGCTTTTTCATAACTTCATGGCAAGCTGATAACAAGATCTGATAGGTCTTAGATGACCAGCACAGGGAAACGCTGCTCGGTTTCCAGCTCAAGCAACATAGTTTGTTCTTACGCATGCAAATGTGACTATATTACTGTTGTGGTTAAGTCACATTATTGGCATTTTTATGTATTGGGTTTATTGTTGTGTGTTATTACCTTTATTGACTGAGATTCTGTATGTGACCTCATATAATTTGCTGTTTGATCCTAATTTTCTCTCATTTTTACATTTTAAAGATTAAGAATCGTTTTTGTTTGTTTTTCAATGCAAACCACATTGAGTATAGATGTAGTTTGTCATTTGATTAAAATGTGCCATTTGCATTATATTCAAAGTTTTTTCTGCTACAGGTGGGAATACGAGTCACAGAAGCTTAGATTTAGCTTAATATAGACTTTTTAAATGACATTCTAACACTTTAATGCCATATTTTTGTCCATGGAAAGATTGAAGATAGAAAATTATCTTTTTTTGTGCAGTGTTCAGGTGTGCTTTTTTTTCTGAAGTTGTTTTTCAAAAAAAGGTTCACCCATATTCTGTTCTCAAATATAATGAAAAAAATATTCCTATAGGCTGCACTTGCTTTTTACATGACTGTAGTTTGACTAGTATCATTATGGCGTGCATGGTACCGGGTTAAAGCGGAAAAAACGGACTCTAAAAATTGGATTCAGATAAAGTCAGTTTATCCCCAAACCTGTTTTTTTATTTTTTTTAAACTTCTTCCTGAACTTTATTTGATCAAATCATCATGAATGATGGTTGAAAACGCACTTTGCGGCTCTATATGAGACGCAGCTTGATAAACCCTGACGTCTGCAAATTCATTGTAAAGCACTACAGCAGCACACTGGAGAGCTCTCATTGATAACACTAATGAATGTTTTCTTTGCTCTCTTGTGAAGGGAAGTCATAAATATCCCCAGAGTATGTAATACAAAGTGAAATGTGGGCTATATGGAGAGAAAAAACTGAAGCCACCTCAACCCATTACCACTTTTTGACTTACAACAAAACTGCGTGAGACAAGACCTAACTAACTTTTAACAAATGGAAAGCTGAGTTCATTTCCAGTAAAAGTCAGTCTTGATTTCTCTGGTTGATGGGTTGTTTAGTAATGATGGCTATCTTAGCCTCTACACATTCTACACAAAACCCATTGAGTCCGTTTTCTGTTGGCCGGAGAAGGGTGAAAACTCATGTGGAGCCAAAGATTTATGCAAAAACAAAAGGTTGTGGCAGCCAAAGCATTTACAAGTCACAATGAAAACCAGGGCAACATTTGCATCTCATTTGCCCCCGTCCCTGTTTTTGGTCCGTGACTCCCTGGTTAAAAAAAAAAAAAAAAAAAAAAAAAAAAACCTCTTTCACAAACAATGACAACTTTCCTTTTACTCTGCACAGCTGAATATTTACACCCTGTAAACTCCCCCCCCCCCCAAAGATGTGACACAATGTTGTTTTCTTAAAACCATACTCTGTATTTCGCAAGAGGGTGTGCGGTTACCAGAACCACCACCCCTCTCATGCCAACCACTGCACAATAACAACAACAACACAGTGTGTTTTATTCCAAAAGCCTCTGGACACTCAGAGTATTAAGTCCTGTATTTATGCTCATACATCTGTGCAGTCAATCCAGCTGTTCCTTAGTACTCATGAGTAATGTCATTACTACAACATAGAAAGGGGGGTGGGAGGCATTTATCCCACTGAAGTCTCCCCCTCCCTCCCCTCTGGCCCTGGGGATTAGTGGAGCAGCACTCCCCTTGACCGTCTCACAGTTTGCCTAGTAGCCCAGCAGCTGTTCTCCTCCTG
Organism: Leptatherina wallacei; assembly: GCA_028567055.1. Taxonomy (NCBI): domain Eukaryota; kingdom Metazoa; phylum Chordata; class Actinopteri; order Atheriniformes; family Atherinidae; genus Leptatherina; species Leptatherina wallacei. The sequence goes on along the minus strand of JAOXYM010000004.1, from coordinate 27,528,186 downwards.
GGTGGATTGGCAGGCAGGGCTGCTGGTGTGGGGGTGGACGTGCATGCAGCGTCTTTGTTTTTATTCTTTCTTGGTCTCTCCCACTTTTTCTCTCCCTATTTCTTTAAATTCATGTATCATCATGTCATATCCTTGGTCTTTCTACGCGTGATGTTATTTATATGCAGATCAAGCTATGCAAGCATTAAAATACAATCTGTGTATCAGTGTAAGGAGGAAGTGGTGCATACAGAGGCATGATTTTTTTCTTTTCCTGACCTCCATTTCACACAAATGGCTTTGTTTTGGTTGTCAGGACATCAGCCATGCGCATATTACTGGCCTCCCTTGACTTTGCTGCAAGTGTCTCTTGTCTCCCTCTCACATATACATGCACAGGGGTGTGCGCATACAGACACACACACATCAGCATGCTCGCAGGCGCCCTATTCGTCAGTGTCTGGCTCATTCTGCCTTCCTCCTGCCTACAGATTGGACGACACGGGCAGCGAGGGAGGGCTAAGAGAGAGGAGAGTTGCGAGGCAAAACGGGTGGTCACATGAGCAGAGATCTGTTTACAAACCCAAGGCAGAGCAGAGCAAGGAGAGGAAGGGAAAGGCAAATTGTAGGCTCTCTCTGTGCACCATTATGGATTGAAAGAGCAAGAGGGGAAGCCTGCCATGACAAAGCCAGCTGGAGGTGTGAGAGGGTGAATGCGACGCACTTAAAACACACTCTCGAACACACACTCTGCCTTTGTCTCTGATTTTTTTTTCTCAATCGAAGCAGCAGATGGTTAGAGGGAGAGTAGGATCTCCCCCCCCTACACACACACACACACACACACATATCTGCTGACTGACACACAAACACACTCCAGCAAACCCAGCTAGAGGACTGCTGTTGACTGCATGGAGCTCTCCCCACTTTGTTTGGGCTTAAAGGGAAGCACATCTTCGCCTTCTAGACTGACGAGGAATATCAACTGCAAGATCAGAGGAGTGGAGGAGGTGGAGACAGCAGAGGAGACGAGAGGGGGTGAGACTTGTGAAAATCCCCTGTTAAAAAAGCAGCTTTAGGAGGAAGACAAAGCACAGATTAATGTTGGATAATTACCTACATTGGGGGATGACTGTCATTTCGAACACTGGATGTCATTGAAACTGGTGAAGGGACGGCACTGCAGAAGCAAAGGGAAGTCAGAGGCCCTTTTCTGCTGGAAATGTGAGTATTTCCTGTTAGCAAGGTACTTGTGTTGTTTACAATACTGCGACTGAGAGATTCAGCTTTTTACATATACAAACCCGCAGCCGCATATGCTGTGAGGCCTCTGAAAAACAGCCATTTCCTCTCAACATTATGTCTTTCTTTCTTTCTTTCTCTCTTTCTTTCTTTCTTTCTTTCTTTCTTTCTTTCTTTCTTTCTTTCTTTCTTTCTTT
>JAOXYM010000004.1:27491988-27503571 GCA_028567055.1 Leptatherina wallacei | reverse complement strand
TTAGCTTTAGCCCGCCTACCTCCGTTAGCTGGTTAGCTCCCGTTAGCTCCGGGTTAGCTTTGTTAGCTCGTAGCTCATAGCTTGAATGGTATCAATCATCCCTCCCCACGCTCCAGCCCCCCTCTCAGCGCCTCCTCGATGCCCATTTTTGGGTTTTCCGGGAGTCACGAGACTCGTTACGTTGCTAAGATGGCGACGTTGGAACCTCCCAATGAGCTTCGTTTCAGCTCTTCACAAACCTACGGGTCACGTGGTTTTAAGGTTCGTCCATATATATTTACAGTCATTGATTAGAACCAGCTGAAAATGAAGCGTTAAAATTTGAAGAATACAAAACAGCAGCCAGACCATCATTCTGCTCCTACAATGTCCCACAAGACAAGTTTTTAAAAAAATAAAAAATAAATAAAAAGATTTTTAAAAAAGAATTAAAATTTGGTTGTTTTCTTTTTTTTTAAATTTAAATTATAAAACACAACACATTAGCCAGACCATTATTTTACTTGCTATAATGCCCAATGAGACTGGTGAAAAATGTAAATAGATCAAAAATAGATTAGGAAAGAAAATAAATAATAATAATTTTGGGGGGGGGGGGATAAAAATAGATTTTTTTTAACAACAAAAAAAGTTAGCTAAGAATTGTGAAAGTAAAAAAAACAAACAATATTTACATGAATCTATTTTTTTCTCCCACCTCTACTAGAAAGATTCATACCTGCTATGTGATGCTTAGTGGCGACGATAGTAGCACCGAGCAAGTCATCCGACTTGAACGTGGCGCTGTTGTCCTTCACAGAATCCACCGTCAGCTTCAGCTTCTGACCGACAGACAGAGCGGACAGCTGCTGGCGAACGTCACTCCCGTCTAGAAACGAAGTCGGCATTACATCGGAGTCTGCCGTGGTATTGAGGGTTGGGGATTTCTGGTGAACGCCACCGCTTACCTCTTGTAGCCAACATTTCATTCACGGCTCGTCTCTCCTGCAGACCGTTAATGACTCTGGTCTGGGCGTCCCCCTCCGGGGAAATGACCTCCGATATCTTCAGCGTGACCAGGAAGCGCTGCTTCTCCTCATCCAGGTTGGTGACTTTAGCAAAAACCGTCTGACCCGGCTGGAAGGCGGCGGCCGTGTCGCTGATGAATTTGTCGGTCATAGCCTTAAAACACGACGCGTTGAAAAAAAGAAAACATTTAAAAAGGAAATTGGTCTTGCGTGATCAGAAGCTTTTAGTCTCTCCGACTCACCGATTTGGGTGCGAGACCGACGAGGCCGTATGAGAATTCTACAAAGACGCCATAAGACATGATGTTCTTGATCCAGCCAATCATCTGCATCCCAACCGTGACTTCGGAAAAATCTTTAGCGACCGCTCCTTCCTCCAGAAACCACCTCACCGTCGGCTTCTTGGTGAGAATCTAAACAAGAGGCCGCTAAGGAAACAAGACATTCTCAGAGTTCGACTTAAACCTTCCGGACGGAAATGGGAGGGAAAAGGATACAACATTCCGCTTGTTCTTGTTAAAGCAGATGAGGTTTGAGATCACGTCTCCTTCTTGGAGACTCTCCCACAGCAAAGGGCAGTTGGACATGTGATCGGAGAGGTGCACTGTGGGTAGCACGGCACCGACGTCGTCGGGGAGGATGGCCACCTCCAGACCAGTCGCTGACTTCTTCACCACCTTCGCCTCCAGCCTCTGAAGCACAAAGACAAATCAAGGCAGAACATCAGAAAATGTTCAACTGAATAATAATAAAAAGGAAAGAACGAGACAAAAACCTTACCTTCCCCACCTCACAGTCCACCTTTGCAGCTTCCTCCGTCTCTCCCTCCACCACCGCCTTAAATGACAGCACCATCTTCGCCTTCTCCGGGTCGCACTGAAGAACTTTTGCCTTTAACACCTGGAAAAAAAACAAATTACTCCATCAGACTCCGAGCGGAGCCGTGATTCTGAGCGTCCGTGCGGTCCGACCTCCTCACCTGTCCCGTGTAGAAGACATCCTCTGGATTGAGGATGGGCTCGGAGCTGAGCTCACCGAGCGGCACCAAACCTTTCACGTTGTTGTAGAAACGGACGATGCAGCCGAAGTCTTTGATGCAGACGACGAAGCCGTGCGATATGCGGCCGGGACGGGCGTCGGCGTAGCTGAGGAACAACGGCAGGGAGCTCTCGACCAGAGCCTTCTTTCTGGTCAGGTACAACTTCTTATTGTCTGGATCTACCGACAGCACCTGAAGGCACGTGTTCACACAGACAGGACAGAGGACGTGAAAACAGATCCAAACTCTTGAAATGACATGTTAGAGGTTTCATAGAGAGTTGTACTAACCCGACATTTAACCCGCATGCCCTCGATGTACTTCTTCTCTGGGTTCTTCAGGATGATGTCGGAGAGGTGGGTCCGAGGTACCAGACCCTTGATGTGGTCTGAGAGATGCACCACCATCCCGTGACTCAGCAGGACCGACACCGTCCCCTAGGACAAAGAGAAAGTAAGACTAAATATCCTGCTTTCAGTCAACAATCCAATTAAATATGAATCTACATTCAGCAGAAAATGCACGGTGTAGGTCAGTGGTGTCAAACCTACGGCCCAGGGCCCAAAACATGATAAATGTGACCATGAACAGAGGACATAACAGCCATTTTTTAATAAAAGTAACTCCCGGTTATATCTTTCTTACTTAATAGATCGGACTTCAGTTTGCATGATGCTATGAGTCAGTTCAGGGGGTCAGGATTACTATACGGATGTGGAAATGTACATGCATGTACATTTAAAGACAAGAAACTCTAATCATAATGTAAACTATTGTATTTTTCATATCAAAATACCAATGATTGAATGTTTGGTGATTTTGTAAGTCGTAATGCCGATTGCAAATGTGTAAATATAGAATAAAACATACATAAAATATTTATATGAAATTAAGAAAATATGAAATTAAAAATGTATCAAGTTTATCACATTTTATAATTAAAAATACATCAGTAAAAATAGTTTATAAATAGGATTTTAGAAATAAAATGTTACAATTAATGTATAATGTTCTATAAATGTACCTATATTTGAAAAAAATACAGAAGCTAAGAAAATGTGTACATCTGTAACTGAGGCAAAATATTGTTGAAACAACATGTTTCTCCAGAACTGTCAGGTTGTTCATAATATATTTTTCAGAGGATTGTTATAAAATGTAAACATGTTAATAAGGCACTTGTACTACGTTGCACTAAAACAAAGGGAAACATCCGGGAGTTTTTGTTATTTATGCTCTTATTTAAGCCATCAGGCCCACTTGACATCACATTGCGTTGCAAGTGGCCCCTGAACTAAGCCAAGTTCCACACCCCTGCTCTAGGTTGGAACCACCAGTCAGCCTCTAGCTGTTACTTTAACAAACTTTATGAAAAGCTAAATCTAAGTCACATAATGAGAGTATACATGAAGAGAAGATCCTAGAAGCATCTATCCTCACCTCTACGACCTGACCAGCCTTGATGTCATGGTATCGGAAAAAAATTATCTCAATGATGCTCCTGAAATAAAAAGCAGGAGAAGGATGTCAATAAAGCAGATCAGTCACTTTACTGTGGAATAACATAAATATACACGAGCTGATACGTACTTTCGTAAACTAACAAAAAAAATTTGATCCATGAGGCTGAAGTCCAGGATCCTGCAGGTGTGCTGGGGTATCGCAAACACTCTGTTCTCATTGGCCGGCTCATTAGGCTCCTTTATGTGGTTCCTCTGTTGGGACAGACAACGAGAAGCTTTCTCACCCGGACCGGGCCGGCAGAATATTTCCATCCATCGCGTGAAGCGCCAGCTACACTCACATGTGCAAAGGCCAACGATTTGTCCGGAAGCTCCAACATGGCTCCTGACATGTGGTGCATCGCAGTCATCTTGCACTCTTTCACCACCTTGCCGACCAGGTCCCCGTTGGCGTGAGTCGGGTCGATTACGGCCCCGGGCTGAACGAGGTAGTCGCGCAGGCTCAGTCCGACCAGACGAGTGGACGGCTCGACGTACAGCAACCGTGCCCGGACCTGGACGGATGAGTGGAGAAGCGGGTGAGAAGCAAAGCTTATATTCAGAGATTTGCCAAATATAAACCATCTGTGCAAAACTTCTCGCTGTTTATTTTGTGAATTATAGTTGTATGAATCTTAACTGAATATCTCTATGACATAAAAAACGTGGAAAAACACTTGAAAACAATATTCTAAGTGGATTACAAGTAACATTATTGAGGGCTTAAACGGACAAGGAGACACTGTGATGGACACGTCAGGTTCGTTTTACCACAAGTCTTTCAGTGTAGCCGGACGTCTGCTTGGGCTCCATGTGGAGAAAGTCCACCTGGCCGGTAAAGGAGGACAGGAAGTCCACAAGCAGGCCATGTTTGGTCACCTGCAATCCAAAACACGTGGACCTTATCAGCTGAGGCAAAGTTAACGACACGGAGGGAATTTCACCGAACACATAAGGGTGATGGGAAATGACCACAGGGGGTCATTTTAAGACCTGAACCGATCCTCCTGATCTCAGGACTGAAAGAAGTTGAAAGAGCCGTTTACCTTTTTGATGGTCGCTTTGACCAGAAGACCAGGTTGAAGATTGGTGAGGTTCCAGCCCTGCTTGACTTCAGCACAGGCCTGAGCAACGGTGGAAGGGTTCACAGAAAGGTGAACCACTCGTCCGTTGTTTTTCACCTCCTCTATTAGAGAAGTCACATGCTGGCCCACTTTCATCTCTGAACACAAGGAGAATACACGAATGCTTCAGCTGGGAAGAACTTCATGATGTAAGGAAGCAAAGTCCTGCTCTGTAGGATACAGAAAGGATTTTTTTTAAGCATACCTTCCAGTTTATGTGGCTTGGCTGTCAAAGCTTCCTCAGGAAGGAAAGCTTTGGTTCCACCGACACCAATGTCAATGATGCAACCGTGATCTTCTACACTCTCCACACACCCACTCAAGACCTTAATCGCAGATTAAAACACACAGTTTTGAATGATAATATTTCATAAATGGACACAGGATGTTTTTTTAACGTGATGATGCTAATCCGGGCTCACCATTCCAGCTTTCAGAGAGCTCGAAGTGAGACTCTTGTTGACTAGTTTTGGATTGATTGACAGCTGGATGCTAAGCGATCCTCCCTTAGTTACATCCATCTTGGCGACCACACATCTGAGCAGCATACCGGGGTAGAAAAGATGCATCAGAGAGCAGATCTCCTGTGGGGGGGGGAGAGCATAGACACACATCTAAAAGAAATGTCCTTGAATGCATGAAAGAAATATGAATCGAAACACGATGACCGTTCTGCGCGCAAACCTCTGTGTCTTCTGAAGCCAGCTGCTCGCTGAGCAGTTTGGTGTAAGAGTCAGAGATGTTTTTGATGCTGAGGAATCCTTGCAGACCACAGGGGAGGCTAACAGTCACTTCAAAGTCTGCCACGTCTTTCACACAGCCCAGGAAAAGCATCCCTTCTTGAACATTCTAGGGGGGGGAGCACATTAGAATCACGGTAATAATAAATTCACTGAGGAAAATGAAAAGAATGCATTCAACAACCGATTAAAGGCACAATATTTTGGTTTCTGGTAAAAAAATCTTACCTTGACGTGCAGAATTTCCACACATTTGGCTGCTTCGTTGAGCGTCAGGCCACTTTCTTTTCTGTCTTCTGTCTTTTGCGTTTTGGGTTTTTTGCCGTCATCTTTGGAGCCCCCCTTTCTTTTCTTAGTTTCTGTTTGTTCATTTGACTGCAAGAGGGAAACCTAATGTTAAATGATATGCACATTTTTAATCAAAGCTTCTACAGTTTTACTATGTTTTAATGGGATTTAGAGTAAAACATGGAGTGATATGGTGCAATAATCTTCTCTGGAGACCTTTGTATAAAGTCATTTCACTATGATCAGGGAGGGGGTGTCAATTCTACCTGAAACAGGTTATCCACTTCTGCTCGGTCCACCACTATTTTACTCTCTGTGGGTTTCTTTGTCGTCCCTCCTCGAGGAAAGTCCTCCTCCATTGATGCCATGTTTGATGTTGCTTCAGACGTCTTGGATATCTAGAGTCAAAAGCAATGAAGAGATTAGATATAACACATTTTCCATAGTTAGATACTGCGAGGTGTTGTGTTAGTGTCATTGATGCGGACATATACAATATGAAATAACATACTCAAAGATAAATATATGAATTTCTAAAATGTTAAATCACTGAATTGAAATTTGCTTGAAATGCACGCATTCTGATACTCGGACAGATTTTAAACAAAAAGTAGGTTTGTCCATCCAATAAAAAGCATGTTCAGATCAATTCGACCTCCGTTTTCGTTTGAATGTAATCATAATATCATAATAATCGACACTTCCTCGCATTTAATCTCAGATTGTGTATATAAAATACTCACATGTTGCTCAGTAACACGCCATCACCGCAACCCGGAAGGAAAACTCATTTGGGCGTTTCATTCTTTGTCCAATCGAAGAGCAGAATTGATGATTGGCACTACTTTGGCCAATCAGTAACCGAATCTGACCCTAAATTTGAGTGACAGTCAAAATGCGCAATAGTAAAGAAGTATTAGATCAGTAACATTGGGCGGGACTTCCTACTACATTTAGCATTGCGGCCTCTGCTGAAGGACACCCGTCTCATTCAGTTGTTACAGGGGTCGTGTGTCAAAGGTAAGCATTAACTTGTTTAGAAGTAAAATAGTCACTTATTTTTCCGTTTCATAAAACATAATAGAAACTATTTAATCTTAAAAACGCTCCCGTTATGACTTAGTGTATTGCCAGCCACGCAAAAAAATGATTTAGCTTCTATTTAGCTTTCGGGCTAATCTAGCAAGCTAACGTTGACTTACCATAGCGTGCTAGCTGCTTAGCAGCTACTGATAAAAGACACTTGTGAATGACAAAGCTGTTATTAGTGCATTTGTTTACCAGATTAACCTGCAGGGAAAGTCGGGTTGCACTGAACTGTTCTGGGTAAAATTAAGTCTGAGCTTTTGTAATGTTTGTGTAGTGTAGCATGTCACGTCCAGCACTATAAAGATCACGATCTCTGTTATGCAATGACGTTAGTAATAACTTTCCAAGTGCAAGAGTCGAATACACCATGTAACAATTAAATTTAAAAAATAAATAAATAATATTAATTATATTACAAATATTACATCTGCATTAAGGTCCCCTTTGATCTAAAGGTCAAACTGTTTTAGTTTATTAGTTTATGGACTAATTATCTGCTGTTACATGCACAAGTTATAATTGCTTTTAGAAGTGCAGCTTTAAAATTACCTATCAATATTTGCACTAATTTATTCAAACACCTGACGAGGAGAGGGAGGAAAGATGGATAGTGAATTAGCCGTCATTAGGAGGACGCCTCGGTAAGAAAATCTGTAGTTCAGTAGCACTAACAGAATATTGATAGCAATCATACACAGTAAACAAGGAATTAATGTATGTAAGAATAATTACTCAAAACATCAGATAATAATGCTTTAAGATCTCCAGTTGGAGTGTCGGACAGTAGTTGCAGAGCAGTCTGCTGTTTTTTCATCATGAAAGCTGTAAAATGACTGAAATGTCTTCCAAAGTTATTGCATATACGTAAGGTGGACGATTTACTTTTTAATTTAATTTAAATGAGATGTAATCTAGTGAGGGTATTTAAACAGTACTAATCTGCCATCTGTGATAACATACAATCTTTATAGCTTGGTTAAAGGAAGGCCAATATCCTTTAAATCCTATACAGTGAATCTACTTTGTGGTTGGATTTTTCAGATACACGTTGGATCTGACGCTTTCAATACAAATTGGGTCTATATGTATTTCTTTGACATTTCAGTGGAAGAATAATAAGTCTGTTGTGGAGAAAACAATACAAGACCCATATTATTGGCTATATTTGAAACTAATCTGGGATATATATATATTTTTTAAGGGACAAACAATGGACTATTAGATAAAGGAAACTTTTCTTGATCGACCAATTGCAGCTCTGTATTATTTTCTTCAATAATGTATTAAAAGTTCAACCTTCATATGTCCCGAACTATTATACATTTACCATTGTGCTTTTGGCAGGACCATTAATTTTCCATCATGGGAGGACACGATGCAGGAACGCAGCACCAGTTCACTGGAATTGCCAAGTACTTCAATTCCTACACAATCACAGGAAGGAGGAATGTGAGTTTTATTTAACTGTTTATATCAACATGTTGCCTGTAACTGTGATATTCTGACACCTCCTATTTTTGTTTTAGTGTGTTTTGGCCACATATGCCAGCATTGCAGCCATTGTCCTTTTCTTCAAATTGAAGCCAAAGAAACAGGCTGCCATAACAGAAAAGTAGTAATGTAAGTACATTTTAGGTCTTTCGAAATGTTCCAGTTTCATTCTACTGCTCCATTCAGCTAACTTGGCACCTCTCTTGTCTCCTGACAGGTTTCCATTTGACCATCGTTTCTAACAGCTTGGAGCGGAGAGAGCAGCTGGACATGCTTGTGTTAAAATATGACTGTTTGGTTTTCCCATGTTAACAATAAAGAAAATATATGCCCAGAAATGTAGAAAACACTGTTTTATTTACAATGTGCATCAATATAAAAGACTATGTTGCAGAAATGTATGAAGCTGAAGTCAAGGCAGTGACTTATTTTTAAAAACAGTCCTCAGTCTTCAGGGTGAGGTTACTCTGACACATGAGCTTAGTCTGTAAGATATCGGCCAAATATGAACCGATTGTTGGTTTGCACCATGTCAAGCTTCCAAAGTTCATCTTCTCATAATGCAGTAATGTCTTAGGGATTATAGGCTCCAGCGGCCAGAAGCAGATTCCTCCGTGTAAAGTGAAGGTGAACGACTGGTGTAGATTTAGACATGTAAGTGCCTAACAAAAGCTCCTGGGAGTTATCTTGTAGATGAATGTGTCCCGTAGCTGCCGTGAAGTCGTCGGTTTCTAAATCATCAAACGCTTTTGTTGCATCCCAGAGGCGAACTGTGTTGTCCATAGAACCTAGAAGACAATGAAACTCGGTCAATCAGGCTGTACCGACTGTTGTCGCTTCAATTCAGTGACTGCAGTTAATGAAAAGTATGAAAGCCGAGCGCAAACACCAACCGGAGGCGAGGATCTCCCCGTCCCTGCTGAACCTGAGGGAATAGATCGTGTCTGTGTGGCCCTTCAGCTCTCCAATCATCAGTCCGTGACCGATGTCCCATAGAAGAACCCGACCGTCAGTGGCTCCTGAGGCTAAAAACTTCCCGTTGGGAGAGAAAGCCAGCGCATGGATAGGCCCCTGGAGGATACAATAGAAAGACAACTTCACTGGTGCTCTCTGCAGAATTCACTCTGGTTGTGAATTTTTAATCGGCCTTTAATCATTTTTCTTGTCTCTAAAAAAATGAATGGTTATCAAACTTTAGAGGGTGGCACCCTCTACCATTTATAAACATACTAAAATTATGTTTTAATGATAACATGGTCAGTTCTCATTTACTTGGATTAGTAGTTAAGAGATGCTACACAGGAAAAGTTATATTCTTTCCCTGAAAATCACATTTTTTGCTCTTTATTTCCAATAAACCAGCAGTTGCTGATTTTCCAGAAAGAGCCACAAACTGTCCATTAAGCCGTTATTGACAGCTGAGAGGTATCAAAAACAGTACCGGTATTGTTTTACAGTATAGTTTACTTTAAAAATGACCATAAATGAACAATCATGCTTTATAAAAGATGTTCAACTTGCTTGAGTCACTAGGATCATATTTTCTGAAGTCACAGGTTTTTGTTTCTTATTTCATTTCACTAACTTTAATATACAGTAGACTTCTCTTTGAAGCCACAGGAGTCGCCCCCTGCTGGTCAACATAGAGAATGCAGGTTTGTTAAATATGTCGTTTTTAGAATTGCACCTGTTGCAGAAGGAAGCTTTAACAATTTAACTGTTTAGGTGACTGAAAATGAAAGTTAAGACTATGAAAGCTCATCTTATCTTTCTTTGGTTAAGTTTTTCCGACCAGAGGTGTCCGTCACCGTACATTCTCTCTTGTGAAAACCACAACGCCCCCAGCCTGCATGATGTTAAAATGACAACCACCAAATAGAAGCTCCCCTACATTGATCAATTCGTTTTACTTGTTTGTTTTTTTTTTTAAATGAGCTGAAATGTCATGATTTTAATCTATTCAAAATTTACACTTGAAGGAAAACACTCTGAAAGCGCCGCTCAAAAACCAAAAAAATATGGTTTCACAAGGAACGCTTAAACTCTTTTTTAATTTTTTTTTATTTACTGAGAGGACAGAAGACAGAGAAATGTTCCGGTGAACTGACCTTATGACCGGTAAAGATGCGAACACAGTTTCCGGTAAGTACGTCCCAGAGACGGGTGGTGCGGTCAGATGAACCCGTGACCACGTAATTGGAGTTAGGGTGGAAACAAGTACAGGTGACATCGGCCAGGTGACCCGCAAATATCCGCAGTGGCTGGTAGTGATCTGTCGCCCAAAGACTGTTGGAGACAAAAAGAAAAAAAAAGGAAGATATTTGTGGGAAATGCTGAAAGATTTACTCTAAAACAGGTTACCTTCCTATTAAAATGTTACATATTAATGAATGAGTTATTAAGTGTCTTACCGAGCTACCCGATCATGGCCTCCGGAGATAAAATAGTATCCATAAGGGGAAAATTGTGTGTCCCACACCGGGTAGTTGTGACCTTTGTAGGCGACCAGACATGTGAATGTTTGGAGACTCCACAACCGGACTGTAGCGTCCTCACCGCTTGACAACAGGTAGTTTCTGAAAAGCAAAACAAAAAAAAACAATCAATTGACAACAGTTATTGTAAAAAAATAAATAAATAAGATCAGAAAAATGGATCTCTTCTCTTCTTTTTCATTCTATGCCATGATATTAAATCTTCTCAGGTTCAAAGCTCAGCTTCAGATCTACCTGTCCGGGCTGAAGCTGATGCCGTACACGGGGCCGCTGTGTCCGTGGAGGATCTTTGATTCGCTGGCCGTCTTCTCATCCATGATCCTCTCTAGCACATCATCCGACTCTTTGTCAATCAGATTCAAGTCTTGAAAAAAAGAGAGGGAAAGAAAAATAAAAAAAATCTGGTTAAATTTTTTTATTATCTATTTTCTCACAATAAGAAAAAAGACACCATCATCCTAACCTGCTGCAGACTTGACCTTGCGGAGCTTTTTCGGTGTGACGCTCCACACCCGAACCGTGGAGTCGGCAAAGCCTCCCGCGATCAGGCTGGAGTCGTCGGTGAAGTCCACTGCAGTCAGACCCTAAAAGAAGGTTATACAGAAATAATGTCGACTAGGGTTCACATGTCCAACCAAATCAACTGCTGTGCTAGGGCTGGGTATCATCACTAATTCCCTGAATCGATTCGATTCGATTCACAATAGTCTATTTCAATTCGATTTCGATTTTATTCGATTCGATTTCAATTCATTTACAGCTAATTGTTTAACAACACTTATTTTTCTTTAATCTCAGGTAACTTTTT
>JAOXYM010000004.1:27440465-27453044 GCA_028567055.1 Leptatherina wallacei | reverse complement strand
ATATCTTAAAGACGCCAGTGAAAGTCATATTTCCACCTCAAAACAGGGATTCAGACAGTTCAATTCAATTCAATTCAGCTCTATTTGTATAGCGCCAATTCACGACATTGTCATTAGTCAAGCCTTTATGTAACATCAACCTAAGATAAAATAGATGGATCAATAAATGCTTTTATTGATCCGAAAGGAAATTGTAACGACTCAAACTGAACCACTGAAATGAGCTTCATAGTGGAACTTCCTGTAACTGCACATTTCTGCATTAAAAAAAACCTTGTATCTTGTGATTATGAAATATTAGCCTATGTCATAAATAGAAAATTACTTTATAACTTTGTACCTCTTAATCTCATAATTGTTACTTGCTATCTCATAATGGGTCTATGACACAAGGTGAAACTTTTTCTTTTTGCAGGAGGCACTGAGGGAAATTCCAGCAAGAAAATTCCATCTAATAATTGCAACACATTAAAAGTTCTTTACAGGCAACAGTCTCAATCCAGGCCTAGAGATAAAGCCAGGGTTAATTTGGATATTCACCGAATATTTGAAGGTCAAAAAATGTATTTGAACATAAAGGCAAAAGACAAGGAAATGAAAATAAAAGATAGCAACAAAATAAAAATGTCCTTGTTCAAAAGAAAGGGTAAGAAGCCGACGCTTATCTAAGGCCATCCCTTTTCCATACCTCCAATGAATGATAACACCATCATTATTGCAGTCACTATACAAACCATAGTCACATTCATTTTTAGTAATAAACATTAGGCAATACCATACTGTATATAATATTAAAATGAAACAATACTTCTACTACTACTAACCATAATCCTATATATGTTTCTAATGGAGCGATGCAGTAATAAGTAATAATCATGATAATAGTACCCAGCCTATATAACACAGCATTTCTGGTATACAGGCTTAAAGAATCTTCTCTCTGTAACATCATTTATAACACAACAAGCGAAGGTCTCATCATACACATCATACATATATCAGTAATTACGTCAGCAGCTGTCCGTGCATCATTCTTCCTCTTTCTGGTACACACTGACCTTGTTCTTTATCATCCTGAGTCAGGGTGAAACAAATTTGCAATAACAATAACAGTCCATCTAAAAGCATGTAATATATACTGAGAGGAAAGTATTCTTCACAACATATCTAAGTAATACATTTTATAAACTGAGAAATCAGATCACCCTCAACATACCACTATCGATTCAATCTTAAACAATAAGATATATTTATGACGCTATAATGGAGCTGTATAGTAGTCGTAGTGATAAAAAATAATAATGGTAGCAACATTAGTGATAACAACAGTACTCAGCATATAGGTTCAACAATAATAATGATAATACATGTAATAATGACCTGTTACATTGCATATAAAATTAGGAAAAAGTATTAAGGTTTATGAAGGGATTTCAAATAAATCAGAAATCACATGTAACTTTTTTGATGTTATTTGATGTTAATACAAGGAAATAGATTTTAGCATTCACTATCTACCTGTAGGAATATCATCACAATACTATCATTGATATTTCATCGGCATTCTGATAACAGTAAACATGACTATAACCAGACTCAGTGCAATGATGCATGTCTAACATGTTATGATGGATGGATTGCTTAAATATTGCTACGGCTTGTCAAACAAGGGTCACGTGTTACTGCCACGACGACATCAAGTCCCGCCTCTTTGTTTTACACAGACATAAACACCGCCCTCTGAATGTCTCATAACAACAGCTGGTAGCTCATAGAGACAGTAGAGAGCACGCAGAGCACGGACACTCATCTGCAGCCTGGCTTTGCAAAGTATCCACTAGCGCTTTACCTCTTGCTTAAAATAAAAAGAAGGCTAAAAAGAAAGAAAAAAACCCATTTCTCCCAGTTTCACACAGCTTACGGCGCATGCTCAGACTTACCGTCGGCGCATTTGTTTTATTCAGGAACTCAGAGGTGAGTACAGTAATGTCAGTCACAGCTGAAGGCAGGACAAATCTGCAACGACAGTCTTTGACTTCTGTATTGTTTTCTCGCTATTAGAGCTAATGTGTAAGCTTCACTTTCCTTTCTATCTGTTCTTCTCACCTGTGTCATAAGAAAAGAGCAGCGTTGAGGCTGTTGAAGCGGACTGTGTTAGCTAGCTTCGCAGTTCGGCAAACAAGGAAACGTTGTTTGAAAACCGTGTGAACAAGGTGTTCTTTGCTGCTAGCTCGGCTCGGGACTTCAACCGTAGCTCATGTTAATATTTTTTTTCCCCCACACTGGATATGATTATTTTGCCTCAAATAATGCTGAACAGCAAATGACATCCCGGAAACGAGGAACAGTCCAACATTACGTGTATTGTTCCACTGCAGGCTCGAACCAAGGAAATAAAAACAAGTTAGGACTCAGGTTTGATTCTTGCTTTTGAGCCAGAAGCTCCTTCAGACCTCTCTGGCCCAAGGTGCCATAAAGACATTAGCAAAAGAAAACAAACCGTAAAATGACTTAGTTAGGTCTTTTTTTAAAAATGTTTTCTCCGAGGGCAATGCCGATGCACATATAGGATTTGGAAGTCTGCTTTAAACAAACAGGCAACAACTTATGTAAAGCATTTGTTTCTTTCCTTGTTGCAGTGTTTGCAACACAGTTGACAAGCTCTCATTTGCATCTGAGCAAGAAAGCTGATCTGTGCCCTTCTTCCTGCCGGCTCCCCAGTCAGTCAGGGTTAGTGTCAGTAGGGTGAAGAAAAATCCTACAGCACTGATCATTAAAGCAAAAAAAGACAATAGGTTTACACAAAACTTTCCACAGATTATTGTTTTCTTTTGTCTCTCTTTTTAAATGATCAGTTTCTTTGAAATCTGATCAAAATCTTGTTATTTATTCCTGTAACTATGATTTAGTAAGACCTTTTGTGTGTTGAACACAAAGGTCATCAGACCTTTTAACAGCACACTAGGCGGGGGTAGAGGGGCACCACAGTGAACCAGACTAGGGCAAGAGTCTGCTCTTTTAATTTTTAATTTCAATTATATATTGTATTACATATTACTTTTATTTGTTTTTATTTTGCTGCTGAGTTGTTTCAATTTCCCTTGTGATCAATAAACTATTTATCTATTTATCTCTCTAAACCTGCTCCAGTTTAAATTACTCCTCTCTCAACATGTATCATCATGTCAACATTGTACTTCCAGTAGAGATTACTTTATTATCAGATGGCGATTAGATCAGGAGGATCTATTGTGCAACTTCTTTAAAGTTATTTATCACCCAGTTTCTCCATATTAGAGCGTTGATCACCCTGTTTACTTTGTTTCTCTAATCTAAAATGAAGAATCCCAGTTGCATCCCACCCCACTGGAGCAGCTTTAAACTGATTATAGGATTTTATTTTTTATTTTTTTTAAGAACACTGAAGCACAGTGACTTCAATTAAATAAATCTGTGTTGCTTCTCTTTTCTCCAGGCACAGAACAGTTTTAAAGATGACCACTTCATGGAGTGATAGACTGCAGAACTATGCAGACTTGCCTGCCAACATGGACGGCCTGATGATGAAAAAGTACAGGAGGGAACCCTACCACAGGTATGTAGCACATGTATGCAGGATTGTAATAGCACTTAGAAGAGATATGATGGGATTTTATGGCTGAAATTGTGCAGATATTGAAAGAAACATAAAATTACTGTGGAAAAAACACCGCCCCCCCAAAAAAAAATCTGTTTACGCTGAAGGAATGTAAGAATAAAAAGTAGCTTAACAAGCTGGGGTATATAACTAAATCCTGCTGTTCATATAAGTCTGTCAGAAATGCTCATTTCCTTTGCTTTATGAAAAAAAAAAGAAGTACTACAGCATGTGTGATGCATTTATCATGCAACTGCTGTAGGATGCAGTCATGTAAAATATCAAATCAAACTTTATTTGTATAGCACTTTTCATACGGGTGCATCACAAAGTGCTTCAAATCATAAAAACAAAATATCTCTCTCTGTATATATTAAAACTATAATAACAGTAATAAAAAGAAAATGTTAAGTATAAAACATCAAAAATGCAATAACACACACACACCTCATCATGCTCTCATTTCACCATTCACACGTCCATTATCACACACACACACACACACACAGAGCGCAGCCATGCGACCCCCATCCATCCCCCCACCCATCTTGCACAAACACAAACTCTTACCTTCTAGTTTCTGTCTCTTTAACTGAAACTCAGTCATGTAATTATATTAAATAATAACTAGATACAGGTTATCTTCAGTCCTTTAGTTACATTTATGTAAATACAAGCATTCCTAAATGGTACTTAATTCAGAAAAATTCTAGAAAATATGAATTCTCCCATCAACTCAGGAATTGAATGAATGTTTTGTATATTTTGCAAATCCTTGAAAATAATAACAAAACTGTTGTTTGATCTCTTCTTTATTTTTTCCCCCCTTTTTGCTTTTTGAAACCGATGTAATTGTCAAATAAACGTTGGAAATTGACTCGAACTAAAACTGTGTATGCTTTTTAAATTTTCTACCTTGTCCCTCATACGTTACAGTGTCCCCGGTAGTGTTTTTGTCCACTTTTTAGCTACTTCTGGATAGAATGCCATCCCAAAAGAAATGCAACACTACATAATTAGTGCTGGAGATGATTTCAAAGACAGTAGGACAGAGCTGTGTGTCTCCGATTCCTCATTGGATGACGAGGAACTCATTCAGTGCCATTCTTCACTAAAACCTCTGTAACTTTGCTCTGTTTCACTTCAGCACTAGGAATCTTTGCACAGGTAATGTCCATAAGTTGATTTATGGTTTTCTACTGCTGCTTCACTCGTACTTTAAAATACAAAAAAAAAGATAGGTGAAGAGAATGGGACAAAAAACAATTCCCCCTATGTTCTATCCTCACTTACTTTAACACAGTGACATCTGTGGTGATGCTTCCATATCTGATGAAACCTAACAAGTATTAGCTTTATTTGGAAACCAATATGGTTTACAAAGTATGTCATTGCAGAGAAATAATCAATTCTTTGTCATTTTCAAGCAAAAACCCCCCAAAAACCCCCTTGGGGCTTTAGAAAGTAGAGAATGAATTCCGAAAATATTGTTTCTCCTCATAGTTCCTTATACATTCTGTAAAGACACTCTTGATTTTAAATAGACTCTGGTTCTTTGCATTTGTGTTTTATAGATTTAATTGCTGTGTAATATGCCACATTAGCTTTTGTTAAGTGGTTCATACCTGTTTACTGTAAACTAGAATTTTCTAGCCTACATTGCACATTCGGTCGATTATTTCTTAGGTGGAGTTTTCTGGCTCCTGTGCAATTTTTTCTCTCTGCCTGATGGCAAGATGTCAGCAGACTTATGAAACCCTTGTTGAGATTCAGCACCTTAAGCCTGTGGTAGCTTGTCGTTGCTTATAATCCACACTGTGTATGGTTTTGACATTTTAGCTCTTTTAATGGCTGCTACTGCCCTTGTTTCTGTTATCTGCTGATGGGGAAACACCCTGTAGTAAAACTGCCTGATGTAAGGAGAAGTTAATTCATGGTCATAGTAATATAATACATGTTGCTGTTCAATGTTTAACTCAAAGGCATGTTCACAGTGGGGGGCTGCTGTTTGCCCATGCCGTTCTATCATATGTCGTGCTCAGAAGTTTTATGAAACCATCACTAATCTGGTCGGTCTGTTTGTGGTGTGCTGTCAGGACAAAAGTCACTCAGCCCACGACCCCCCCCCCCCCCCCCCCCCCCCCTCCTTCCTTCCCCTTGCACACATGCAAACTGCCACACGTGTAATGAAAAATAAAAGGACTAAGTTCCTGATTAGTTGAATCATTTATCACACAGCTGAACAAAGATCACTTCCTTTTAAAGCATGGGCTCAGATGAAACGCTGCACCCTGTACACCACATTGCAGGGGGCTGATGACTGCCCAGCGCAGATAAACCCCTCTATCTCACAGAGTCCAATCATTGTCTGCATGAGATTACAGGGGAGTGGAAAAAAAATCTGCCAGATTGCTTCTCTGCTGCATTCAGATGGAGTAAAAGTTATTAAAGGATACTCTTGTAGGTGTGGTGGGGCCCATGTGAGTTATTTGAAGTAGCACTAATGTCAGCGGGACCAAAGTTGAGGCTGACTACAGTAATCAAGCTGCCCCCACCCATTGTTAATATGGGCTGGCTTAGGAGAGGCACAAGTTTTCTTTCATTGCTGTTCATAACCTCCCACATGCTTCCAGCAAAAGGTTATGTTTAAAATGTCAACAGCTCAACAAAAATAGGAAAGATTTGAATTTAAGTCCTGTACTCAGAAAGGCTTATGTCCACTGCACACAGAAATGTTGACAATAAAGTTGCACGTGCGATTTGGATGTTCAGCAGCGTCTGTCTCTGAGAAAACCCTTTTCCCTGCAAGAAAAGTGGAAAATTGGAACTAATATGAAATACTTAAAAATTGTTCTTTTTTCTTTTCTTTTTTTTCCATTAATGTTCTTTTTTTTTTCAAAATTGTCCGATCTGATGAATTTTAGAGTCAAAAAAATGACATGGAAGACATTAACTACATATTTTTTGATAAAAGTTGCTGCAATTCCTAATTTATCCACTGGAAGTTGTATTTTTTATGTTTGAATATAAGACATTTACAAGACAGGGGACACCTTATTTTTTAGCCTATATCTTCCTCACTTAATAGATCATACTTTAGTTTGTGTAATGAGGCCAGTCAGTTCAGGTGGTCAGGATTACTACACATACTACACCTAGGTACATTTAAGATAGAAATACATTTCTAGACAAGTCAAGTGTCGTATTTTTCTGTTCCAGTGTAAGTTGTAATGCTAAAATGCTAAACAGAGGAAAATTTATAGTTGAAATTGCACCTTTTTTTTTTTCAAGACATGTCTGATTTTTCATAAAATGTTTAATAAACAGATATTTAATTGAATATAAACATTTTGATAATCCACTTGCACTTCTTTGCAGTAAAACAAAGAGAGAAAAAAAGGTTTTTATTTCCATTCATTGGCTATTATGCTGTTATTATTGCACTGTCTGTGGCCCCTGAACTAAAATGAGTTTATAACCTCCTCAGAAAGCGAGAAAAATACAAACAAACGCACTCATATACATGCAACTTTATTCAGTTACAGAATAGAAAATATAATAACAATAAAAACAATCTCAAAGTTACCTAAATGTGGATTTGATTAGGCACGTAATGAGACGGTTACTGGGACAGTTCTTCCACATAATCTCTTAATTTAGTTTGAATTTATATATTATTAAACATTTTTATATGTCCTCTATGCATTTGTTCCTCAACATAACTCACTTTACTGAAATGCTGTGGTATCTTGTGTTGGTTCTAACAACTTGTTTGTCCAACACGTCGGCTCCTCGGAGTTCATGAGGGTTTTGTCTCAAGTGGAACAAATTCTGGAATTGACATAATCAAGAAAACAAATGTTAGCGGCAGCCCAGCGACCGGTGTTTACACTGAGCCTGATCGGAGTTACGTGAGCAGCTGTCGCTGTAGGCTCCGGCTTGCTTGATTCTACCTGACTTGTGATTGTTCTAGATGTCTTTGAGGGCCCACAAACATCACGCCGCACAACAACAACCCTGACTGACAACACACAACAACAGAGAAGGACGCGGAATGGCCACAATCGTTTTTGCAACAAGTCAGAAAATTTCTGAATGGCAAGAAAGCAAAGAGAGAGGGAGGGGGGGGGCATTGTTTGTGGGCCAGAGCTGCCCTGTGTCGCTGGAGCAGATCAGACCAACGCAGAGTCAAACTGAGGTTTAATTTCACTCAGAATGAATTACCAGTCGTGTCCTGGACTAAGCTCTAAATGGGAACTTGTTCACTATGGATCCGCTGCCAGGTATTTCACAATTTATTTAGAGATTGGTCAAGATGAGGAGGGAGTCGTAATAGATTAATGACAAGATGTTTTTTCCTGTATTGAATCTGCTTTGAGTTTGTGTGTTTAGAAAACGTTGACTTTACTGTACTATTTCAGGCTTCTCTTTCATTGATTTCTATCTTTATTTACAGCACGGTTGAATATTGATTTATTGGACAGGATTATGAGGAACTCAGATACAGACTCGGCTCAGTTGCAACTGTTGAAGATAAGTTGTGTAGCTCTATGCCAGCAGGTACTCTGTGTTAGCCAGGCTATGTAAACATTAGCTATTGTGTTAGTTTATTAAGCCTAAAGAGATATTGGGTTGTTGTGATGTATATATATTTGTGTCAATAACACAAGTAGTGGCGTCAGAGAAGATGTTATGAGGAGGGTTGATGAAGCATTGTCTATTATCTTTAACCACTTGTACAACATTTTGCTCCACTACCAGCTTCAGTGTCTCCAGAGGAGTCCACAGCATGGAGCCAGCTTTCTTTATCTATATATTCACTTTTTATGAGTCACTGGCTCCGGTGCTGCAGCTCCAACAAGATGGCTATTTAAACAAAAGTAATCATATCCTAATATTCTGTGCTTTGTTTTTGAGAAATTTACTGGAAACTAATATAATATTAATGATACAATAATAATACAGTGTTCAACATCATTTGTTGTATAAGCATGTGTATATAATGTCATTGTTCATTAGCTTTAGCTCAACTATTAGCTCTTATATGTTCCCTCCTACTGTTCTGAGTTGCTGGAGTGTTGCAAACATTGGAGTCGGTGAGGGTTTGCTGGACAAGCCCTGTGATAACACTATGGTCTTCCATAAAATTAACATTAATAATACGTTGTGCATTGCGTTGTGTGTGTGTGTAATTCATCTGTTTTTGATTCGGAGCAGCATTGTTGTGCATTTACACTAGTTACAACTGAATAAATGATCAGCCATAAGCTGTAAGGATTTTGGGTCTGTATATATCTATATTGATATTTATATCTTTATTTAGATATGAATATAGATACACATGGATGCATGTAATGTTCCTGAGACTGCTGGAACTGTTGCTGATGATCACATTGCAGCTAAAATACTTTCCTCATCTTGTCTTTTCAGAGTCTTCGTCAACAGAAGCTTGGCAATGGAGAAGATTAAGTGCTTTGGCTTTGATATGGATTATACTTTAGCAGGTACGTTAAAAACATTTATTTATCAGGACTATAATAAGCAGAGTTCAGGAAATTACTGAGAAAGAACCAGTTATAGGTAATTGGTAGTTAAAGTCTGTTTAGTGTCAGAATTACAATTTTATTCTTAGTTCATTTTCATAGTTAATTGTTAACTTTTCTTCATAATTTCTGCTGTTTTTACTTATTCTTAAGGTAGTACTGTGAGCTGCCTTGTCAGCTTTTAATGTTCATTATTTGGTGGGTCAACCAAATTTCAGATTCGAAGGACAACATGTGCATTTGTTGTGTCTAAAATAATTATTTCCAGCAAAATGCACCATTATTTTGTACCATCATTGATAAATCAAGCATTTATAGAAAAGAGAAGGATCTGAACTGTCAGGGTAAAGGGATTGGTGAATGAATGTTGATGTGGATGTTAAAGCATAGTGTGTCTTCTTTTCTTTTTTTTTCCCCCGCATTTTGTTACCTGACCACCAGCCTCTTAACTACTGCTCGTTGTGGCCACAAGTGTTATTTAGGTCGGTGGTCGTGACACACTGAGCTACACCATCATGTGTGGTAAACACAAAGTTGAGCATAGCTCCCTGGGTCTCAAATTCAATTATGTGGATATGTTCTTTTCTTACTGACCAGTAACTGGGCCAAACATATCCTTATATTTGAGATACTTTGTTCTGTGACTCAGCTCCAGTTTTTGGACTCTACACGTCTAAAAATAAAAACTTCCCCGACTTTGAAAATCAGGTCACATTTGTTTGTTGAGTTCAGCAGCGGTGGCTCCCCCACGAGAACGGGATTGATTCGTAATTCCCGTGTGCCTCTGTACCCCTCCGTTCGCATCTAGAGTGAAAGAGATTCTGCAGACGCTCAGCTGTTGACATGACTCACTTTATGGGAGCTCGTAACCAAGTGTTAATGTTTGCTAGAGGTGTGGCTATCATGTATCTTGGAACAGTTTTCATGGTTTAGCCACAGAGGTGCCTCATCAGTTTTACAGAATAGCTAATACTCAGCCACAGCACCCTGAAAGACTGCGGCGTTTGTTTTAAGAGCAGTTCACGTGGACAGCATGCCTGGAGGGAGACATTTTGTATAAAAAAATTGACTGGAATTTTATTTATAGCAATGATGTGAGCAGAACCTGAACTGAAATAAAAAAAAAACTGTGCTTTAAATGCATAGAACACAAAGATGATGATACTAATAACATAGTTTAGTTAGCTTGAAACTGATATCAGATCAGCAAACTGATCATTAAACCAAAGCAGATAGAAATATGTTTTCTTCAACATTTCCTTTACTGGACATGATAAACAAAGCAGACTCCAGAAAGTTGTAATACCGGGAGATATTTGACATGTTGGTGCCTCTTGTTATTTCTGGCTGGGCTTAGCTGCGTAGCCCTTAAATCAACCGTAAATGGCCAGACTCAGATGTGTGGGATCAACGTCTGTATGTCTGTCTTCATTCCCTTTATTTCTTATCACCTCTTGTTGGAAGGTTTTTATTGCACTTACAGTAAAATGTCTGTCATCGACTCGAGTAACATCATCTCCCTTCACCTGTTTCTCTTCGGCTGCTACTCGTCATATGACGGAGTAAACTAACGTGAATGTAAATGAGACTAGACGGAAGTAATTGAAACATGAATTGACATCATAGCTTTGGCACAAATGCCTCCCAACAAATGGTCGGTCTTTTGTACTTTGATTTTTTTTTCATGTAAACATGTTAAAAAGCAGATCCAACAGTATTGATTCCTTCATTGGACGCGTATGATGACGTTTTCATAGTATTTTCTTAAGTTAAAAAAAAAAGAGCTTGATTTCTGAACCGATTAATATAAAGTTAAAAAATATATCCTTTTTTTTTTTGTGTTTATTCAGAAATTGCTGAAATTCCCGACAGAAATGCCCCAAAATGTTTTTTTTTCCGTCATATAAAAGTTAATAACTGGTATAATTTCCCCCGTAGGGATTAGCTGGGTGTGGTGTGATCAGACAGAAGCATCCCATTTTGCTTCAAATGTTGGTGAACTTTGATTCATTCTTTACATCAGATAATCTGAATTTATTCACAATTGTATAAAAACTACATATATACTTTGTATATATATATATATATATATATACATACATACAGAAAAAAATGAAGGAAAAATAAAATAAAAAGTACAATTAGAAATTAAAATAAACATAAGATTTAAAAGATGAAGTGGTTTGTTGAAAATTTGCAACAATGGGTGTCAAGGGGTTAAAGGTACTTCCAACTTTAACACCGTGTCAGTTGAAACAAAGTGCTGAACACAGCATGTCATGATACATTTGTTCAACATTGGTTACGTAAAACTGTCAATCTCTAGTGAGCCGTTAACAAATGTTTACATTTTGTAAGATTTTCTGAGACTTTGTAAACTAAATCAATATTATCTAGGACAACATTGCTTCATCTGTTCTGCTGCTCCTAAAGGGGAGCACATAGTAGCCTGCAGAAAACCTTGCTTCAACACATCTAGGCCTAGTTTGCACTGAGAGATACGAACAGTTTTGTCCTAGTTTTCTAACAGACTTGGGGCTGGAATGTCGCCCCCTGAGGCGGTGCTGAAGTTTTCTCATTTTTCCACAATTTGCCTCATAGCTTAATTTATCTGTGACAAAGACCTAGATTTGCACAGCACTGGCAACAGATGAGTTACAGACATGTAAGGTTGGCTTCTGATATATTGCTTTGTGATTATGAAGTTTCCCTGAAATGAGGCACATGGATTTAGTGGTCTATTAGAAGAAGGGTGCACATTGTTTACCTTGCATGTGAGGGGTGTGCTTTACATGACGTGACCTGGCCTATGAATTGGGGAAAAAAACATCACTGCTCTGCAATCGGAGCAGAGGGAGTATAATAATCTGGCAACATTCCCATGTCGGGATAAAACATAACGTAATTCTGAAGCTAAAGTCATGCCTCACCCTACCTCTAAGTAGATTTGTGTGTACTGTATGTGTGCATAATGATAGCATGAGAAATGTGAGAACGGGCTTGCAACAGGGGAGAAAGGACACCAATTAAGCACAAGTACAAGAATGTGAAGGTCAAAATGAGCAACAATTATGCTGTTTCCTGTACACACATAAACGCTGCAAACACACGCTTCTGATCTGCTGACGCAATTTTCTTGCATGCCTCATTTACTTAAATCTTCTTTACGGTACAGCGGCTGTACCAAAGTCTTCCCGTGAACAGAGTTTCAAGTGTGAATTTGAGTGAAAAACAGCTTTATAAATCACTCCACAATCCACGGCTCCGGTTTTCAAATAGCTAAAATGGTGAGTGACAGCTTGAGTTACTTGTGAAAAGGATCCACAGCAGGCCATGCGTGTCATGTGACTGTGGAGGGTGGGGTGGGGGTTAAGGAGGGGGGGGGGGGGGGGGGAAACA
>JAOXYM010000004.1:27416686-27428601 GCA_028567055.1 Leptatherina wallacei | reverse complement strand
TAAGAAACATGGAAGAAGACATTTTGGCTGAAAATATACGGAAATGAACAATTAACCCCACACAGCTATGAAAATATAGATGTTGCAAAAATATTCAACAGATATACACAGAGACTACCTGTCTTATGTGTATGACAAGATATGTCTTTAAATTAATATTAAATTTGGTGAAGGAAGAAAATAGCACAGAAGTGAAACATGTCGGCCTGATCACTCCACATGAAATACAGTTCATAAAAACTGAAAAGTTTTCTACTTTCTTTCATAAAGGATGGTCCAGAGTATTCTGTGCTAAAGGAAATATCAAAAGGAAGCCTTGGAGCTTCTTTTCTAAATATTTAGAGTTTGAACAGCTCTTATAATTGTTGCAGCTCAGACACTTACAGGTTATTTCACTCAGTAATGTTCTTAAGTGAAATAGACCATTTGATCGCACTTCCTGCCTTTAAAACTTTAGAGGGTGGAAGAGGAGTATTGTGTATTTCTAAAAAGAGATGGATAGTGGCTAGGCTACCATCTAGTCTTGATTTTGACTAGAAGTTACTTGAACATGGGCACCGTGAAAGCAGATTTTATTTAAGCTAGCAGGTGGGAGCTTTGCAGGTCCAAAAGCTAACTGCAGTTACAAGGGGAGCAAGACATTCAGTAGTCCTTTGCATTTTTGTCCGAAGAAATTGCAAAATGTTAAAGAGTTAACATGCTGCATGATGAGGTTAATGGTGTGAAGACATGATGTCCTGGTCTCAGACAGAGAGGCAGGTGACATACTTTGTTTTTCTAGTTTTTATATCTACACCTCATTATTAACCGCTTGAAGGTTTCACATGAAGCCAGCAAGTCTTTTTCTGGTCCATGTCGACATCGCCCGCTCATTCCACATCTTATTGTCTTATATTTAGGACTGTAGTGTGAGGAGGCTCTGAATAAGCTTTGGTTGAGAAAATAAATCAAGCTGTAACTCAAAGGAGTAAAGTGAGAGTGACAGTAGACACATGAAGGTGACAACAGATGCAGCTTGGACTCAACCAAGGATCTTGTTGGATCTCTGCCCCAAAAACCATCAAATGAGAGTAAAAGGTTGTAGTTTGAGCCCTGAGTGATTTGTTGTTGTTGTTGTTGTCTATGTTTATTAGAGATAAATGGTTTTGCACTCTCCAGGCTGGTGATCTGCGAGTGTATTTCCTCTGTGCTAATAGAGATGCAGAGTGTGTGTAGAATTTCCTCTAAAACATCTACGCTAATTTAATAAAGAACAGATTATTATAAGAGGGCCGATAGCATCAGTTTGCACGTTTTTTTTTACTCTCTTTTTTTTTTTTCGTCTTCCCCAGATGCCCCACGAGTCAACGGTTGAACACACCCACGTGGACATAGACACAGAGTCGCCACTGGCCACACGCAACCGCACCCACTGCAGCGACTGTAAGGACCTGGAGTGCAAACGCAACCAGCTAACCCGCTCCTTCAGCGAGATCAAACCTCCCAACTTGTTCCCCCAGACTCCCCAGGAGATCACTCACTGCCACGATGAGGATGATGATGAGGAGGAGGAGGAAGAAGAGGAGGAAGAGTAATAAGCTGGACCTGCAGATATGAGCCGTGCTCCTGTTCCTGTCGCCTTATGATTCCCAGTAGAGTCGGATAGTGATCTCTCTCAAAGCGAGGCAGGAAGTTAGAACATCTCCAGTGTGTTTGTGTGTAAATATATATGTAAATATATATACATATATATTTACATATATATATATATATATATAGATCTATATATATATATATATATATATATATGTTAATATATATTTACTGTACGTGTTAAATACTGTATACACACGAACACACACGCTGGAGATTTCTGAGGAAGTATAACGGACCAGTAGCAGAGGAGATCATACGACTGTCAGAAGACTGCATGCATGCTCGGTCCTCCAAACAAAGAACTCACATCCACAATCATGAAACACTACATTTCATCATCTTTTCTAAGCCAACTTTTCAGACCTGCTTGTGCGTTGAAACGGTTGTACTCATGTTTATACGTTGATCTATCAGATGTGGTCATTGTACTGTCACGTTACCTTTTAACAAGCTAACAAATCAGATGAAAACAAACTTCTGTGTCAGAGCAAAAAATGTTTCACATGTTGAAGCAAAGACATTTTTTATGCTTTATGGGAACAACTTAGTTTTTCATCTGTTTTTCTACTCATGACGATGTTGTAACACGAATGTGATGGTGAGGAGTAGGAGCACCTGAGTGATGATAAGGATTTGATTAACTGGCAAACAGGAGCACTGAAGCACAAAATGGCATCAAACTGATCAACATGCTTGTAAAAAAAAAAAAAGAAAAAAGAATTGATCATGGTACAGGACTGAGGCGGTTGAGCTCATATTTTCCTACCAAGCAACAACAAGAACAGAGGACTGTAGCCGTATTTTATCTTTTATTCGCCATGACGACCTTAACACACAGTAGTTAGTCTGTAAATAAGTACATTGAAAGTTGTTCTTGCCTTGAACGAGTTGACGGTGTGAAGCCACAAGCACGCTGACCTGCAGTATTGTTTTCAGCTTGGATTTGATCTTTTTTTTTAAAGCTGAAACTCGAGTGTTGGTGCCGCCGGGGGGGGGGTTGGAAGACAAGACCGAATTACTCAGCTGAGCATCTTACAGATGTGTCAATGGATTTTTGTCAGCTGTTCTATAAAAGCGTGAAGGTGCAAAGACACGAAGCTTCTCGTGTTAAACCAGTATCAGAACCAGCCGTAGTTTGCTGTTTATCTTCTTGGTTTTAGGGTGTTTCGATTGAAGCAGAGATACCAGAGTCATCCATGCTGACTGTACATTTATTCCTCTGTTTGAACACTGTGAGCTCATCATATCATTTTACTGAAGATCCTGGCTGTGCTGCCCAACTTGGAGCTTTCTAACAGAAGTTTAAAACTAAAATGGATTTTTTTTTTTTTTAGAAAAAGAAATAGAAAAATAAAAAAATTGTTCCAGTGTGTAACATTTAGGTATGCTAAACTGGCACAAATACAGCTTCTTTTAAAACTTTCATTTCAGTAGTGTTGAATTTTAAAGAAGATCTGTGTTTTTTTTGTTACCTCAGAAAGATGGAGCGGTGGTGGTGGTCCTTCTCACACTCCCCAGCCTAAAACTGACACACTAAACGCTGACTTTAGAGGGACTTTCAGCAGCTTTTTGCAGCCTCCCTGGTTTCTCCTTCTTGCTTGAAGTATTTGACTCATTGCATTCTGCAGTTTTGCCACTAGGCGTCACTAAATCATACACACTGGACTTGTAATTCATTAACAGAAGAGAAAAATAATAAATTAGATACTTCAGCTTTGATTCTGAACCATTCGAATGAGTGCAGTTTTAATCTGTGCAGGAAATGCAAGAAAAAAAAAAGTAGAATTGGCATCAGTGTTTGCACAAACATCTGTGATTCCTGCATGAATTTCAGATGTTCGGGCTAGTTTTTTTCCCCTTTTCTTACACCTGCCCTGCTGCGTCTGCACCTTTGTGTAAATGTTGGGAGCGGCCAGACGATTTAGGTCCCAAAAAAGGGAAAGGAACATACCGTCTACTGTTTTTTTTTTTTGCATAACCTTTGGTTTGGCTTGACGTGGAGTGCAGAGAAGTGAACGTGTTTATCTGCAGACTAATGACATGATTCTTCAGTAAGATCTTCTTTGATATTGAAAAATATATTAACAGTTTTTCTTCTTTTTCTTTTAAAAACATGTGTTATATCTTCTGTTTTTTATTTTTGTTTGACGTAGAAGACCAGGATATGCTACACGAGGCAGCTGCATCGCTAGTTAGTTAGAGTTAACCGCCTGCAAACCTTGCATGCACTAATAATATCTGCTCTGCCGCGTTTATTCTAGCATCAGTATTACTTCTACATGATTTTCAGCATTTAAAAAGTTTTTTTTTTTTTTTAACCATGTCAGTGTAGTTTACACAAAGAAAAAAACTGCAAACCTGTACAAAATAAAAAAAATCTTAAAAGTGAAGGGAAATGTGAATAGCATGTTAAGTACTAGAACTAATATGTTAATTGTGATCAACACCATGGGGTTCTTATTTTTCTAAGCTAGTGTTTTTAAATGGTCCTAGTTTACAGAAGTGTAAACAGACCTTTTCATTTTCTTTCCTTTTCTTATCTCTCTCTTCCCCCCCCAAAAAATGACATACTTTGTTCTTTTTTATACAGAAGTCTGTCACTTCTGACTAAAGCCTGTTAAGAAGGGTTCAGTGCTTTAGAGGTTTATCATCCGTTGCTGTGATGTCCAGAATGCATCTGCATTAACAACAACAACAAAACGAAGACACATTTAATTTTCTAAACTGTAGTGATGTTTGTTTTTATTCCTATCAAGATGTTTCTTTGGACAGTGTTCTGTTTGTTTGTTTCCAGACATTTTCCTTCAGACTGTACATTAAAGTAAATTCCATGAAAATCTAGAAAATAAAGATAGTTTGTAATATTTTGCGGGTTTGTTTTGATTTTCTTCAGATTGCGCCTCGGGGATGTGATTAAATGTATTTGATAATATACGTACTGGGGATGCACGGTATCGGCCGATATCGGCCGTTCCACCGATGGAATAACAGGAGCTGGGAGAACATAATTCTGTTTTAAGTAAGATGGGATGCACACATTCTACTTGTTTTGTTGAAAAACCACCGTCATGATTCAATTTGACATGTATGCCATAATTTTCACCTTTTTTTTAATTTTTTTTAACATCTGCATTTGCCAACATGATGAGAAGAATACAGAGCAATACTGCGTTTTAATTCCACAACAGAGGAAACTAGATGCAATTAGATGTCTGGGAGGGAATATCGGTATCGGCCAAATGAGTTTTAAAATATCGGCCAAAAAAAAAAAACAATATCGTGAAATCCCTAACACGTAATGTTTTAATTCATTTCAAGTCTTATTTTTTTGTTGTAGTCCTTTACTACCGTAATAACATTGAAGCATTTTTCGTATTATTTTATTGCGTTTTGTGTGCAGTGCGTAATTGTTTGCTACACGAACAGAGTGGAAGTGGAGGAACTACTTCCTAATATCAGCCGACTTACATAATGCCTCACCACAAACATCCCAGCGTGCTCTGCAGCCATTCAAGGACAGAGATGCTGTAGCATCACTTATTCATCAACATCAGGTCAGCTGTCTTGACTCGGCATTTTATTGCTGTTTGTCGACTCAGCAGAACTTCTACCCTGAAGTAATCCTGTCCATCAAATATTAAAACATCCAATTTTTAGATATTTAATCAGTTGTTTTAAATAAAACCTCATGGGATCATTTGAATAACTTTATTTGGAAGATCCACGTGGAAGGTTCGTGTCCTCGCCTGCATAGAGATCACGTTTTTAACTCGGATTTATGGTGCGGATCAGAGGATTATGCTTTCTCTTTGCCAGGCTGTATTTGAGAGCTCAGTCAGATGAGGGGATGTAAGCGAGGTTTAAGCTGGCTGGCCTGGTGACGAGGAGTGAATACAGCCTCTCCAGAGGATGCTCACTGACCCATCACACGTCTCCGACTCAGAATATGAGACTTAGCCTTTAAAGGGAAACTGAGTTCCCACTCTTTAGTTCTTCCTCTGTTAAAACCTCGGAACAAAACGGTGAGAGACGAGAGAGGAATGTCCTGCAAGTGCTATTTGTAGCGGTGATGGGAAACACTGGAAACTACGTTCCACTGATTATCTCTTGTTGGGACTGAAGGCAGCATTTGATTGAGGATGCATTTCCCCAGGTGGACTATAAGGTGTTTTTATCCACAGGAGTAGCAGCTACTGGGGTACTATGACTGACTTGATTAGTTTTTTTACACTCCATGTTACCTCTTTTTCTCTGCTTTCCCTTAAACTACTGAATGAATGAATGAATGAATGAATGAATGAATGTAAAATACTTTATTAATCTCCTGGAAAATCTATCATGATAGTGATAAAAAAAAGATAATATTTCTCTTCTTCTTCTCTTTCTTATCAATATTTTTCATTTTGGCTGTTTGCGAAAAAACTAAATAATTCCGATGGAGTCACTTCAAGCTTAGTTTCTAAACCTTTACAATGTATAATTATATAACTGTGTGCATTATAATACAGTTACCACGGTGTTGTTGCGTCTGGATATCACCACCACTGTTTTTATCTTCCAGCCTGCTGGAAGCTTCTGTTTCCATCCAGTTTGATGGATTGGTGATGTTTTCTTGCACACTGTAAATTATCACAAGTTCAAAAAAACGTTTGAAAACTTGGGAAAAAAAAAAGAGTTTTCTAAGCTTGAGATAACTTAAATGATCCGAGTTTGTTGAGCTTGAATTTACTTCATAAATCTGAGTGCTGTGAGTCCACGAGGTTGATGAAGAAACCCAGATCTGTGTAAATTAGAGGGAATGTTTGATGAGTTCAAATTCACCTCGCTGAGATTAACTGATTGACTTAAATGCAGCAGGAACTTGGTGTGGATGGTGTCTTTGTTAAAATGTCAGACCAAGAGCCTCTCTGTTAGGCTGCTGCATAGTTGTTTTTAGTAATGACCATGAATACACAGTCTGATGGGATCAGGAGAGCAGTTACACAGTAACATTAATTAAACATCATTCTAACACATAAACTGTATTTTGTGTCTAGAATATGTTGTTTATACACTGAAACTAGGCTGTAAGGTGATAAAGAGGCCAATGTGGAGGCCCTGTCTGCTGAACCGAGAAGTGCTTTCCTCATTTCATTCGTCCTAAATGACTCCGTTTAATTCAATAAAATATAACAGAGAGAAACAAGAAGAGAAATTAGATTAATCAAGAGAAACTTTGGGTCATTTTAGTTTGTACGATTAGAAAATGGACATTAAAGACTTTTTGAGTCAACCAAATATAAACAAAAACAACTAAAAGGTACATTATTATTAATTTGCAGAAATAAAATTCCCAAATTTCATCCAATGAATTTCCTCTAATTTATTTTATTACATTGAGTATTTACACAGATTTAACTTGATTGATTTAAGATGAGTTTTGATAATTAGATTTTTATGATAAGTTGTTATCCAGTAAATATTTTCTGCTGAAGCCGATATTGACGTGATGTGATGCAGATGTGGGAAATAAGGTGACGTGAAACTGTAGTTAATAGTCTGCTGCATATATGTAGTCAACTTAAAAACTGTCTATCTTTTATTTAAAAGTTGCTGTTAGTCAAGGCGTAGCAGTGAAAACTGTGTATGTGGTGTTAAGTGCATGGCACACACACGGAAACCTTCTGGCTTTATCTGTTAATCATTCACTTTTTTTTATTAAACCACCAGCCGGAGGAGGCAATGGGAATGTTGTGTTCAGGTAGAAGAAGCATTTTGAACAGCACACACAGGCAGCACTGGGATGGACAAACCACCAGGTGAACACACACACACCTGCATAGCATTCACACAGTCGGAGGATGGAGCGTGCAACAAGCGACAGGAGAGTTTTTATTTCTTCTTTTTTTTCTTTTTTTTTTTTGCATCACAGGGTATAGAAGCATCCCTGTCAGAGCCCACCACTCAGCACTGTTTCTTGTTGTGTGCGCTAAGATCCACAACATAACTTCATGACTCTGGAGTGATTGTCCCCTGCAGAGCAGAGCGGGACCGCTGCATAGGAGCACTTTCAAGTAAACAATAAACAACAGCGAGCGCAGCTGCAAACAATGCAGACGCACTCTGTGTCTCGTTACGCAACAGGGACGGGAGGAGGGGGGGGGGGGCTTCTGTCCATGTGTGCAGCTTTCATATATCTCACACACTCACACGCACAGTGAAATATATGAGGAAACAGCTACCACCAGTGGTTACAATCTGCAACTGCATTTTTAAGACAGATTCAGCTTTAGGACACTTTTTATGCTG
Source organism: Leptatherina wallacei (assembly GCA_028567055.1). Classification (NCBI taxonomy): domain Eukaryota; kingdom Metazoa; phylum Chordata; class Actinopteri; order Atheriniformes; family Atherinidae; genus Leptatherina; species Leptatherina wallacei. Next base: position 27,420,678 of record JAOXYM010000004.1, on the reverse strand, counting down.
CGACAAACAAACATTATGTAAATGAACAGACCTGGAAGTGGCATCAACATCATCCTAAAGCCTAAAGTCTACACCCCTATATAGATGTAAAGTAAACAGTTAATCTACTCTTCTTTTTTTTTTTAGGAAAACTTTCCAACAAACATAAAGTATCTTTAAACTCATTCCTGTCTTATGAGGTAAAATAATAAGGGCAAGAAACTACAAAAGAACTTTCAGGAAATAGTTCAACATTTTGGGGAAAATGAGCTTACTCGCCTTTTTGTTCAGGTTAGGTGAGATGTGTGTCTGATCTGGATGCTTAACCCTTGTGGGTCACTTCAATTTACCACCCTTTCAGGTCATTAGAGGACAAAAAAGTGAACTCCCCAAAAACTGCTAAAAAAAAAATTTTTTTTTTTACATTTTTCGTCCCTAAATCTTTCAATCAAACCAAAAAACTCTTTAAATACGTATTTAATTACATGATGTCACCATTTTTATTTAGAAAAAAAAAAGTTATTTTTCTAAAAAAAATACATGTTTTTTTAAAATCAGTCTTAATTGCTCTAAAAATCAGTAAAAACATATATATACATATATTGATCTTTAGATAAAATCTCCACCTCCTGACATGTATTATATGGCGAATAACTAATTTCATGTATATTTTGTTTTCATAAAAACAGTGACATCATGGGATAAAATTTGCATTTATAGGGTTAAAGCCATTTAAATATTTACATATTTGGAATTTTTAATGAGCAATTATTGCAAGTGAAAAAATAGAAAAAATATGAATCTGTAATGTTTAATAGCAGTTTGTTTCCTGACCTGAAAGGGGAGTAAATGTGTCCCAAGTGTCCTGTTGATCTTTAAGAAAATTTGAAATTGTAATTTCAAAGTTTTTCAAGTGAAACACCTTCTTTCAAAAAAAATTTTTTTTTTTTTTTAAATCATCCCATATGGGGTGATACAACCAGAATGGTGGCCAACAATTGAGGGAAAAATGATCTGAAAGGACAAAAAAGTCCCTAATGTGAAGCTGGTTTCAGAAATGGTTACGATCCAGACTGGCTCAGTCTTCTCGTCTAACATGACAAGAAAGCGAGCAAACATTTCCCTTCCAAAAAAAAGAAAAAAAATATCCCAAACTATTCTTAAAACATGCCTTCTTGAAAATGCGAAATAAACACTACAGTGCATCTAAGATAAAAGCAGAACAATATAAATATCTCTCTTTAATAGCAGCCAGCATTTGCGAAGAACATTTTAGATTCTGAATCTGAATCAACTCAAGAAATTAATAAGCTCAGGTTATAAACTACTATACAGGAAGGGAGCCAAAAACAAGTACAGTCTAGTGTCTGTCATACTAACCGATGTCCACAAAAAATGAGCTGAATGAGGTGGAAACCTCCCACCGACAAACAGAAGAAAAAAAAAGGGGGAAAAAAGACATTCATAAACATTAATGGTGGAGAAACATAATGTGTTCATCATTCATGGACACGTTTAATGTCGAGGTTGTTCTTTGTGGCGTTGATGGTGCTCAACATGTTAGATGAGGTCGTTAATGCTGTGCAATTATAAAGTCTGATTATGCTTAAAATTGACCCAAAAACAAAAAAAAACAAACAAAAATAGACACTTCACATGCATAGATATATCCTTGTTGGCACTTTCACCCCCCCACCCCCTTCCCGAACTACACTGTAGTGACACGTAAAGGCATCGTTAGTCCCACATGAACTCTACGAGACATCGCTGAGGTCAAAGGATGCAAAGACAAAGAGACTTTAACGACAATCTTGCTTGTGGATGGCTGCAGTTTAGCATTTTTCAAAAACAAATATACATACAGTACATACATACAAATAAATCTGTCAATTTATAATACAGTTAATTATCTTATTCATAATCATCTCTTAAATAAATCGTGGTTGATTGCACTTTGTTAAAATAATTAATTATATGATTTCTCGTAAAGGCAATAGTGTGATTTTTTTTTTTTAAAAAGGTATCATAAGCCTGATTTAGGATCATAGTAAAAATAATAAGATCTGTAATATACATACTGTATATGTAAAACACCCTCACCCCCTCATATACACGAATGGATGTTCATCCCCATATATGTAGCATGTTCTTCTTGATATGACGCTCGTTACATGCTTGAATGCAAGTTAATTTCATGTCTCCACGCATACATATATACATACAATATTATAAAATAAATAAATAGAGGAAAACATTCTGGGTTCGCGGTTGCACGGTTTCTTTCAAACGGTTTTTGGTGCAGTCTTCGAAACAAACCGCGTTTTGGGTTCGAGTCTGACGGGATCCACAGTCGGCTGAGCCTCCCTGAAAGATGTGCCGGAGGAAACGGGGAGATGCGTTTGTTTTCTGTGTGGGAAAAGTAAAACGGTGTAAGAGGGGAGGGGGGGGTGACCAAAGTCTTTGGCCTGAGGAGGAAGAAGAGCGGTGGTGGTGGTGGGTGGGGGTGGGGGGGGTGTTGTGTGTGTGTGTCTGCACTCTGCCAACCTCTAGCCAGATTCACCGCGATGAAGAGTCCGATTGTCTCAAACAGGAAGCTTTAGTCACAGGTTTTGTCCGGGTCCACCCTCCCTAAGGGGCGTAATACAGCAGGGATTCTGACAGCATTTAGGGGGGGGGGTGTTCTGGGCGACACGGCGCCCGTCTCCCCCACTGCCCCCCACCAGTGAAAAGGTCTCACTGACTGACTGGGGGCTACAAGATGGAGCATGCTCGCTCCACCTGCCTCTGCGTCCCCACTTTCCCTCATCTCCATCTACGTCCCTGTGTGTCCCTGAGACAGGGTGGAGGGTCCGGGTCTACACCGGGCTCAGCGGGGGAGGGGGCGGGGGGCTACATGGGTCCCTCGTTGTGGCCGCTGTGGTTGCTCCTCATCAGGCCCACACAGTTCTGCTGCTGATTGAGCAGGTGGGCCGTCTCGTTGGCCACGGCGATGGTCACGGAGGGGGTGGTGCTGGTGGGGACGGCGGGGCTCTCCACGCCGTCGTGGAGCTCCGTCAGCGTCAGCTCGATCTTGGTGAACTCGCTGTCCGTCGATTGGGGGGTCTTGTCCATTCGCGACGCCATCACAGCGTTCTGGTACTGCTGGCGCGTTACCTAGGAAACAGAATATGTCGTTGGGTCAAAGCCAAAAAAAAGTTGGTTGTTAGATTTCTTTTTGTTTCTGGAACCAAGTCCAAAAATGATCTGCCAACTGCATCGCCACATCATCACAGTGACATGAAAAAAAATGACACATTCAGGAAAAATCTGACATTTAACTTCCCAAAACAGGACCAAGGACTTCCAGCTCTCTCATATGTACAGAAGTTTAAACGAATGGAAGAGAAAGAATCAATCCTGAGGATAAAAAAAAAAAACAACTAAATAAATCAACCAAAGACAGAAGAGGAACACACTGGTGAGCTCTGCAAAAACCACAAAGCTCTGGATATTCTATGGCAAAGAAAAATCCGGTCGAGTGAAGAACTCTCTCCTAGAGGAGAGCAGCCCAGGGCTTTTAAATGATAAATATACTACGACTGCATCTCGCTGACTGCAAACAGCTTCAATAAAGACCCAGCAAAGTATGACTAAGGAGGAAACTCCTTATTTGGTGATATTTATAGTTGTAGACTTCAGGCAGTTTCTGCTTGCAAAAGTTTCTCCAACAGTTCAAGTTATGGGCAACAAAAACCAAAACAATGCTGTTTCATGGCTTCCCAGGAGAAACTAAGTAGAAACTTATCCATTAATGTTTAGTTAGTTAAACTAAGTATTGAGGCGGGGGACACTGAGTCCGAGTGGGCTGTGTTCCGCGCCTCCATTGTTGAGGTGGCCAGGCGGAGCTGTGGCCGTAAAGTCGTCGGTGCCTGTCGAGGTGGTAATCCCCGAACTCTGAGTGAGGGATGCCGTCAAGCTGAAGAAGGAGTCCTATCGGGCTTTCTTGGCCTGTGGGACTCTGGAGACAGCTGACA
>JAOXYM010000004.1:27370802-27383429 GCA_028567055.1 Leptatherina wallacei | reverse complement strand
AATGAGAAGCAACTAATTGTGCTCCTTTGAGCAATTGGGCTCATATGAAGTGCTGCTAACAGTTGCAGGAAGACAGACATTTGTAATGAGTTATACTCTTTTTCCACCACAAGGTGGCAGTTTAATGTCCTCGTAAGTAGACCCCGGGTTTTTGTAGACCAAAATAACAAAAAATGTGATGTCCACGCAGGTGGACGGCAGGTCCTAGGAGGTTAAAGGGGTCTGGGAAGTTGTTAAATCTGCTTACAGATTAGCGAAGTTGGCAACGTTGCAAGCAAGACTACCACCTAAGATGTTGTTTAGATTAGAACTGCAAACAAAAAGTCAGGCAGCCCAACAGAGAGAGCTACCTGTGTAACTAAGCGTAACTACGATGAGAAACACAGCAAATGTCTGATCAGTTAGAGAAAAGCAGAGGGAACTCATACAAGGATATATACTGCCAACACTATACACCTGGGGCTGGGGGATAACTAACATCGCAGTGTTTTTTTTGGGCTTTATCGCAATACACAATGTAGATCTCGATATTTTGAAATCTCCTCTAAAACACGGTAACTGCTGAATTCAACATGATCATGCATAAAGAGACATCGGTAGAAAGGTTCATGTCAACTCTGTTAAAAGGGAATTAATCAGATTTCGGAATTCAGGTTGGGGTTTTATTTCTGTTTCTCAGTTTCTGTTGTCTTTGAGTGTTGTGCTTTGGGTTTTTTTGTCTTATTCCATAGTCACGCCCCTTATATAATCTTTTCTTCTTACTTCCTGTTCAGTGCACACCTGGTTTAACTTTGCTGATTGCTCCACCTGCTCCTCATTTAGTTAGTTCTCCCTCCTGCCCATTGGTTTCCGTTGTTCTTCGCCAGATCATCGTCTTTACTTTGTCTTCCTCCAGTCTGTTTCTCTGTTTCTGGTTTGCGTTCCGGTATCCTGCTGTAGCTAAGCTTTTGTTTTTGACCATTAAACGTTTGACTCCTTCTTCGGCCTTCCTCTTTCCTGGAACTGCATTTGAGTCCTGTTCTCAAACCTGCACCAAGATAATGATAATAATGATAATGATAATACATTTTATTTGTTGACGCCTTTCAAGTCACCCAAGGTCACCTTACAAGTTATAAAAACAACACTAACATTAAAACAGTGACATCAGACATAAAAAAACAGAAGAACCTAAAATAAGCGTCCGCTTACAGTGAGTATACTATTTTGAATGGGTGAGTTTTGAGTCTTGATTTTAAAGGTTGTGATGGAGTCGGACTGTCTTATGTGTGGGGGGAGAGAGTTCCATATTCTGGGTGCAGAGCAGCTGAAGGCTCGGGCACCCATAGTACTGAGAAGGGATTTGGGGATGGTTAGAAGTCCAGCAGAGGTTAACCGGAGGGTGTGGGAGGGGCTGTATTCTTGAAGGAGGTTGGAGAGGTAGGTAGGGGCTAAATGGTGGAGAGCTTTGTAAGTGAGGAGGAGGTTTTTGTAGTCAATCCGGTATTGAACCAGAAGCCAGTGGAGTTGGCTAATGATAGCTTTTCCATAACAGAAACATGGGGCCATGTCTTTGACGTATTTTGCCGTATGGGATCGATGTTGCAAACAATGGGCCTCATTCACCAACAGTTCTAACGGACAAATTTGTTCTTAAGTCTTGCTTACGAATTTTTACAAAATTCGAATAACGAATGCCAAATTTGTGGCATTCACCAAAATCTTCGTACCTTGGATTCATTCTTAAATAAGAACAAATCCTACGAACGCTCAGGAGGACTCTTACGAAAATCTGACTGCCGACGCGTTTAAAACAAAATCAACGTTTGTGATGTTTTCTGCTGTTCAGTTCATTAAAATACAATAATAAAGTCACTGTGATTTTTTTGTTGTCAGATTTTTAAATAACTTTTGACAAATTACATTTTGTTATTTTAAGATAAATAGCAAGATTTTGAGATTACATCCTAAAGTTATAATTTCCGTCAGGGAAACTGTTTTTCATTCATTCAAGAACATGTGGCAGTCGAGACACATTGCTGGTCTTCCCAACAGCATCGGCTCTATAGACAGCACACAGGCCAGATCCGTTCCTTTAACAGCAACATCACTCCATAATTGTCTCAGTCACCTTTAACTCCCAGATTCACCTGCAGAATGTTGTAGCTTATCATTAAAATTCATTACAACTGTGTCTTTTTAATATAAGTTTTATTATGAAATCAAGGTTTTGACGTGGCCGCCTGGTTAATAAGACCTATCAGACTCACCTGGAGGATCCGATGCAGCACTTCCTCCGTAGGTGAACTGCATCTTAAAATGATGCAACAGCAGGTGGAAATTTGCTTTACCAACTACAGAAGGTACAGTGGGCTATGTAATGATCATTTATTTGACGGTGTACCACTTTCCTCTTTAGCCACGACACCATAAGGATGTGCATCCCGACGAACTCATGCGACCAAACTGCAGGCAGCTGTCCAAGTTCAGGAGGAATTCATGACCGGTTTGAACATAAAGCCGTTTTTATATTATTTGAAGCTCATCGTGTGGTTATTTATAACTAATTTAACACTTAAAAATGAGGAAAATCAGGCTTCAGTGCACATCTTTATGATTATCTTTTGTTTTCATTCACCTTTTTGTTGTTATTCTGTTATTTCTCCTTGTCGGTCTCACCGATGGCTGTGTCTGTTTGCACACCGCCATGAATCTCATGACCTTTTATGGGCATTTTATAGGCGTTTACCTATGCAAAGTAGAGCCAGCTGGTCCGTCCTTTCAATTTAGGAGAGATTGGTATTCACCAATCTAAGAAGAAACAAACAATTTTGTGATCTACGAACACGTTCATGAATCTGACGGAGGGTTTTCGTAAAAGATTTCTTAAGTACAGCTTAAGAACAAATTCAAGTCCTGAACCAAGTCCTCTTTTACATTCAGCTAACTTGATGCACTAACTTACTTTTGCTGCCCCCGGTTTCTTTCCTGTCTTTTCTGATACAAAAAACATATAAGAAGATTTTATGGATTAAAGGGGAATGTGCTGTCTGCTGTAAGCAGGGCATTAGGAGAAAGTAAACTATACGGAAAATCCCATGTAGAAGACCTAAAACACTGCTGTGACAATTTATACTTCATCTAAGCAATATTGCCGTTTTATACATCGCACATCGAACAACTTGCAATACATCAAGTATATTTGATATATACAGCCCACCCACGATTACGCAACCATTGTTTACAGTTTTTTTATATGAATTTGATCTCAAATTGATAGTTTTCGATCTTTAAAACATCTTAATTATTTTGACACAAATGTGACTCCATATAATTTGGCTTCAACTTGGACAGCAGCTGACTATGTTGATCTGTACAGACAGTCTGACAACTTTACAGCTCTGATAAGTCCCAGTGAATTTGTTGTTATACGTCTAGAACACACCGACTCATTTCAGTTGCGCTAAATTCAGATTGTGAGCTTTAAAAGGGAAACCTACTGTACAAGTCAGTCTCATCCAGTATCTCGGACTTGATGATTTCTTCAATCACGTCCTCCAGGGTGACAATTCCCAGAACCTCATAGAAAGGGTCTCCCTCTCCTTCATTGTTCACCCTCTGAACTATGGCCAAGTGGGATTTTCCTAAGAAAACACACACAGGTTGTAAGGTTAGAGTCATATAATGATAAAGAAAGTTAAATATAGTTCAGGAACAGAACATGAAGTTACTTGGGAAAAAACAGGTTGAACCACACATGGCCACTTCAGTCTAGAGGGAACAATGATGGTGAAGTATAATGGGAAATCCAAACAATGCAGAATCAATCAAAATCATGTTAAGACTAATCAAAAGGATGTGCAACAGTCACAATAAAACATATAAAGTAATATAAAATAACTCTATCAAAATGATTCAAAGCAAACAGCAGTCTAGACAAGTTAAAAGATACAGTGTAGATCTAATGCATAGGCACCTGAGAAAAAAGTTTTTAACAAGGATTTAAAAGTGTCTACATTTGCAATCTCCACTTGCAGTTTGTTTCACTTGTTTTCAGCTTCACACCTTAAAGTTGCTTCTCCATGTTTAGTCTGGACTCTGGTTTCAGCTAGCTGATCTGGGAGCCTTTGTTTATATCATCTGAACATATCAGAGATGTATTCTGTGATTTGTAAACTAGCATTAGGCGCTTTTTTCCTCTTTGTTACCAAACAGAATAATCTCAGTTTGGTCTTAATATAATTGGAGAGAACTTTCTCTCATCCAGTTGTATACTTGCTGAGTCTATTGGGCTGCAGTCATCTGGTGGCAAAGATAAATAAAGTTGTGTATTATCTGCATATCTGTCATAATTGATGTTAAAATTCTGTAATATTTCATCCAAAGGGAGCATAAGCAAGTTAAATAGAAGAGGACCAAGAACTGACCCCTGGGGGATTTCATAAGTCTTAGCCACTCGCTCAGATTCATAGTTGCCAATCAAAATAACTCTGGTCTTCTAAATAGGACCTGAACCAAAGTCCAACACAATTTTCCAGCCTGTGCAACAGGATTTTGTGATCTACAGTATCAAACCTAGTGCTGAGATCCAACAGAACCAGGACTGATACATGAGCAGAATCCGTAATTTAACACTTTGTCCAGTGCTGTTTCATGAGCTGATGAGGTCGGATTGAAATTGATCAAGATAGTTAAAGTGTCATACTGTTAACAATGTGGGAAAAATACACAGAAACAGGCAGGCATGGCAGATAGCTCCATATTTCATCATATCAGCCCCTTTGGCCCTCCTTGCCTCCACATCTGTGTTCCCAGGACCCTCCTGTGTGCTGTACCATCTGAAAAAAAAAAAAAAAAGAAACAAACTGCCGTGTATGCAGAGAAGACTGTCAGGCAAAACACTAAACAAATTCTTTGCCTTTTCTCAGCTTGTGATCATTTAAAAGGAATTTTCCAGAGGCAGGGGCTAATATTAGCCCCTGCAAAATGAAGTTTCCATTCCGCCCTGGTGATATTCTCACCGAGTGGAGGAGCAGACTGGGCGGACCTCCGCTGTGTGATCAGATTGTCTCAAAGTGGGCTGTTTGCATGCAGATACACCTGGATGTAAAAAAAAAAAAGAAAAGAAAAGAAAGGAGGATGCCAGCATACACACGTGCATGCACATGTGCCAGGGGTGTACGTGTGGGTCTATATATATATATATATATATATATATATATATATATATATATATATATATATATATATAGACAGTGAATGCAGGTACATCACTGCGCTCTGATGCTGTTTCCGCTAATATGAGGGGGGCCTCGGCACAGGCAGGCCCAGAATGAAAAGACCTTTAGCTGATCATCCAGAGTGTTTTATTGCACTGCAGCCCACTTATTCCACACATCACCGCAACAGCACACTGATGTGAATCCGACTCAGCCTGCGAGCCTGTATATGAGAATGCTTTGAGAGTGGGATGCAGGATTGAGGCTTGAAGAAACATGCTGAAATGATCATGACAGGCTGGCTCCCCAGAGAGTCGCATTAATAATGTAAACACAGACATCCCCTGATATGAAGAGTCTGCTAATGTTCGGTAGTATGCATGTCTTACTTGCCAAAATACAGCCTTCATATTTCTATTAAGATGTAAATGACTTTCAGCAAATTGTTCTGTCATTGAGAGGTTTGGTTTAGCTAAGAAAAACACAAATGAACCCATAAGGGGTAAAACAAAAAAGCATAAGAACCTTTTAAGCATGCAATTACTCTAAACTGCAAAGGGAAGGAGAGTGAAGTGAAGTGAAGCAACCAGCACAACACAACATCGTGAAACAGATCAATGCACACTTCCTCCTCTGTCATGACACCCACTATGCTCATTCAGGCCTACTTACGCCTCATATAAAGCCTAGGTTTCAATTCAAAAACATCATCCTTTGTCTTGACTGAGCTGAAGATAACTAAACACATTAATCTGGGGGGGGGAGAGGACACTACAAAGACTTAAAACCGAATCAGCTAGTTTAATTGATGGGCCATCTCTTTGTCTTTTCTTATTTAAATCAGTATTTTGACAATTTTTTTAACAGATACAATAGGTTAGTCATGAAGTGTGATGCGTTCAAGTGTGTTAACATAATGCCAAGGAGGAAAGACATCAGTAATGATCTTAGAGCAAAAAAAGTTGTAGCCTATCAGTCTGGGAAGGGTTACGAAACTATTTTTAAACACTTTGGTGTCCATCATTCTAGAGAGAGAAACATTATTCACAAGTGGAAAATATTCAAGAGAGCTTCCAATCTTCCCAGGAGTGGACGTCCCAGCAAGTTTACCCAGAGGATAGATTGCACAATGCTCAGAGAAACTGTCGTAAACCCAAGAGTTACATCTCAGATGATCCAGGCCTCAGCATGTTAAAGTTTATGCCAGTCATATTAGAAAAAGACTGAACAAATATGGCTTGTTTGGAAGGGAAAGAACAACGCAGCAGGTTGCAGGTTTGCTAAGCTGTGTCTGAACAAATTACAAAACTTCTGGAACAATGCTTAAAATGGAGATGACCTTAGAGACGTTACTACTGTTGCTGCCCATCAATCTGGGAAGAGGTTATAGGGTAATTTCCAAACTATCTGGAGTCCATTATTCTGCAGAGAGAGAGAGATTATTCACAGATGGAAAACATTTAAGACTGCTGTCAATCTTCCTAGGAGTGGACGTCCCAACATTTTCAAGACTTGATCATGCAAAACTCAGAGAAACTGCAAAAAACCCAAGAGCGACATCCCCAGACCTCAGATCACATGTTAAATGTTAAAGTTTAGAACAAACACCTATATACATAGTATATAATTTTCAGTTTTTTTTTCGATGTCTGCATTTGTCAACAGGCCACCATGACAAAGAGTATGCAAAATAATACTCTATTTTAATCCTACATCAGAGGAAACTTGATAAACTCTGCAATTATGTGTGAGGGGAAGAATATCGGTATCGGCCAAATGAGTTGTAAAATATCGGCACATCGGATATCGGCCAAAAATCCAATATCGTGCATGACTAAACAGAATAATAATCAAAAGACTATAACGTAATGGCTGAAAAAGAAAAGAATTGTGGTGTTGACATGGTCCTGTTAAAGTTCAGACCTCAACTTGACTGAAATGCTGTGGTGGGACCCAAAGAGAGCTAACACCTCATATGAAGTCTAGGTTTCAATGCAAAAACATCATCCTTTGTCTTGACTGAGCTGAAGATAACTGAAAAGCTGCAAACTTTAATGAGGCGGAGTGATATTGTAAAGAAGATTGGAACGATGTGGCATAACATCAGATTGCATCATACAGAATACAATTAAAGTTATTTGGGCTACATATGGTTCTTAAAGCTACTGAATCAAATGTTGTACTAAATAAATAAAGACACAGTAATATATATTGTATGTTTTTGTTAATCTGAGTTTGTATTTACTTATAACCTGTATTAACTCTAAGACCAGATAATGACCTGATGTTGTTGTTTTTTTTATTATAGTCTGATATAAAAACTTTAAAATTGCATGTATTTGTGATGGTATATTAGACCTCGACTAACTTTGCTTCAAAACAGAAATATGAATTCCAACAAAGCTGACAGAGTGATAGGTGGTACCTGACCAGGCCACTTGCAGTGGAAGAGTCAGAGCAGACAGCTTCTGTTTTGCAGAAAATATGTAAAAATGCTGAAGCTACTGGCACTCAGTGAGCTGTTCTATCAGGGGTTTTCATGTTTTAGTAATCATGACGTTTTCTCCTTTATGAGTGCTTTTAAAAAAAAAGAAAACACAACTAGATTAATGAAATAATTCTAAAAGGATTATTCTCACTCATATTTTACATTACTCCTGGTCAAACATCCAATCAGGATAGAAGTGTGTCATGTAAACACTTCTCTTTATCCGATAGAATCAATTGAAAATCATTTTATATTCAATCAAGCGGGGTGGTTTAAACCGTTTCACAATCCCATCAATAGGAAAAAAAATAACCATGTGTACACTCATTTGAATAGTTTCTGTCCTGTATGTTGTTTCTGCGCATGCTTGAACCACGCGGGGGTTAGCTGACCATTTTTCAAACAGGAAAGACCTGAAAAACAGAACTGAACTGTGGTGGATGCAACGTTTTTGTTGGAAACTGAAGGATTGATTTTGCCGTTTCATTACAGCCCCTCAACTGAACTTTGCCAGTTTTTCTCACTGAGTCGCCCCCCCCCCATGACAGCTTATTTGGCATCCGTCTTGCATCCTGTCTCTTCTCTGAGCCAGTAAAAGTCACTCCGATGTTGATTCTTGTCTTATCCCTTGTTCTGTCCCTTTCTCTATTTCTTTTCCTCTCTTCCTTCGATTATGTCCTCTTGCATTTCGTAGATAAATCAGCCACGGTGCTCGTTCAAAACAGTCAGTGTGCTCATATCTAGTTGCTGGCGTGTGACGTGGTGCCATACAGTGAAATGCTGCTGCAAAGAGACGCATTGTCACAGGAAAAAAAGGTTGTGAAGGGCGGTTTCTCAGCCTTGGGACCGAGCAGGGCAACAATGGCTCTAGGAATATACATAATAAATGTCAATGTGCCATCAAAATGAGTCAGGAACATAATATTCTTAAGGTGAGAAAGTTACATTGTGCCTAAAAGGAGCTCAGAAAAGCACAAATTGTTTGCAATATTCATTACCATATGGTTCCATATCACTCATATTCCTCTAAGAGAAAATCTTCTTCATCTTCTCTGAGTTAGTACACATTACGCATGTCATAAGCGTTACGATCATATTCAATCTTTCCACCATGTCAACATACAACTGATCCGATCACTTTATCTAACGTTGAATATAAACATGTCAGCCGGAATCTGATCAGATTGATTTCATCATATAGAAGAAGTCTTTATCCATGTAAACGTAGCTAATCATGGCAATCTCCCACTTAGGAGACGGACCTGCTGTTGTACACGCTGGTTCATTTCCAGGGTTTAGAAGGACATTAAAGGACCCTAACCATTATTAATGACATTCATTACACCTGTGCCCTCTGTGCTGTGAGAACTCCAAAAGTCTTCTGTAAAAAGGCCAATTATCTTGACCAGAAAAACTTGTGGTTTTGATTTAACCTTTAGATATCAGCCTGTTTTCACTTGGCCAAAGTCAGAAATGGAGATTATACGATGGTAACTGAATGACTGCTATGATATGAATATGATGCTCCATAAAAAAAATGCTAGTAAGTGTTTGAGATGATCAGTGAGAACAACAAATTTCCACACATGATAATCTACAACCTTTAAACGTACCTAAGATCACAGAATATCTAATATCCCAGTTAAAATAGCTCAAATTATTCCAGAGATCTCCTTAATACATATGAAGTAATACATGCTTTCAATCCCCGTGGAGAAAAAAAAAATTACACAGATGTAGATTCAGCATTAAATCCCAACCACCTTTCAGCATTATCATGACTTAGTTAAGTGACTTTAGTGAGAACGTAGTGTTCTCATTATCACTCGACCTGCTACATGTGTCAAAAACTGGTTCAGCTTTTATCAGAGCAGAATGTGTCTCGCCTTAACCTCACCTGTCTGGCATGTAACAAGATCCGACCTCTGACCTTTATGTAAGCCGACTGATAAAGTTGTAGAGGACAATTCTGAGTTTAAGCACATGAAGTTCTGCTCTCCAAGCCATCACGTGCACACACACGCCTCACACACAAATGCAACGGCACATGTTGTTCGTTTGACGAGTTGAATGAATCCCACCGGGATTGTTTGCTGGGAACACCGTCCGATGGCTGCAGCACAGAGAAGGTGACTTTAACTATTAGAGATGACAGTGTTGGAAAAGCATCAGCAGTGGCAGTGCAGGTCACGAGTTTAAAATAAGAAAAACATACACGGGATCAAACTGAATGGGAAGCTTGTCAGTGTAAATGATGGAGAAAAGCATGTTTACGTAAAGTTAAACGGTGTTTGTTCTAGAGTCTGTCCCACGGGCTGCAATGTAAAGGAATGGAAATGTTACGAATTCCATGGAAAAGACGGCAAAGGAAAAATCATTCAAGCAATGTTTCGTTTTTACGATTCTTCGTGATTAGCCCAATATATCTGAGAGGGAATGTTTAGACTGAATATTTACCCATACATTTTTGCAGTTTGTTTCATTCAGCAGTACCAGCAAATCAAAATCTGGTGTGAACATTCACAGCTCCCACACAATAAATCTTAATAACTACCAGTTTATGTTTCCCATGAGGTGAAACGGTGACTCCACTGCAAAAAAGTCTATGCTTTCACTTATCTAATGACACATTTTGAATTATGTTTGATGTATTGGCTCAAAAGGATGTTGAGATATATGTCCTGTGTGACAAATACATTGGCATCCTGACTGGTTTGTAAGGGACCACTGGGTGTTTCTGAAGCAACCATTTGGTCTGAGGACCCTGACTGTGCATGCGTCTGGATCAATCTCTCGTCAGAAAAACAGCATGCTGTACCAGACTACGAAGTTATGGAGAAGAAGAAAAACATGATGGTTTGTTTGCAGGAGAACTGCTTTAATCCACAGCGCTAGGATGCAGAGAACGTGCTGGAAATTGGGATGCTTCACCCGGCCACAAATAATACCATGTACAGAAACTTGAAGGGTACGGTGGCCCAGAAGTGTCACAGCAATACAAAGTCCACAACACAAGACTGTTAGCCACTTACAACACAATTAGCAGCAACACAATCAGCCTCTACACGACATAATAAGCCACATCACAACACAATAAGCCGCTACGCTACAAAAGCTAAAAAGCCACAACACAATTAGCCGCAATACAACACAATAAGCAGCAAGACAAACACAACACAACACAATAACCCGCTAATCAATAAACTACAACACAATTAGCCGCAATACAACACAATAAGCAGCAAGACAACACTATTAGCCGCTACACAAGCTAATAAGCCACAACACAATTAGCCGCAACACGATTAGCCGCAACACAAACTAATAAGTCACAACATAATTAGCCGCAATACAACAGGATAAGCAGGAAGACAACACAACACAATTAGCCACAACACAATTAGTCATAACACATTAAAAAAAAAAAAACCTGCAGCCAGGTTTAGGCTACGCTTGTTTTTTTTGTAGAGCAGTGAAAAAATAAACATTTAGTGCACATTATACAGAAAGGACAGGTGGTGCTGCACAGTCTCGTGTTTGTTTAACTCACAGTCCTTCATACAACTAACAGAGACACAATGCACCTATTTACAGTCACCAATTCATGATGCATGATTCAGAAGGAAGCCTGAGCTTCCAGAAAGTAAATCCACACAGACTCAAGAACATGCTCTTAGAAGGACCAACTTTTCTAACCACTGCACCAGTCTGTGCATGCAACCACATTCTTACTAAACCACTTTTCCAACACATTAAACCAAGAAGGTGACCTTACCAAGTATCCTCTGCAGCACATCCTGCTGAGGTTAGTGTGTGCATGCAAGCGAGGTAGAGTTAGCGTTAAGCTCAAAGCATTGTTGGGGAAGAAGAGCCTCAGAGCTTCTGGCATCCATTAAGTCATTTCATTTTCCTTATTAAGGATGCTGGTACGTGTTCTGTGTGCATTGGCTACATTGGTAGCTGTACAAAGCTGCTAATCCTGGTGTAAATTACAAGTTTGATCACAATACAATGTTATTTGATATGTTTGATGATATCACAAATTCTGCCAGTATATGATTTGGATTTGACTCAGGAGTGATCAAAATGAACAATATCACAGCCATTTTAACACGATCACATCCATTCAGATCAAATCACAAAAATATAAAAATCTAATTTTCCTCCTGAGCATGATCAGCTATTCAAATTAAAAACTATCTGTTCTTTTAACAAAATTAGACTGCATCACATTCGGAATATTTTTCTTTAAAAACTTTACATCACGTCAAAGAAAACTGAGGGAATAAATTTCTATTTGTGGACATTAAAAGAGCACTACTGAACTTCACCCTTTAGCGCCCGTAACAACCACTAATTCAGCGTTCATCTTCATCCTGTCTCTTCTCCGAACTCTCTCAGAGTCAGTAAAAGTCGATCCAACGTT
Source organism: Leptatherina wallacei (assembly GCA_028567055.1). Classification (NCBI taxonomy): domain Eukaryota; kingdom Metazoa; phylum Chordata; class Actinopteri; order Atheriniformes; family Atherinidae; genus Leptatherina; species Leptatherina wallacei. The sequence goes on along the minus strand of JAOXYM010000004.1, from coordinate 27,371,317 downwards.
GACTCTTGTCTTATCTCTGACTCTGTCCCCTTAATTTTCCTCTGTTCCTCCTATGATGTCCTCTTGCATTTTCTCTCTTTAGCTGAATCAACCATGGTGCACACAGTCAAAACGACCAGTGTGTTGATATCTAGTTGCTGGCGTGTGACGCAGTGTCGTAAAGCAAAATGCAGCTGTCACTTGATTTAGGCTTGAAGTGGAGTTTTTCAGCCTTGGGATTCAGCAGGACAACAATGGCTCAAGCAATCTACATAATGTATAATGTACAGTGTATCACAAAGAGTCACAAGCAGAGGATTTTTTTCAGCTTTAAAGCAGGATATAGTGTAAACCTTAGGCAAGGCAAGGCAAATTTATTTTTAGAGCACATTTCATGTACAGGACAATTCAAGGTCTTTATACTGCAGAAAAGTACATTAAAACAGAAGAGCAAAAATAAAAAAATAAATAATAATGATAATCTAAAATCAAGATTAAGAAAGGACAACAGATTAAAAACATGATCAAGTTTAAAA
>JAOXYM010000004.1:27292151-27303747 GCA_028567055.1 Leptatherina wallacei | reverse complement strand
GGGGCGGTGTGGTGTCGGCTGAATGAAGGCTGAGCCGGGCTGGGCTGAGTAGGTGCTAGTGTGAAAGGGGCATTACATGAGTCCTAGCAAAGATGTGCAGCAGGCCAATCTGCACTCATTACCCGACAGCCCACACATGATATACATACATTATTTTTGTTTATATGAATAAACGACAAACCAAAGGACAACTTAAAATATTTTTCAAATATCTTTTTAATTGCTCCATGTTACTGTGATCTACAAGTTTTCCTTCTGTAGAGAACTGGTGGTTGCAGGAGAAATTCAGAGGCATAACTTCCTCAAACTTAAGGTCCTTTAAATTGATAAATATTATTAGTATTAATAGTATTCAAGTTTAAAAAAACAGTTCTTACATGATCAGTAGGCCAAGTTAAGCCCCCTTACCACTTGTACCTACTCTACTACACTCTACAAAGTTTTGGGGTGTTTCCACTAGCGGTTTCTCGGGCCAAGTGGGGCCGAGTAGGTACTTTTTACGGTGCCTACTCCACTGAGGTTCCAAGCGGGGAGAATGAGGCCAGTGATTAGCCTAATGTAGAGAAGTCACTAGATAGCCACTCTCAACCTTGTTTTTAAAGTCCACCGGTAACAGTGGCTGTGTGATTGTTGTTTGCTGACTTCACCATTGAATAAAAAGATTATAGTGTTATTACTACTTCGTTGTTTACTAATCATCAGAAAACGGGTAGAGTAGAGCCAGACCGGTAGAGTAGAGTAGAGTAGGGTAGGGTAAGTACAAGTGGAAAAGGGGCTTTAAACTTAATTCATGTGGTTATTTGGGCATAATTCCCGTTTTCATTATTCATCTCTGTGATTTTTTGCTTTAAAATCAGACATGTTGTGATCTGTAAATCATCACCAGTCCCTTTCATGTGGCTCTCTGTACGGTATCCCTAAAAGGTTAAAAACATCCTTCTCTGTCGGTGTGGGAAGTGGAGTGCCACTATAAACCTTAAGGCTACCTTGACGCACCACATCTTTGTTCAGCGAGTGTTCAGATAAGCTCATATTTTTTGTCTTTGCAAGCGCTCTCATTGAGCGGTTGAAGTGCGCTGACCCGGTAAAATACATGAGCGAACAGGCGAACTCGTTGTAAGGCACTACAATGATGTCCAGCCTGCGGTGGAGGTGGTTCGGTCCAAGCAAACGGCACACGCCCAAGTACTTCTTTTGCTCTCCGTTCTCCTCGTGACTCACCAGGTCATCCGTCAAAAACCCTTGGAAATAAACGGTTACGTTTTTTAGACTCTGAAGGTAAATGCACACAAAATAAAAATGATTTTCTGCTGAAAAGACGGAGCTTACTGCTGTCACGGAGGATCTGTAAGACTTTGCTGAAAACCCCCTTGTGGGATTTGCCATCAGGGTGAGATATAAGCACATCAACATCTCCACATGTAGCCTTTCCCCGGCGGTAGGAGCCGCATGCCATCGCCACAAGGCCGGGGTCTATGGTTTGTGCAGCCTCCCTCACCTGAATAAAAAGCAGAAGGAAAATCTGTCATGTTTTATCAATCAATGTAACCACGAGATACAAAGGAACACGCCCGTTAAAACACAGCAACACACTCTTTTTCAGTTAAAAACATCCCATCTCTTCTTAACAGGACTCAAAAGCGCTGTTCTCATTTTCTGTCTTTTCTTTTCCCGTTCCTCCTCCAACGAACAAGCTTTTATCCGTTCCCAGCCAAATACTGGGAGGTATTCTTGCAAAACTATTTATTTTGACAAACCTGAGAGTGCACACATGCTTTTGTCATCTATATCACGTGCAAGCTCCATCTGGCAGTTTTAAAGGAAAAAGAGGACCTGAATACTACAATAAGAAAACAACTAACACACTCAACTCTGAAATGTACAAGTATCTGGCTCAGCAAGTTAAAGGATTTACTTTTCCCCCTTGAGATGTCTGTTTTTCCCATTATCATGCTGTCAAGGAATGCTGACTCTAACTTTTTCCTATTTCAGGGCCTCAGTTTCCAAAATGCTGAGGGTTTAAGGGGAGAACCCTTAAAGTAAACTTGGCTTGATGTGATGAAAGAAGCCAAGATATTTCAGTCAACATCGCAGAATAATACAAGCTTGTGGTCTTACAAATGAAGATTCATTACCACTTTCTCTATAGCTGCGGCTTCTTCCCTGGGCATCCGGGCCAAAAAGTCCTCGTAGTGCTTCAGTCCTATTTTCTGAGTGCTGCTCAGGTGGGCTTTTGTGCGGACGTCCTCCAAAGTGCGAAATCCCTGATAGATAGGTTACATTTGTTTTAGAAGTGTCCCTTTAAGTAGAATTCAAGTATGCAAGGAGGATTATATATGCTGGAGGAAATGACTGATGAAGAATCTACTAATCAAATGGAAGCCATTGTATAAAGTCCCTTGAAATGACCTAAAAGGCTAAATTTTCAGGTCACTATTTAAATCATTAAATGGATCTGTGATAAAGGATAAAGGATTAAATCGTCTAAGAGCAGGGGTCTGCAACATTCATTAATAGGAGTCATTTTTTACCACCTGTCCCACCAAATAAACAACCTTTAGAGCTGTAAAACCTATTTGACTCATAAAACTTACTCATAACTTACAATAAACAAAACTGTTCACATTTTATTGGCTTTTATGTGTCAGAACAAAAAAAAAAAAAGAAAACAAAAAAGCCAAATCTGCGCACCTTCAGAGTTCAAAGAGCTACACAACAGTCCTGTCTGCTTTATATTGTCAATATTGCTCGATTCATCATAAATGATCAGGTCTCCTGGAGCTGAATCGCTTTAATGGTCCTGTCCTTGATGGTCTTTGCAGAGAGAAGCATATTTATCATTTTCTGAATCCACTTGATCCACTATTCACCTTTCCACTGTTTTTTTATGCTGATGTTCAGCTTGGTGCTTTGATGTTATGTCTGGAAATCTCTTCCAATGTTCCATGTTTTGTTGATTGCTAATTTCTCAGCACAAATCAAGCGTACGGGTGAGTCAGCAACAAGTTTAATGCACCCATGATCACTGACACACATGCTAAAAAAAAAAACTTGAATGCTGATACAAAATTAAACTGAAAGACTGCATTTATATAGCGGTTATGTCTGATGTCTGAACACTATGAATGTCTGGAGATGACTCCTGATTTATAGAAACTCGGAGAGCAGAAGTATCCCAACACGGCGACAATCTAAAACATCATTTTGAAAGACAATGTAAATAAATAAATATATTGAAAAACGAGTGCACTGATAACACCAGCTTTAAGAAACATCAAACATATCTGTGGTATGACCAACAGTATCATTACCACTGTAACAGAAGTAATCCTGGAGCAGCATGTATATCTGCCTGGCTCATTCATCTGCCACACTCCGGTCCAGAATAAGTTCCTATCATCTCTCACCTGCTGGTACCAAAGCTGAGCAGTCTTTGTTCCAGCTCCCCAGATGTTGGTGAAAAGCTCCAATACTGGCACGGCCTCCCCGATGTGATCCAGCTTCCGCAAGTGGCCGCTCTCCATTATCTCCTCAATTTTGTCAGCCATGCGTTTTCCTATCCCCGGGATCTGACAGGCTTCCTAAAGCCAAAGGGGGGGGGGGGGGGGGGGTGGTTAGAAAAAGAATACAAGCTAGATAATCCCTCTATCATCACAGAAGATATCTAACCAATCACACATTATCTGCACTCACAACATTAGAATTAAAGCTTCAGAATTGACCTGATATGACGTCACAGGTTTGTGGTAGCTCTTGAGTGCGTTGACAGCCTTGGAGTAGCCCAGTGCCCTCCACTTGTCCCCCTGATGTGTGTAGGCTTTGGCCAGTACTTCAAGCTTGTCTGTGATGTGCTTGTTGAAGTTATTACTTTTGGACTGAGAAGACTGGGCACAAACCCACTTCCCCGAGACCGGTTTCTGAGCAGCAGCAGCAGAATCTGGACCGGGGTTTAGGCTGGAGCTGGGAATCTCCTCTTTGGGATGCTGGCCAGTGATGAGAGCTTGGAGGTCGCTCTGTGAAACGCCGTCTTCTTCTCCACGAATGTCTTCCTTGCTGTCTGGAGTGATCTGGGTGAAGGATTTGAGTATTGCCTCAATTCTTTAATACACCAAACAAGACAGCAGTGATATCATGAAAACCTACTGTTTCTATGGTTTCCTCTTGCTTGGGTTCATGAGTCACTGGCTCTACGGTAGATTCAGCAGTAGGTTGGATTTTTGGTGGTTCTTCTTTTGTGTTCTCACACTTTGTTTCTGAGTCCCTTGATGAGGAGTACATTGAAAAATATCATTAATTTGTCAGATTTCTATTTATCGGTCATGTAAATTATGTATCACTGACAGGCTAATGCACTTTTACTCATGATTGTATCAGTTTAAATGTGGAATTTAGAAACTAAGAACATCAGTCAGCCCTTTTTTCTTTTTGCTCTTTTTAGTCTGCCTGCTTTATATATATATATATATATATATATATATATATATATATATATATATATATATGCATGTAGAAGCTCAACCCTTTTAAGTCAACAGACATAATTTTTTTCAGGACAGCCTCAGTTGTCAGATCATGAAGCTAAAATGGTATAAAATGAATATATCAATACATATAGGACCATAAAGGCCAACCAAATAATCAAGTATAAATAAGTACTAGTAAAATGTACAAACAACAACACACATCAACAGTACCCAAGCCTTTTCTCATCTGCATATCATACTCTCAAGTCTTAGCTTTCAGGAGAAAAAATATTGACATTGAAACAAAACACACAACAGAAACTATTTACATATTTACACTTTTACCTCTAAGCATTTTTCTTTACTATTTACAATTATCTATTTGACTATATTCCTACTGTTCTCACAAAACAAACTCTAACTCAGCTTGAATTTGGTGCCACTATGCATCAAAAACGTTGTCTTTGCTTTATTCCAGCCATAGAGGACCAATATTTTTGTTTCTTTTCAGACAGTCATATAACTTTCTGCTCACTTGTTAATGTTTGGCTGCTCCTGATTGGACACTACTGTCAATTTAAGCTATCTGATTATTGGACAGTTTGACAGGAAATGGCTTCATAATCATTTCTGGGTCAAAATAGAGGTCTCAAAGCAACATAGTAGTGATAGTGATCTTTTTTTCATCATATGAAAATGTGATAAATAATAGTTTTTATCATGAATCACTCATTACGGATTTACCATATAGTCTCAGAACAAACTCTACATTTTGCAGCTGGATTGTAAACCCTCCTGTATGGGATATAAATGCCTGGAAAACTTCCGTAAAGGGTAAGCTATAGATCATAATTTACCCCACAGAGATACACATTACTGTTCCTGAGACATCGTTGACAATATAAGAGACAGCCGGCGATCTAGCAGAGTTTTAAAGGTTATTATTCTGGAATATTACGATTAGATCACATCACAAACCTCTTGGGTAAAAGAAGGCTGTAACTGTCTACATCCACAAGGTTCTTCTCACTGATGCACAAGCTCAACCAAGTGCATTTCACGAGTTGGACACCAGAGGGCATACAATCCACTTTCAGCAAGCGCAGAGCCCTGTCACTGTCCATGCTGTCATCCACAACTACATGAGTGACACCTGGACACAGTGAACCCTCAATCCCCCCTCCATTCTGTTGGATCTGTTTTTGGAAGATCTGGCATCTGGCATTCCCGATTCCAGCAGGCAGAAGGTACACTGTGACGCCACTGAAAGTATTTCCTGGAGAGAAGGAGGTTACAATCAGCAGAGAATTATGTTGCACTGATTCTAGCAATCTTACAACCAGATTCTTTTCTCTTAATCTATTGCTTTTGAATATATTTTCACTTGCGAAAAAACAGTTTCGCTTGGTGTCACTTTAATGCATACATAAATAAAAAAGAAGATAACAACCTGTGACGTCACATTCACCGGGTTTCTTCTTTAATGGGGGCGCATCTTTTCCCTGAAACACTTTGGCTCTTTTAACTTTGGGGAAAGCTTTCACAATCCCATGACGAGGCTCCATTGTGTTTGCAGATGAGAGGAGCCAGCGCCCTGTGGCATAGAAGAGGATCAAAAAGTGTTCTAAAATCTGCTGTGTAAAACAAAAAAAAACAACACAAAACTGGAGCATAACCTAAATAATAATCGAATATCACGGGCTACTTTGAAAGGTAGTTCAGGATAAAATTCATGTTAGAAGACTGGCTGAATTAAATACTACACATTAAATACTACATGCCCCACAATGCAATGCAACATGTAGTCTAAAAATGTGGTATAGACAATTTTTAAACATTTCACAAGTGAAACCAGAATGATAATTCTCATTCATATTTCAAATTTGGGAGTGATTTTAAACATAAAGCAGCACATCTACACTGTAAAAATATTTCATTAAACAAAATTACAGTACTTAGCTAACTCTCAGTTAGCTAAGTAAAAATAAATCTTCATGTTTTCTGTAAAAAAAATTTAAGACCGTACGAAAATCCTTATGCTGAACTCCAAAGAATCATTAACAAAAGTTTTACAGTCAGATTTTATCTAAATATGTTTTAGAGACAGGAAAACCTGCTTTTTGTTGTCTGTTTTCACAAGAATAAGTCAAATACCTTGTTATATTTTTTCATCTATGGAACAAAAATATGTTCTAACGCTCCCTTATTTATATTTTATATAACAAGAAATGATTCTATTCGTTCTATCGGCTGTAACATCACATTAAAAACTTTGATGTTAACTATATTTCTACTGTGTGATACATATTAAATGTATTTTTACAGAGTTGACTTTAAAGTTTCCTTTGTTCCTCTGGTGATAAATACTGTGAGCTATCTAATCTCATTTTTAGTTATAGGTGTTCTAATGCAAACAAATGCAACAGATCTGAATTGAATGTTACTTTTATGAAGCATCTATATTCAAAATTTCCAACATAAAGATATGGCAACCCTACTTTATGCTTATTGGTAAAAAAAAAAAGAAAAAAAGTGAGAGGTTAAATACATTAACTCAAGTAACCGAGTCCAATTCACCTTCTCAGTCCATAATGACTTTAAGGATAGTGAGGCTGGAGATTGGACATTTTTCAACATCATTTGATCTTAATTTTTTTTTTTTTTTAAGGAAAGCTATTGCATGAATAGCAATGACTGGCTGTGCTGCGATAACATTACAAAATGCTAGAAAAATGTACTGCAATCAACAGTAGAGTTCCCTCTGAAATGGCGTTTCTGTGTAGCGTAAAACAAAGTAAATATCTCAAATAACTCCGAATTTAACGCTCTGTACTGTCACTGTTAGAAAGGGCATACCAATATTAAGGACAGATGACAAAACACTTCATAATGTTTGGTAAAATCCCTGTAATTTACTGTTATTATCATGCAGTGCTAGCTAGCTACATTAAGATTAACATTAAAACAGTGAGTAGTCTTTAATTACACTGTTTAGGTCCTGAATTTTACCTAACATAAAAGCTTTGTTTGTTCTCAATCCTAAATTTCCAAATCTAATATTAAATTTCCAGCTGCAAAATCTTTAAACTAACACTGTAGTTCTTACCTGTGCAGTAGTGGAACCATGTATACAAAAAACAAAGACGGACAACGGTCCCTTGAAATGTTTCACTTCCGGGTCAAAATGAAACGTTTGAATTAAACCCGTAGTTTTCCTTACATCTTATCTACATAGCTTCCTGAATTTGTACATTTTAATTTTGTTCTTAAAAAAAAATCACAACTATACATTTCTATCCAATAGAATCAATATAATTAATTGTACTTCTTTTGTGTTTTGACCTCGGTTGCTATGGTTACAGGTTAAGTCCGGAAGTGGATTCAGGGCCCCTTCTTGGGGAAAAAATGGCAGCGCAAAGCTGGATCGATATCCTTAAATCATCGAAGAAAACGGCGTTGATTCACGACGGTAAGTGGAATGAAAATTCTTCATTTTAATAAAAAATAGGTGTTGTTGCCATTTTACCAAAAGTAGTTTAATAAAGCTGACGTTAAATAGCTAACCTGCTCAGCTAGCTTTATAGCAAGTGTTACTAGGCAACAAGCTGGTGTACCGACTGATCTTTAATTGTACAACACATTTGTTTCGCGTAAATCTTGGCCTTAAAGCTAAAGCAATATAAAAAATACTGTGTTTTAAGTTAACTGTCTTTTTGTTTTGATTAGTTTTTTTTCTTAATCTAAAGCAACAAATTTTAACATTTAAGTTCAATTAAAAATGATTAGACAAGAGAAAATAGTACAGCACATTGTGACAGTTTCAATAATATTTCCACAACTGGGATTGGTTCTGCACAGTACTACACTGTACATTAGATAGTCTCAATAAAATTGAATTTTCTTAAACATTGAGCTGGCAAACAAATTCATCCCCTGAGACTATGTTTCAATCTGAAAAGTGCTGACTCCTGCAGTCAATAACATTTCACCCATGTTGTGCCTTCTTCCTCCATTCAATAATATTTTTATGTCACCATCAATAAACAAACTGAATTCTCTGCAAGCTGGATTTCATATAAAGATCATATTCCTATATTATTTTCCCAATAATTATCACATGTTTTCATCATTTTTTTTCTAATATGTTTCAAAATTTCACCTTTTAGGTAAAAGGAAAATTCACTACCTCTTTAAAGATGGAAAAGAAATGGCGGAAGAGTATGACCTGAAAACAGATGAGCTCATTGGTAAGCATCAAAGTTTTGATATTACACAGCTGCATGAAGCTACTAACATTTATAATGAGTTTGTGTCTTGTTTTGTATGTTTCAGTACGAAAATGGTGCCATAAAAGCACACTTGGCGTTCAAGGCTGTTGGCAAGTTGAAGTTGGAGAACCACTTGTCAGTACTGCTGCATCTTCGGACTCTGATGGGATCAAAGAAAACTGTTGCAATGTGGGAGTTTTATTTTAAAAAATTCTTATATAATTGACTTAGAAATGAATTTAAATTATTGTTTCTGTAAAACTGAATAGTTTTTTTTAATTTGTTTCTACAGCCATTGTTTATACGTAAAGACACAAAGACCAACTTTCAGTGGAGAATCCGTAACCTTCCTTACCCCAAAGATGTCTTCAATGTTTCGGTAGACCCACCTGAGAGATGCATCATCATAAAAACCTCCAATAAAAAGTACATCTGCATAAGAATTCAGCCTTTCCTGACAATCTATTCATTTCTGTCATACACTTGTTGCACGCAATCTTAATGTCTTCCCTATAGATGGCACTGTTCACAATACATTTGTTCTGTGGGCTGCAGCTGCAGCTGCACTATGAATCTGTGACACTCTCCCAATGTCTTCCTAGGTATTATAAGAAGTTCAGTATTCCTGACCTCGATCGAAGTCTACTGCCACTGGACAGCTCAGCACTCAGCTTCACACATGCCAACAACACTTTAATTGTCAGTGTAAGTCTCACACAACAGTTGAGAAACAATTCATTACATCTTAATACATCCAATAACTACTAATGTAGATATTATAATGTAAGAATTAAAGGTTTGTTAATAGATTTGTGTTCTAACTTAAAGGTTTAGATGCAGTGAACCACACAGCATCATCTGTTTAAAATGAATAACTACAAAAGTATAAGAATTAAAAAAAATTTAATTAAAGAAAACTTAAAAACTCTCATCATTATTGCACTTGAAGTGTTTTATTCAATGCATGACGAAAAATGTTTAGCTTTTATTGATACTCAAAATAATTGTTCATGTTTATAAGGATATGTTTCAGTTTTTTTTTTGTTTTTACATTTTTTAAAGTTTGAGATATCCGCAAGAATCGAATCATTTGTTGTGTCTTTGTCCAGTACAAGAAACCCAAAGAGATCTCAACCTTTGAGCAGGAGTTACTGAAGGAACTGAAGAAACTGAAGGGGTCCGCTGAAGGCGACGTCGATTGCAAAACCCAGTAAATTATGATCGGGAGAGCAAAAGAAATACTACCATGCTGTGTTTAAAGCAGAGTCACATGTGACCTCTTGTTTACTTTCCTAAAGTAGATCCCATCATTGGGATGGAAGTGCCTTGTTCCTGGTTTAATTTCTCCATTTGTTGTGGCCAGTTGGGGTCCATTTACTGGGCGTGTGGAAGTGTCGTTTCCATCAGGTGTAGACATCATTGATGAACTATATCACATGCATGTTGAAATCTTGCAGTTGGATTTATAACTTAGTCCAATGTTTTGGGGGGATTTTTTGTTCCTTTTGATGTATTTGAAGAAAATAAATAAATGAATACATTTTAACAGCATCACCACACTTACTGTGGACCTAGTTTTTTTGGGTTTTTTGGTGGGGTTTTGTGTATGTGGGGGGGAGTGAGCCCACATACCCTACCACTCTCCTTTCACTGATGTCCTTGTAAAACACTCAGAACACACAATGCTTCATCCCTGTTCGTTCCGAGGTCACAGTTACGAAGACATCCCATTTGTGTTAAATGAATACCCTTATGTTCCTTGCATGTAGTCGGCCACCCTGAAAGTCATCACTGGAGCTAGTTTTACCATTTCCCCTCACTACAGAGGGTCACTCTGACTTCATGGTGGCCAGCTGAAATACTCCAGATTAAAAAAGAAAAAAAAAAGTTTTATTTTGATTTGCTCTGACTTTATGGTTTTAAAGCCAGCATCTGACATCGTTGTGTATGAAGAGCAAGAGGGGGGGGGGGTACTAAAGGGGGATATTTGTCAACTTTTTGACCGATCCAATTAAAGACAAAAAATAAGAAATAGAGATTCTTAAACAGTGGATAAGAAAAAAGAAAAGCGCTGTTTAAACGAAACAATGGCATTTAAATCTAGATTGTTTCAGGCTTGTGATTCCTTGCATTTTTTACCGCTGGTCCAAACCCAGAGAGCAAGTGCAAAAGGCAGAGACAAAACCACAGGTCTCTCACACTATTGTGCTTTGTCTTCATCCAGATGGAAGGACGGGATACAACAAAACATTTCTAACCCATCATTCCCCTTTTGTAGATTTTCCTTTTCCTTTTTTTTTTGAATGGTAATTGATAGTTTTTTTTCCTGAATTGTGAAATGACAAAAAAACCCATTCATTCACATTTTATCAGGGATTTTCCCCAAAGTTTTGCTTTAAAAGAACTTCAGATTGTGAGAAGTTGCATTAAATGTAAAGGTTATGCTCTGAAGTCTTAAAGTTGGCCATTTTCTCTCATAATTTTAGAGTCTGGGACGCTTGAGTTGTTGTCAATATGTATTCCTGCAGCAGCAAACATCAACCAACAAATTGGACATCCAGCTCATGCTTGGTGAGAGCAGCCAGGTCCCTCTGTTCAGGGTCTTCCTCCTCCCCTGTCATTTGGCCTCTGACGGTCATGCTCAACTGCTTCTGGGAAGAGGGTTTCTTTTCTGCTTCCCTTTCATTCCCGAATGCCTCTTCCCAGCCATTCCCCCTCTTTCAGTCGATGCCACATTTTGCCACACAGGCCCTGATGCTTTTTCTGCAACCCCTCACCTCCCTCTCTGCAAACCCCCCCCCCCCCCCCCCCCCCCCCCCCCCCCCCCCCCCCCCCCCCCCCCCCCCCCCCCCCCCCCCCCCCCCC
>JAOXYM010000004.1:27208981-27220193 GCA_028567055.1 Leptatherina wallacei | reverse complement strand
GAGTAGCACAACCTGGGTTTTTAGCCGGCTAACAGCGCCTTAGCTTTAGCCCGCCTACCTCTGTTAGCTGGTTAGCTTTGTTAGCTCGTAGCTCAGAGTTTGAAGGGTGTCAATTATCCGCCCTCATGCTCACAGCCCCCCTTCTCAGCGCCTCCTCGTCGCCCGTTTTTTGGGTTTTCCAGGAGTCACGAGACTCGTTACGTTGCTAAGATGGCGACAGCGGGAACCTCCCAATGAGCTTCTTTGCAGCTCTTCAGAAACCCACGGGTCACTTGGTTTCACAGTTCATCCATTTCTTATACAGTCAATACTACTGCTACTTTTTTTTGGAGGACTGCACAACTGTGTTGAAAAAATGGTTACCTTTGGGGGCTGAGAAAGTACAGATGTTAACGCCATGCAGGAATAAATTACAATAAAGCAGCAGCCATGATGAAAGCTTTTTGGATTCTCTAAATGTTTAGGAAAGGGGCTCAAGTGTCTCCTTTGTTTACCACAGGAAATGCTGATGCATTCTTAATTAAATGAATAAGGTAATTCAGTAAAAGTGATGCTCAATTATAATTATCCAGTCTTACTAGGTGTGATTTATAGATAATTATGAAGACAGGAAAGTTAGCGTGAGTAGCTTGTGATAAAAATATTTTTCAGCTTCAAACCTTTTCCTTTCCCTTTTATGTTGCCAAACTTGATAATAAAATCATATTATACCAATATGACAACAATTTTATAGGATTTTATTAGACCAGTGTTTCCCAACCTATTTTCCTTGAGGAACCGCTTCATGCATAAGGCCGTGGGCCCCCGGCCCCACCCCTGAAACCATGCCCTGCTGAAACCTTGCTTGGTTTTATGGTTTCATTAGCGAGATTCTGGCTGAGTTCTGTTCTTTGACAAAGCCAAAATCAGATTAACAACATATAGTCTCATTATTTTTCTTCTTTAAAAAAAAAAGGGACAAATAATCTGCTCTGTGGTTTTTCTCAGACACAATTTATAAAATAAATTCAACTTATTATTCAACATTTTAGTTTTGGCTTTGAATTTTAACAAAAATCTTCAGATATAATTATTTTTATTGGGAGTAAAACTCACTTCCAGAGGCTACTATCTTTCTTTTCTTTTCAGCTCACAAGGCAAAGACGAGTTAATTCTGTAATAAGACATGCTTCGAACCACTTCCTGGCACGTGACTATACGTTCCTCTTAATGAGCTTTGGTCACAGTGTCTAGGGTTTCACATATTTTCACTGCAGCTCTGTGGGGAGTTTATCTTCTAATGCAGACACGTGATTTCAAAACACATGAATGCAACCTGCAACTTATTTAAACAAAGTATTGGCTTGATTATCCATTTTGGAGAAACATTAAATCCCAGCACAAAACAAACTGTGATGCAGCAAGAGACCGTTTAAAATGAAAATAAATGAAAAAGAGGTTTGTGTGTGAGAACTGAAGTAGTAAAGGATTGTATATTTAAGTAATGGGGGTTTTCTTTCATATTTTAGGAACTATTATGCCTGTTTTATGCCACACTCATTCAACTTTCCTCCCTGATGCCCATTTTCTGTCCCAGTATTCCCAAAGCAGAATCCTAGACAACCAACAAACCTTCAGACCTTTGTTCCTGACTTTGACTGGAGACAGTCACACAAGTCAAATGAGTTGTGTCATATGACTTTTGTCACTGTGAAATTTCTGCGGTGTCATGCTGTTTTTGTGTATCAAATGAATTATTCTGTGAAAGGAAGGCATAATTCGGAGCTGACACCATAAAGAGATAAATACAAACTCTTGTTGTTATGGGCAAAATACTAAACTAATCTAACTTTATATTAAGAAATATTTCTCTATACAACTAATTTTGATTTTTAAAAATGTTCTGACACACCTCTCAGAGATTTTTAAACAAAATAAAAAGCTGTTTCTATCTGTGTTTTTTTTATTATTATTATTATTATTATTATTACCTCTGCCAAGCCTGAAGTTATGTTTTAAGTGTCTGTCTGTCCGTCTGTTAGCAACGTAACTCAAAAAGTAATGGGCAGATTTTCATTCTATTTTCAGGAAATCTCAGATATGGAATAAGCAAATTGGGTTGCCTGGTGTGTGAAATAACCTACAGAAATAAACTTGCCTTTATGTGTAAAGACAAATGTAAGCCTGTTGTAGCACTACTTAAAAACGTACGCTTTTAAGGTTTTGGAGCCCTGAACATGTCATTTTACCGTTTTTGAGCATGCCCAACAGTTTAATGTTTTGCAAACAGTAGCCGTGTCGTGATTTTAAAAGGCAGACGGAGACATTATGACTATTGTTCAGGAAGTGTAGAAAAGTATGTAGTTTTGGTCTTTTTTGTAAAGATGCATTTAACCAACATAAGGTGCGTTTCCACAGTTTTTCGCAAAATATAAGCGATATTTCAGAAGTACAATTGCGATATGCCAGTGTTTCCATTGATTGGTGTTTAGCGCATAAGCCGTAATTCACATAAAATCTCGTCCCGCGAGACTCCACTCTGAGGAAGATTGTTATATTTTGTCATGTTCTGAACTGTTTTCTACCTCTGCTCTCTGTGTGCCCTTCAGTCCAGCACATAAAGTGATAGATAAGCAAGAACCAGACTTCACTAAGAGTCATCAGCTGATACATAGAGTGACATCACCAAGAAAGATGACATAAGCAAGAACTAGATGCTCACGTCAGTAATAACTGGCCAATTACACTCGGTTGCGTGTCAAAGCCATCCCCATTGTACAAAGATAAAACCAGGGGACACACCCAAGGCTCAGGGGGACAGGTCGCTCTCTCACAGTTTAACTTTGTTCAAGAGAGTGCCAGATTTCCATGGAGCTTCCAGGCTAAATCCCGGCTAAAACACACCGTAAATGGGCCTTGATATATAGGGGGGGGGGCACCAAATCTGGCAACACCAGCCACAGTCGCACCGCACATGCATCATCAAATTACTAAGCATAGAGGTAAAATCCAATTAAGACAGCAGCACTACCGCGCCCTCAGTGATTAATACGCCATCTTTATATGATCACATTCCGGTGGCAAAAATTGAAAAAGGCCAAATCTGAGGGTAATAGCTCGCGGTAACATATTGAAAAACTGTAAATTTAGTCCAAAAATGTAATGATAAACTATGAACTGATTAAGTTCATTTTAAAATGTGCGAACTGAACTTTGAACTAGTTCATGAACGTCTGCAGTCCTGCAGGCATGAGAAAGGCCGCCACACAGTTGTACTCAAACTCACTTCATGAGGAACCCAGTAGGGAAAATTCCAGCCTCATTGATTTGTACATTAGCATTTTTTTTTTACTCCAAGTAATGCCTTGAAAAGTTCACTTCAGTCTGATTTTGGCTGGACAGGTAATACTAAGGAGCGCGCCTGTAAACTGGGCTGATATGAGCATCAAGTCAGAACTTTGAGTCAGATCATTGACTTTGTGGGGGGGGATGAAAGACACTAAGCAGCTCTGGTGAGATTAGGTAATAATTAACTGTGGGATCATCAATACAAGCAACCTCTTCCACAAGAAGATAATGAATTGACCTACTGTTTATTAAGAAATATTGATCGATGCAGCTCTAAACATTTTACCGATGTTGAGGTGTAATAAGTTGTCACAGCTGCAATGTTCTGTTTCTCTTTTTGTCTTTCAAGTTTAATTACATTTTTTCATCGTGGCTGAAGAGCCTCCACACCAACATAATGAGGGTTAAAGATAAATGCTTATAATTACTACGAAGATAATGTTGATCAAGTCTTTATTACGAAGAGTTTTTTTTCTTATCACACAGATCTTTGAAAAGGCCATTTGTTTAACTGTTAAAAGTTCATTCAAAGACAGATGTTCCTACAGCTAGGTGGGTCACGATAGGAGGGAAAACATTTATTTTTCAAGTCTACTTTTACTCTTAATTCGTTCTTTCTGGTGCATTATTGTTTCATTCTTTGTTGATGATCCCTGACTGTGAAGACGGTGGAGCTCTTGTGACTTTAGGGATTGTTGGTGCTATTTTAAAGCCAGAATAAAAACTCACCTCTCTTCCAACCCAACTTTCCCACCGAGGTGACATCAGGGTTTTATTGTCATCTGCTGAGTAACACAAAGACTAGATGCAAAATCAAAACAGGACTCAAACATGTAAAAGATTTGAACATCCTCATTTACATAATTTACAAGAGGGACACGTGAAGATCATAATCAGGATCTGGAACTTCATGATTTAATTTCCTCTCACCAGTTAATGAGATGTCATTTGATAAATTACCCATCAATACCAGACAGTAGGGGGATGCTGTGCCGGGTTGCAGTGTGTGCTTTGCATATGTGTGCCACTGCGTGTGTTTGTGTTTTGGCTGAATGTGTACACTGACACTGACAGCATTTATGTGTGTGCTGCTGGGTCAGAATAACCTCACATTAGTAGCCCATTATTTCAATAAACCTCTTCTAGCATCCAGTTGACAGATCATCTGCCCAGAAAAGCAGATATTGTTGCCTTTAATCAGTCAGCCCCCTCCAAGCCTCCGTAGTCTCTTGTGCAGTATTTAAATTCCTCATTTACTCTGTTGCAGGCGGGACGTGTCTGTCCCCCATTGTTCACTCTGAATAAACTGGGGGGCTGATCGTGTTAAGTGCAGCCGTGATTGATGGCTGCTGATGAAATCTAATACACTCGCCCCATGCCATCATTTAGCAGAAATAGGATTAGAGAGAACGACTCCAACACAAGCTGATAAAAGGTGGAAATGGACTTAATTCACTTAATGCTTTTTGCAGATTTTTTAAAAGTGAGGACTCTTTTTGGCTCTGAGAGGAGTCAGGGACGTTAACTGTTGAGGAATGGCGTCGGACCGTGGTGTGTGCTATGAGTGTGTAAAACGAAGTGCATGCGCGAGGTCGTCAGGCAGTTTGTACATTTAAAAGCCATAAAGAGGAGTGACTGTCATCAGCCGAAAATCTCTGTGTCATGCAAATCGTTTTCACAATTGTGTTCACAACTATTACCGGATGCTTGTGTTCCTGGTATTGTCGCCAGCTGATGGCAGAAAATTCTGTTATTATTCAGGTTCTGCTTTTATGCATTGCAAAGCCAATAGGCACATGACTGAAATACAGACGCTTCAGTGTTCTGATGAATGTTTAACAGACAGAAAGCTCTGAGAGGATTTTAGTGACCCCTTGTGGAGTAAGACGTCCAGTTCATGATGTAATGATTACAGACTGAAAAAGGGACTAAATGATTTTTGTAAGGTTAGACAAGGGGTGGTCTGTATCTCTAGCTAAAGGATGCACAGACATTCAGATAGAGAAATGTGACCAACTACACATGGATACACTCTAGAGCTCACTTGAGGAAGTCATAAGTCTCAGCAATGTCATCCCTTTTCTTCTCTCTTTCCTCCCCTGGTTTGTTTAACCCACTTCAAAGCTACATTAACACTTGATTTGGGTGTAATGGATCTCCCTCCTCCCTTCCAGCCCATTCTCATTGGCTGCGGCTGGCCTCCAGCCCAGCCCACCTGCTCCGTGGTGCTCTCCTTAATGTGACTGGCCGAGGATGATGGATCACCTCTTGTCACTTCCACCTCCTCTTCCAATCAACAACCGACCATGGAAATTGATTGTTCTAATTTGCTCTCATTATTATTATGATATTAAGCACAATATACAGACACAGCTCACTGTCAGATCTGGGCGATGCCGTCATTAGTTACAGGGGCTGGAGAATATGCCTCAGTGGGGTTTTCTCCCACAGACGCCAAGATGTAAAGGAATCAGCGAGCGTTGGAGAAACACACTTCTTTTTCTTAATAAGATTTGCCATGCAGCCCCTCACTGAGGTGATGTAGCATCTAATTAAGTTCAATTCGGTGCATCTGGGAAAGGGGGAGCAAAGAAGATATGATTAAGTTCCTCCATGTCAGATGCAGAGTGTTCATGTGCACCTGCTAGATTGGAGGAGACGGGAAGAGCCGTGTAAGAAAGCACTCATATTTACATCTGCAATGACTGCAAACTGTAGAAATCTACAGTTATTAGAAGCTGCTAAAACATGCATTTACAGAGTGAGTGGTGGTGAATAACAATGAGATGCACAATCAAAGAAGCATCCCATCATGATTTGCTGTGTGTGCATGTATCCGCATCTTCGAAAATACTAATAATGTACACCTGTTCTTTTGAAACCCGACAGTGTGCGTCTTCAATGGCTTTGCAGATGATTATAACGCATTGTTTTCTTAAAACAGCTTTTGTCCTCATCATCATGGCTGATGCACAACAACCCAAGGTGAGCAGAATAATCACTCTGGGTGGTTAAGGCCTTCAGCCCCCCCTTCCACAAGCCTGATTTGAGATGGTACAAATGAGACTCCAAAAGGCCAAAGCAAATACCATAAAAATCTGCTGATCCTGATATTACCACAGCAGCCCCTCCAGCTGTATACCACTCCTATGTTCCATGGACCAAAGTGTATCCCCAGCCATGCTGTTATCAGCCCAGAGTATATTGGATAGTGCTTACATTAACACACAGTGTCTAACAAACCGCTTACGCTCCTTTAATTGGATTACAAGGAGTGCTGCATTCCCATTGGTGAGATTAGGAGGGTCCGGGCACGGAGCCGACTCCCCCCTCTTCTGTGTGAGTGAGGGATCTGATTCGTCGTCGTCCCTAACGACCTGCAGATGCCAGATGTTTGATTGGTGGAGTGGCGCTAGTAAGTGTGTTTATTGGTCCATGACAGTGTAATAAGGGGGGATGCCAAGTCAACTGTCAGGGAGTTGAAGTGTCTGCTCTGATCTAGAGGTGATTAATGAGGCTATTTATTTATTTACTGGCCTTAAATACAGTTTGTGTTTTGGAGACACTGTTCTCTAAGTAGATTTAAAGGTCATTCTGGAAAGGTTTCAAGCATTTAATGGTTCTTGTTCGACTTTAAAAAAAGAAGCATTTCTACAGTGATCTTCTCAGGTTTCACTTTTAAAGCTGATCTGCGATCAAATGTTGTTACCTGATGTCCTATTCCATGGAGTAATTTCTAGATATTTGTTGCAACCTTGTGGGAAAATTATTATGTACTATATATTATTATATGATATAATTTTGACTCAATATATTCAGACTTTCCCATATTTAGACCAAGAGGGACCAGATCATCGAGAGTCCTATAGGTTTTCCAACAAGAAATGTTTAAATTGCAGGAGTATATTTTACTAATCATGTCATTTTGTGAGGGGAAAATTCAAGATTCAAGATTCAAGAACTTTATTGTCACACCAGCTCACGACAAGCGTTAACAGGCACGAAATTAGGACTCAGGTCCCTGTAGAGCCTCAATAAAAATTTTAAACAACAAGAAATAAATAAAAACAACGAGGCTAAGAAATGTACAGGAAAATTATAAATATGACTACCAGAAATTAGCTTGCTAATTACAGGCGTTGTTCTGAGACTGTGAGGTTAACTGGGGCTTTTTCTAGAAAAAACTACAGGATTCATCAAATTATGACATTTACATAAAACTTGTAGGGACTCTTCCTGACATTAACCATAATATAGTTAAGTTTTATGTTATATTACATATATTAAATATAATGTAATGTGCTCTATGATGAATAAAAGAACATTCGTTATTAATAGATATATTTAATGAATAATAAAATCAAATGTATTCAATTTTATTATTAAATAAATAAAAAAAACAATAGAATATGTAATGAATAATAGGGGGATAATAATAATATTTTTTTAGGGATAATGATAAAGTATCTATCATCTATCTAATAAACAACAAAAATATTCTTATTTAAGGTACTATTGACCAAGTTTTTTTATCTTTCATTTGAACATTTTTATGTTCCCCAATTGGGGGGACTGAGTACAGACGGTGGCAAACTTTGCCAAAATGTTCATTTTAGAGACCTCACCTGAACCGTGTGCAGTAAAAGCTCTCTGATTTTGTTCAGCTTTTCTTTGTCAGAGTTGGCCTTTGCAGAGATAATGTTCATGTGACATTCACATACCGTACGTATGATCTGATAGAGCTGTAGAGTTACAACGGCATCATATTAGAAGGGATATTCATCCTGGAAGTGCTTGCTTTTCTTTTTTTAAGGTGAGCCTGTAGCTTTAGTCATTTGTGCTATGTTCCAATCTTCATTTACTCGTCACCAGTAACACAGCGGTAGGCAACTCCAGCCCTCGAGAGCCGGAGTCCTGCAAGTTTTAGATGTTTCCCTGCTTCAACCCACCTGATTTATATGAATGAGTCACTGAGCAGAACTTGATGAGCTGTTGGATCCATTTCATTTGAACCAGGCTTGTGTTGATGCAGGGAAACATCTAAACCCTGCAACGCCGCTGCTCTCAAGGACCGGAGTTGCCCTCTGAAATAAGACCTTGTGGTTGCGGAGATATACTCATTTCATTACGGGGATGACATTTTCATTTCCAGTTGTCAAAAGTACACAACGCTAAATAAACAATTAAAAAAAAAAAAAAAAAGCAAAGTGAAGCGTCATTCATTTCACATTAGCTCAAATATAAGAGCACCATGAGAGTGTGTGTGTGTATGTGTGTGCAAGATAGAGAGAAAGTCCAACTTGTGAACCCCCCACACTGTGACCTCCAACCTCTGACCCCCCCCCCTCTGTAAATCTTTTGGTTTTCAGCCTTTTCTTCTCACATTACCCAAACCTCTGACCACTAACTTATGTGGAGTCCTCGGCACAAGCTGCTGAAAACCTGGCAGCTGCTGGCCTCCTGTGAAGGAGGACCCTCTCCATCACGGCGGTGACACCTTAACTGTCCGGCCCTCGCTCAGTGAGGAAGGCCCCCTGCCACCACAGACACACACTAAACCACACACGCTTTCTCTCTCTTGGTTGCAAAAAGGACAAACACAATGACACTAACTGCATCCAGTCACTTTCTTTTCTTACACAGGTGCGAATGTAAATGTGCACACTCTCAACGCACACTTTCACAAAAGGGACTTTCACTGAAGTCCCTAAATCTCCAACACGCCATCACACACTCTGAACAGAAACAGTTCTCCTTTTTGAATCCCTCTTTCACACAAATGCCCATTAGAGCTCTACTATAAGGCCTTAATGTACTCTGGCCTGTCCCTGCAGGTGACCTGACCCATACTGTCTTGTCTGTCAGAGAAGGAGGAACCAGATGGCAGAAGAGCCGAATGGCTCCGAACAAGCCGAGTTAATATGTAGCTTTAACCATTGTGTCCTCTGCCTGACAATGGAGCGAGGTGGGAGGGAGGAGCGCTCGCTTCAGCTGCTGGTGAAGATGGACTTGGTGTGTATTCTTGAAGGAGTTCATAAAAACGAAGCTAAAACCCACTTGATTCATCACTGTCTCATTTGGGTGGAAAACTCAAAGGACATAAGGAGGGATACATAGAGCTTTGTGCTGTACCTTGCTGCTCATATGCTGCCACGTTAGCTATTAAATTAGTCAAAGTTGAAATATATAAAAAATTTGTCTGTATTCAAAAGTAAATTAAATATATTAAAATCGATGCTCTAATTATACTTCAACTGTCAAATTAAATAAAGAAGCAGGAATCAAAGTGCTTTTTTTTTCAATATTGCTCCAGCAACACCCGCTAACATGCACATTGTCAGCCTCTGTTACTTGGCTCTATCACTTTCCTAAAGATGAGGGTAATTCTCTATGCAAATGTGCCGCCATCATTGTCCCCGCCTCGTTAATCTGGGCCCGGGCTCCTTTGACAAACCCCTCTCTGATTGATGAGGCCCTGACAGCTCCAATGTGTGCGTGCATTTTCACAGATTGACATCATCATTAAGGAGCAAAAGCAGGGCTTGAATCACCACAGATTTACTCCCCACCTCACCCTCCTCTACACCTCGCACTTGCGTGCACGCTGATGCTGGCGTGCATGCAAAAACACCCACACTCGCATACGGCAGCACACCATCCGTCTAACAGCTGAGGCTTTTCCTTCTGTACCCACAGTGTCAGGCAGGAAGCAGAATGCAATGAGCTTGCTCATTGGCTGCCTGAATCTGTCATGTTGAAGTTAATTGGTGTAGGCTTTAAGCAAATTTCCAGCAGCATCCCCTGTCATCACACCACTTGATGGGTGAGCCACTGTCATATGGCACCTACTGATTCACCCAGGGGACAAGATGATTCCCAGAAAGCTCGCTATGTCAGTGTCACCCTCTCAGAGAGCGGCCGATAGCCTCTGTTCTCCCGTCCCGTTGATGTAGATCCGAGACAAGAGTATTTTAAATCATGCTTTATTCATATTCATTCTGTCTGGAGGGGGTCCGCAGGCTGGATTTTTTAGTGTTTCAATCGGCTGAAGTCCATTTTGGAGTTCATTTGAAAATGGAAAAATCGTTACCTAATCCTATTGCTTTGGCCCGGAGCTACAACGTAAGAAACATGGCGTGTGCCGGCAGAGCAGGAAAAAAAAAAAGGAAAAAAGACAAGAGACACAAACCCTGACTGAGTGGAGGCAGCTGCAGATGAGCAAATAAAGCATTCAATATTTATGACTGAAATTAAAACCAGATAAAGATGTCACATATTACCACGTCCCCGCCCTCCTCTCTTCCCTCCCAGGCCTCTGGCCCTGACTCTGGTGCTCACAACTCTCCTCTCTCTCAGTGCGAGTGAAAGAGAAGCATTATTCCTTCTCAGCCCAATGTCTTCAAAGACAGTAATGAATGCAATGCAGTGACCCAGAAAATGGACTTTAGAGAAGGAGAGGGAGAAAAAAAAAAGCAATCTTGCGTTTGTGGCGGAGTATTATCACTTTACTCCCCTCCCCTTGTCCTCTCCCCGCCCAGGATGGTGTGTGCTTTTATATATGTGTGCACCTGCCATTATGTGTGTCTCTAAGGGCATGTGTGCCTTGTGAAGTTGTGCACACTCGCCGCTGATTGTGTATGTGTGCGTATGCATATATGTGCGTTTGAGTGTGTGCGAGCTGAAGTCTCAATCAAGAGGGAATGGGTGCAGGCTGACAGCCAGGCCCATTGTGGGGTTAATTAAACACTTCAGGTTTAACACCCCGTCTCTGTCGTTAACCCAAACACTGGCACATCACTCATTCCCGCCACACTTCAGTTAGAGAGCGCGGGGGGTAGGAAGGGGGGGGGGGGGGACAAGGGGGATGTCACAGCGGGGGGGGAGG
>JAOXYM010000004.1:27158529-27168688 GCA_028567055.1 Leptatherina wallacei | reverse complement strand
TGCTGTGAAGTTGGTCTTTTTAACATGGGAGTCTATGGGGATCTGCTCTGTTTTGCAGCCAGCACCTAGCGGAGGAGTGGGGAACTGCAATTTTTGGCACTTCCGCATAGGCTTCATTTTTTCGAACGGGAGGTTGCCCCTTGCATGGGAGATAAGGACCAGAGGGATATCTTCCTCTTAAACTTCAGCTTTTCGGTCCTTTTTGTCCTCAGAATATATGTAGAGTTACGTTCAGTTAATTAATCTTTCTTTGAACAATTTCAATTAACTTATGAATTTTAACTAAAGAATTCATTATTTCTTTCTTTTTTAAAGTATTGTCTGGAAATATTTGTCTTGCATTTATGTGTGTAATATTTGTTTATTAGAAAAACTCAATGCTCCTTTTTAATTGCGGTGTTTTCTGTGTTATTGTGGAAATTTGAACAGTCCGTAAACAGACTGATGGCGACGGAAGCTGAGGTCAAGCAGTTGCTGGCAGAGGAGCCGAAATGTAAGTCCTCCTTTCATACTGCGATTAAACTTGGGATCATGACTTAATTTAAGCATTTACGGCTGATAGATTTATATCACAAGTCATAGTCACAGTTTTGTGCTGCACTTTGCTCCAGACATCACTGTCCGATCTAGAATTTCTGATTTTACGACTATGTCAAATTTTGATTTTAGACTTTCAACCCGAATAAGAATTATATTTGTTGGAAAATTAGATTTGAAAACATTAACATGTAATCTTTATTCAACCCTTCCAGTGCTGGCTACAAACTCAGAAATTTTACTTCAAGCTGGAAAAGAGGAGGTAGGTTTATTTGTAATTTCCACACATGAATTTCCACTTCTAAGGTCCTAAATGAATGCATTTCCAGTTTTGATATCCTCACCCTGTTTTCTGCAGATGCTCAAGCTGTGCTCTGAGCTGGAGATGGTCCTTTCTTGTTGCGAAGCTAAGAGAGACAAACTGAGAGAAACTAAAGAGCTGTGTGTTACCTTTCCTTGTTCTGTGGGCGTTCCATAACTTATTATTCTTCATCAGAGTTCAGAAATGTTTTGAACAAACATTTTAGAGACTATTTCCTTTTTTATTTTTATTTTTTTACTATGTTTTATAGTGAACAGAAATGGATGGAGGAAAAGAAACAGGTGTTAATAGCTGCCAACGATCACGGTGAACAACTTAAAATGGAAAGGGAGAAATCATCGGAGCACAAGTGAGTCTGATTGCAAAGTCAAAGGAGCTCCGAATTTTAAGTTGTATTTAATTCAGATGTCAGAAAACACACAGAAATGTTCAAAATTAAAATATTAGTCATATAAAAATGAATGAATGTTACTATAGTTATACAGTATGTCCATGTGCATGCATTCCAGTGTGCTGCAGGACACCAAAGCAAAAATCCAGAAGATGAAGGACTACCAAGAGAAGCTGATGGAGTCTCTGGGGGACGTCCTGGAGAGGCATGTTCCTCTGCCTCAGAGTGACTCCAGTTCAAGCAAAAAGAAGAAGGTGCAGTGAGTAGCTGGTCTTAACACATTGCTTCCACTCCTTTTATAACTTACAAGCTCATGTTTCCATTTCTAGAACACGGCGCTCGAGATAACCGAAGACCTCATTTCACTCAGCGATATTCTGGAGGTGAGTTTTCTCATGCAACAGAAACGCCTCCAATAGAAATCTTTCATAAGCGTAAAACCAATCAACATCATCAAACTGGGGTTTTCCGGTCCAGAAAGAGAAGTAAGTCGAACTCTGAGTCTGTCACCATGGTAACTGAATCTTCGGCAGGAAGCCCCGAGTTTTCCATAAATAATCCAGTGTGAATCGGTTGAGATCTACAATTCCACATTATTTTTAAAAAAAAAAAGACCTCTGTCGGGCTCTTTGGATCCCAGCAGACACCTCTTCATCCTCTTCCTCCTCCTGTGATGGAGTAGATCAGTCTGTCCTTCAGCATATTTTAAACTACCATATGTGGCAAAATCTTGAGTATTGAGCACTCACTACAGCAGGGTTTTCTACTGTGGCTGGAGGCTTCATTAGATACATGACACTATCTGTAACTGGGAGGGTGAAGAAACATAGAATTCATGTCTTCTCACCGGATATTCTGACTCTGCTGAAATAGCCACTGAATATTTACTGTATGTTTCTGTTAAATAGAAATAAAAAAATCTCCAATCATGGCTCAGAACAATCTGCCTTGCCTTTCTGGAAGATGTTTTATCCTTCATCTTCAGCTGTTTCCATGTGTGTATTTCTCCAGTGGATTTAATCAGGTTAAATATTAAGCCAGTGAACCGGTGGATTCCAACCTCCATGTTGACTCAGGCAGCAGCTTTCTCCCATCATGCTTTGCTCTCCTGCCTCCCCCAGTTTGAGAATCATCGTACTAGTATGAGAACCTCTTTCTCCGATGGGGTGAAATAATCGGCAGTTGCCATGGTGACTCCTTTTGATGTTTTTTTTATTTTTTATTATGGTATATACACATAGCTTAACCATGACCTTGACGTTGGCCTAACTCTGGGTGGAGATACTCTCCACCCAGTTGATTGAACCAACTCAAAGCTGCTTTTCAGGAACTGAAAACTCAGAGTTTGTGTTTAGACTCTGAGTTTGTTGAGCCTGCTTTCTGGCACAGATTGAACAGTGTGCATGTGCCCTGATACCAGCTTTCAAAGGTTTTCTCAAGAGCTGAAGAGTTTTGTTTGCAGTTGTCACACATTTAAATATGACAGTGTCTCTACCGTTTGGGCTAAAAAAGATTAGCTTTCTTTCGTATTTTTTTAAATTAGGCTTCTGAGCAATGAATCCTCCTTCCCTTTCGGCTTATCCCCGAAGGGGTTGCAACAGCGAATCATCCCAGGATGTATTCGCTTGAGTATTTTTGGCACATTATACGCCGGATGCCCTTCCTGACGCAGCCCTCTGCATTTATCCGGGCTTGGGACCGGCCCTCAGGGGCCTCGGGGCTGCAGATCCCACAATTGAGAACGCCATCGATGCTGGAGCAGGACATGAACCGCCAACCCTTGGATCACCGGACGACCTGCTCTACAGCCCGACCCACCGCCACTGCAAAGAAAGAACTCGTTCAGATTATGCAAATCTCTGCCTACATTTACCCAGCACTACTTCACACTACGTTACCCACGATGCACTGCACACTCAAGCTTAACAAGCCAGGAATGCTCTGCAGCATCGCCAGTGCAGTCCGGCTCTAAAACAGCAGGTGCAGGCGAAAAGAGAGGTGCTGCAGATGCAGCGTGCACATCAGACGCCTCGTCTACTTGTGTTTATTTATGAGAATATTGCATACTGTCTGACAATGAAATATAACATTTCTGTGCAAATTCTGTCCGCCTGCACTTAAAAAAACAAGTCAGAACATCAGCTTTGTCAACTTATAATGTGAAGAGAAGTGGATTTGAAGCCTCTGTCCAATATCTCCAAATATTTCTACATTTTGCAGCTTTTTTTTTTCTTGCTTTAAATTTAGGGAAGAGGTAAGCTGAGAAAAAGCTGTTAGACAAAAAAATGACCTTCTGTTACACTGACAAAGGTTATATTTCTCCTTTTTCCACATACCTGTTCCATGTAACATCTATTTTGTGTGATAGAATTTAAGGTCTTGTATAATTAGTTTAATTGTAAAACACAACACTTTAATTTCTTTTCAGTCTTTCACTCTCACCTCCATCCTAAAAAACATATCGAGTGAACTAAACTTTGAACCAGGTCATGAGAAAACATGAACTTGCACAACGCCGCCCACGATGAGCGTATGCAAACACCACGTCGGATGGAGCTGTATGACCTGCTGATTTTTACTGGTCGCACAGATTTGTGTAAACAGATGTGGTTCTGATATGACAGCACTGTCTAAGAAAATCCCCACAAATTCTCTTGTCTTCTTCAAACCTGCAGATACTAATGAACAAAATCCTGAACACGCCGCACGACCCCTATATTTTAATAGATGACACATTCTGGCCACCGTACGTGGAGATGCTGCTGCGCTACGGGATTGCAGTGAGACACCAAGAGAACAACTTAAAGATACGCCTGGAAACCTTTTTCTAATAATGTGGCGCATTCGGCATCTAAACACCACTTGTTTCTCATTTAACTGTGCTTGTACATTGCAGTCATTTGTGTCAGCTGATATAAAGACTACAAGTAGGCTGATTTACTGTCTGTATGTGTATCATAGTTTTTTTTAAAGTTCATTTAGTCTTCAGATGTCATTTTTAGGTGTTTTGTACAGTAACCATGTATTTTTTTTAAAAACTTTTCTCCAAGTATTTTCATTAACTTTACTTACTCAATAGAGTTGAAACTTTTAACTTAATCTTTCCTTTGACCTTATTAGAATGAATGCTTCTGCAACACTGGATTATATAAACCAGTGTTGTTCCACCAATTATCACCAAGTATTTATATATGTTGAATTGGGTCTTACTTTTTTTTCCCATTTATAATTTTTTAACATGGCTTCTGAAACTGTTCAATGTTCAGTGTGCTGTATGTATTTATATATCTGTGTATATTTTGATAACATGATGTGTAATAAACTTGGGATATTCGGATGCAGTGTTTTAAGACTGAGTTATTATAATTAGTCACTGTTAATTAGTTGCTTTATTCTACTGGTTGTGCAAGGAGCCACCAAGAATCCACCTATGAGTGAGACATGGTGGGTAAATATTTAGTTTGGATAATTAGTTTTTGTCACCAAAACTTAAGTCCTCTTAATTGAAGCGCGTCAGATGACGTAACAGCTGCCGTCCAATCGGTGTGCAGCCGCCGCGTCAGCTCTTAAAATTCCTGTAGGCGGAGAAAAGAGATTCCGGTTCCGGGTGTTTTCATATCCCAGTCGGAGGCTTTCAGACCCTCCTGATTATGATATTTTATCTGGAACTTTCTCTCGACTGACTGACTGATTAAAGTAAGGGTTCTTTTTCCATTAAGAAAGTCTCACCTCAACCATAAACATGACGACCCGCTCGGAGAGAGAGAAGGCCCAGAAACTTAACGAGCAGCACCAGGCCATCCTGTCCAAAATGCTGAGGGAGGAAGACAACAAGTACTGCGCCGACTGCGAGGCGAAAGGTGAGGCGTTCAAACTGTGATAAACCTTCTTTCTTTCTTTTTTTTATCACAGTTTGGTTCAGCAAACTGAAAGTATTGTGTAACTGCGTTGTTTAGCTTAAGGAAGCTAACTCGCTAAGATGTAGCTGGCTCAGGCTAGTCAGCTGATATTTCTTCCCCTTAAGCTAAACTAAGTGGCTAACTAGCAAGC
The DNA here is from genome assembly GCA_028567055.1 of Leptatherina wallacei. Lineage (NCBI taxonomy): Eukaryota > Metazoa > Chordata > Actinopteri > Atheriniformes > Atherinidae > Leptatherina > Leptatherina wallacei. The sequence goes on along the minus strand of JAOXYM010000004.1, from coordinate 27,163,388 downwards.
TAACTTCTGTAAATCTCAAATATCTCTTCTTTTGTTCCTACTGTAAGCAACACTTGTACATTCTGTGGTTTTGTGAGGGAGAAACCATTGAACATGTTTTTGTTGATTGTTTTCATATAACTTCTTTCTGGTTCCACTTACAAAGGTACATTTCCCCAAAAGATAAGAAAAGATATATTTCTGAGCAAACTCGAAATACTTCTAATAGATACTGACTCTAATCTATCAGCCAATGAAAAGTACTTTATTCATTTAATCATTCTTTTTTGCAAAATATTACTTGCACAAAATGATTTGGCAGAAAAATACACCCTCCTTCTCCAACTTTAAAATAACAGACCTTAATGCATATTGGAATAACATCGAAAATTCAAAAAAGAAAAACAATAAACTAACTAAAACTATTCAATTAGTTAACCAATTTAACCTAAAGTATTAGCAGATCTCTAAGTGTTGTTTGTTTATTTTATTTGAATTTATATCTTTTTCTTGTGTCTTTGGTAAGATTTGAGATGTGCATTTGTCATTTGATATTGTCATAATTATTATTTTTGTATTGTTCCTCTGAACATTGTCAATAAAAACCTTAAAAACTTAAAAAAAAAAAAAAAAACTTCTGTAAATCTACCCAAGCTCCTCCAGCCCTTGTCCATCTCCACCGCCTTCTGTTGCGTTGCTGGGCTTAACGAACAGCGGCGGTAGCTTTCGAAGAATCTGACGTCATGTTGGGTCTTTTTTTTCCCTTTTGACTCTTGAAGTCGCAGACAGATTTAAAAAGCATGTTTTGTATTTTACTTGTTTTTACATCAACAGGTCCAAGATGGGCATCCTGGAATTTGGGAGTTTTTATCTGCATCCGATGTGCAGGCATCCACAGGAACCTGGGAGTACACATATCCAGAGTGAAATCAGTCAACCTGGACCAATGGACCTCAGAACAAATCCAGGTTACATGTTGTTCTTAATTTATAAACAAAATATTGTGAAATAGCTTTACTTTTTGTATTTATTTACAATTATGTTGAGCTTTTTTTGTAACATGCTAAAAGAAAGTAAAACAGATATTTACAGATGTATAACAGAATAGTTTACTGAACCGGTGACATCAGTCTGTGACATGACTGGGCTTGAAACTAGACTTGAAGTGGCTTCTTTAATGCTGAGGGATGCAAACGGTTAGGGAGCAAAATGTGCTTTCATCGTGCAGACCAGACATTTTTCAGGGTAGATCCTCCTTATTTCAGCAAAACAAAGTCTTACCATATTCTGCAGGTATTGCAGTACAACAGGCTCTGTCCAGATCACCCACCATGATCATTTGGTGGATTATGAAAGAAGAACATTAAAAAAACCGCTGTTGAGTGACATCACCAAATCTTTATTTCCACATGGGAAATTGATCCTGCCACAATTTTTTTGAAAGATTTTCCTTTCTATTAAAATTAAAAGATTAAAATTATTGAAAAAAATTCAGTACCATTTTAAAAGCTTTCTGACATTTTTTTTAATTTCTTTTATTGTTTATCTGCCTACTGCCTTTCAAGATTTATAGCTTTGTTGTCAGTTCTCTGCACGTTTTTCCATATGGAAGTTCCTTTAATAACCAGTTCTTAAACATATTACTGTCGCGATGAACATCCGAGTCATAACCACAAATGATTTAATGAAAACTCCAAAGATATCCGGCTTGATTCTTCTTAATACAAAAGTTTGTGTGGGGGAAAACTGTAGTGTGGAATCGACCAAAGTTTGCTACCAAAAGTAATGAAACATTTTTTTTCTTTTTTTCTTTTTTTTCTTTTTTTCTTTTTTTTTTCCTGTAATGAAACATTGATGGATGTTGAGTTGCCAAGCGTTTCCAATCCAAACACAATGTACAATAAATGTGTTGAATAAATCACATTACACAAACTCCACACCTTGTTTGTTTTAAAGATTCTTTGTGGTAACTTGAGAGAAGCCCGATTACATCATGGTTTTAATCCAGGATCCAGATCTCGGTTGAAATCTAGATCCATGATTTACATGTATTGAGCCTCAGCAGAGGTCATAGTCATTAGCCGAGTCGTTGCTGCAATATTCAGACCGATCAGCAAAATCTGTCTGTAATTCTTTTATGTTTACATGGTGTTTCTTCTCCTTTTTCCAGAGTATACAGGACATGGGTAACACCAAAGCCAGGAAGCTTTATGAGGCCAACCTTCCAGACAGCTTCAGAAGACCTCAGACAGACCAGTATCCTTTACTTTAACCAAAGATACAAACATATAGATGCCTTTCCATTAACATGTAGTTATTTTGCCCTTTTTTTATTGCCCTGTTTTTCTTAACTGTGCCCTCAGAGCAGTTGAATTCTTCATCAGGGATAAATATGAGAGGAAGAAATACTATAGCAAGAATGTGATCAATGGGAGCAGTGTATGTATCAAACCAAACATTTCCAGATCGTATTAAAAAGATTGCATTGTTCAGTATTTTTCTCTTGTTTCAGCCAAAAGACAGTAAGAAAGAGAAGGAGTCTGACAGAGGGAGCAAGGCATCTTCTTACACCAGGGTAAGTCTCTCACCCATTCCTGCATTTAAGAAGCTTTATGAGAGCATCTCTGAAGGGTTTTCTGATGTTTGCTTTGTTGGTTCTGCTTTTTCAATTTAACCACTATTGTGTCCTAAGAGTGAAGAGTCCAGGCCGGCTCCCAAAATCAGCCCTGTTAAGACTTCAGAGCCTTCTGTGAACCTACTAGGCCTTGGTGAGTATTAAATAAATATAACTGAAGCATGATTTATGGATTCAGCTAGATAAGGGCTAAGCAAGACTGTTTTCTCTTTATTGCCAGTTTGATGACTAATAATTTATTTAGCTTGTAGCTAAACAGTCCTGGAGTGGGAATACATTGTTATTCCTGATTACCTGTGGTTATTCTGTCTGTAAGCACAGTTTTTAATCAGGTTTTTTTTAGGAATTTCATTGGGTTTTTTCTTCAGTTGCCTTTCAAACCTGGCTTGTGGTCCTGCGTGAGGATCCAGATTAATTTTGTCCCTCCAAACCAAAATCCCAACATCTCTAAAGTTCTGTTTATAACAAGAGATGCGGCGTTCACTGAGACTCTGTGCTCTGCTTTAGCTTTACTTAGTTCCTTCTACTGCTTCACATCAGGTACAACTGAGGCTTTTGTTTCTGAGTACAGAAGAGGAAGTGCTACAAGCTGCTGACACAGTTCTTTTAGCAGTAGACCAGTCACTTCCTGTTTTGTTTAGAAACTTGATGTTATGTAGATAACCCTATCTTTGTGATCCATTGACCCACAGTATTATTTGTACTTTTCTGTCTTTTCAGTGATTGTATTTAATTTTGTGTTACTATTTAATGACATTAGTTTTACTTGCAGTTAAAAACAAAATGACTTGGTATTGCATGAGATGTGTAGAGTTGTTTCCTTTATCTAAATATGATACTTTCATTCATGTTTGTTGTCCTAACTGGGCCATTTTTTCAGCAGTGTGCGAGAATTGTAATGAAAACCTGCAAATAAATGCATATTTCTACATTAGCAAACACAAATTCTCTTGAAATCACGCCCCTTTTAATAGCAATAAAATATCATAAGATTCATTTTTGGATGTTTTATCCATTTTTAATGAACACGGGTAGAATATAGTTGGTAAATTGTCAGCGAGTTATGCTGAATCAAGTCAAAGCGGCTTCATAGAATTTGTTTATGGTGTGGTAATGTTCCACCTGTAAAACCTGTTTATCTTCCTTTTTGTCACAGACGCACCAGCTGCCGTATCGACTAACAATGGTAGCACAAGCACAAACCAGAACAGTGACCTGGATATATTCGGCCCCATGGTATCCAACCCCCTTCCCTCGTCCACATCTACAGCTCAGTTTTCTCAGGTACAACTAAGCAAGAATCTCCCCCTGTGTCATTTAGAGTACAGAGTACTGCTCTGTGGGGCTCAGCAGCAAGCGTTGCCTTGTTGTAAAACTGAAATTAAGTGTGCAGTAAAAATAAAAAGGGGAATAAAGACCATTCGCATCAACAGCCCACAAGACGGCAACACAGACACCGACACTGAGCTCAAATCAAACAAAGAATGAATGAATGAATCCATGCTCTTCATTAATAACTAATTAGTTGATTTGTAATTATGATAATTTACAAAGCCGTGATAATCATCAAGGCCTCCTCAGCCTGTCGTCATGTCCTGTATTTCCTTTGTATGTGTTTTATTCTTATTTGTTTGTATTGGCTTTGATTAACAAAAACCTAAAGATGTATTTGTTATAATGTAAAATGAGAAATCTTTATATTTTAGAAGATTATATAAGAGCAGTTTTTTTCCCCAATTTATTGGGATTCAATTAAAACAAATCCACATTTGTCTAGTTTATAATAACTGTGTTCATATGAGCCAATGTGAGGAAACCAACACATTGTGTTGAATCTTGTCTTCACTTCAATCCCCCATTCTGAGCGCTGGGCAGCAGGCGACAGTGGAAAGAAAAAAAACACTTTTAAAAGGAAGGTAAATCCCCGGCAGAACCCGGCTCAGGCAAAGCGGCCATCTGCCTCCACCAGGTGGGGGTGGAGAAGACAGAAAAGAGGGATCAACAAGCACCACAACTTTTAGCCAGGGATACCTGCTGATAGAGAAGAATAGAAATGGTTAAGGATACAAATACTGTCATGAATCTATCATGGAAAATAAAAAGCAGAGGGGTGAAAGGGGAAGGAAATACTCTGTCCATCATGGAACGTCCCTCAGCAGTCTAAACTCATGGCAGCATAACTAAGGGATGGCTAATCACCCCTAACTATAGGATTTATCAAAAAGGAAGGTTTTAAGCCTGATCT